>BMAW01124864.1:0-140497 GCA_019974015.1 Nephila pilipes | reverse complement strand
ACGACCGGCCACTGAGAGAGAGTTATTTCCCAGTTACCATCTACGGCTTATTTAAGAGATGGCGCTTATATTGTTGCGAAGATATGGTTCGAGTGCGGCTTATGACGGTTATAAAAATGAACGACTCGGATGTTTTATTCGTTCGGTAAATGAAAATTGTTCCGAGACGGAAATTGAAATAATAGGTCCATTGGAAAGTTTCGACCATTTGTGAAGAGAAAAAAAAAAACGATTTTCATACATTTAATAATATTTTTTATACAATAAAATTTCCGTCCTTATTTATGACTTTTTGCCAGCGTGATGGTAATTTGTAAGTACCGGTTTTGGAAAATGTCTTCCCTTTAGAGATGAAGTATTCAAGTATGATTTGACTTCTACTTCAGTTTTGAATTCTTTATGCTTCAAAAATTTTTGCAGGGAGAAAAACAGGAGATAATCGAAGGGTACTAGATCTGGGAAGCAGGGTGGATGCGGTCGAATTTCCCTCTCTCGAAACTGCGATGTTCTGACGAGTCCCTAAAATAGCATGTGGTCTGGCATTCTCACAATGCAGTATGAGGGGCTTCCCGTTGAACATTTACGACCTCTTCTCTTTGAGTGCATTGCATAAATCATCCATTTGCTGACAGTACTAGATTTTCGTTAGGTCCCAAAAAATCGCAATGTATTGGATCGTCCCAACCTACGCACAACATTCTGTGTTTCACACTCAAGCTCGGCTTAGAGATGGAAGGAGCAGGTTGTCCTGGCTCAAGTTCGCTCTTTTTCTTTACGATGTTTTTCGTAGGTCTTCCACTCTCGATCACCAGTTATCATCCGGATCAAGAAGTGCTCGTTTTCATTTCGAGAATGCAGAGATCTGTATATAACGACTCGAGTGATCCATTTTTTCTCACTTACACACGCGAACCCAAAAAGGATAGTTTTTGACCAATCCTAGTAACGACGGAAATTATATTTTGCAGCAAATGTTACAAAATTAATAAAAAAAAATGTACATTCTTTCACTTCGAAGTGGACAGAGCTTTCTGGTGGATCTAATATAAAATATATTTATTGAAACCTGGATTCCAATTTGGATGACGGAAGACAAGATTAGTTCTCTAGATTTGTATCGTACAAGTTGGTGTGGTGTGGAAGCTAGGAGAGGGAGGGGGTGCCAGCTCTGATGTTGTCCTCGTTACTTGACCGTGGTTCAAAATTACGAGGTCCGTCGCCAATAGCCCTTGCGTTGCTTCTAGTGCGATGTTAATAAAAAACTAAACAAAAAACTAAAATTGTATCGTAAAAGCTGTAATGTCCCGTTTGCATTTCAATCCACTGATTGCTCCATCAATAGTTAAGTCATCGAAATGGAAAGTCAAGCAGTGAAGATACTATTTTATTCGGATCTACGAATGTTCAAATTCTGAATTATTGTCTCTGTGGATCACCCTTCACACGTTTAAGAATAAAGATTAATATTATTAAACGTTACTTATCCTTCAATTACCAACTGGGTCCCAGTCAATAATACTTGTATTCCGACTCAGTGTCCGATCCGACCAACTTCGTATCCTGTATCTCTACCCTTATCGGCACATGCAAAAGTCTAATTTCATTTTAAACTTCCTATCATTTTTTCATTTCTCTACCATTCAGTAGCCTAATTCGGCTCTTGTGGCATTAAAATCCACAGTCACTCACTCTCTACCATTCAGGGCTTATCTTCTATAATTAAGTACAGGCATCACGACCCCGAGGAACTCTGTGATGTTTTCGTTTCTATGGGGTTTACTGTTTTTGATAAACTTGGGTGACAAACTCCAGAATTCCTCCATTTTCGATCCATCTTGTCTTCACAATTATACCTTGTTTAGAGCAGTATAAGCATGAAAGGCTCTTGCGCCATTAAACTTCTCCCTCACTCGCTCCTTTCCCCCCATTACTTTATTTTTAATTATTATTTATATATATGTGCCAGTTTTTTTTTCCCTCAAAAAAAAATTGAAAGTTTAATTTTTTTCCCCTCTGAATTTAATGATTTATTTTCATAATTTTTGGCGCATTTCTTATGTTTGTATTTTCTTTACACTAATAATTCTGATAGCCTTTTATTTATGATATATTTATTTTATAGTTTACTATAACGATGCTTACTTCTGTGTTTTATATTTTTATTATGTATGTATATAATTATTAATGTCAATGATATATATATGGACATAATTTCAAAATATACTAAAAATTACAAATTTGTAACCATAAAAATGAAATCTTAATAAATTTATTAAAATTGAAAGATTACAGATACAACAAAATTAATCGAAAAAAATCATTAACATATCAAAATAATCGATTTAAAAATATTATACTCATTTAAAGCATACAAAATATTACACTGAAATGAGCTAAAGTTCACTAAAAGACAAATTATATAATACTTTTATTTCAAAACAAATAGAAACCATTAGTTAGGCAAGCCAGTCTCAAGAGAAAGAATTAATAGGAGAAAAAAATGGAGGTTTTGTAATTTGTATATTGTCTCAGACTTTGGGCTGAGAAAAGTTGTTTAAACTAGTTTATAGGGTCCGAAACCATCTCACAGCTTCAGTAATTATAACTGTTTTTGAAAGTAAGTGATGGTAAATACTCAGACAGGATTAAAACCTTCAATATATGGAAAATATGGCTTTCAGCAAAATATGAAATTAAAAATGTTAATCCAAGAAGTATTCGAACAGCTCAAGAAGGAGCCTACTTTGTGTGGTATTTAGAAGACAGTTGAAGATTTCATCGACTAGTAATCCAAAAATTGTAATTCAATATTATAGTTTTCTGAATAGTTTAATTTTTGTTATATTATTTGAATGAACCAAGAGACGATTTATTATGACAGTCATCCATAATTAATATCCATTTACTTATTCATTCAAGAGTCATAGATGTGAAACTTCTCTAGCAACGATTTAAAGAAAAAATGAAATAAATGTTTCGAAACACAAAATGAATGTAGCATATTTTAACCATCTAATCAGCCCCGATGATGGAAGGTGTATCTGATATCTATGCAAAAGCTTCAGAGAAATTGAGACCTGACATACATTGATGATATTCCTGTCATCGTGCGTTATCTAACATAAACAAGCGAGTGGAGAAAAATGTACTTAAATCTCCTCCCCACCTCTGTCAAGATAAATATAGATAAAAAAATGAAATCTCGACATCCCCAAACGGAAGTGGCTTTGGGGGAGGGAGGGAGACCGCACGCATAACGTGTTTAAAATATATCTCAGGGTTATCACTGTTTTTTTTATGTGTGACATTTTTACACATTCCTTGAATTATTACTTTAATCTGATGTACAAGGGTAAATAAGACAGTTTGCGCACAAAAATTACGTAAATAGTTGTCGCAGGGTATCTCTAGATTATCTTAATTCGACCTCAATGTTAAATTTCCTTTTCAATCTTAGGTTTCTGAACTTGTTTCTATTTTGTTGCTAAGAAAGTGACCTTCGAATACTGCTCGAAAAATTTTAAGATCGCTATCTTTGAATGCATATTTACTTTATCAACAATTTAATGTACAGACTGCGATTAAAAGAATTTTCAAAGCTTTTGTAAGCTAGGGGATGTCGTACAATTTTAATTATTATTAAAAATAACCGGAATATATGGATAAAATTTATTCTTTACATTAATTTATTTTTTATGTACATGATGTTGTAAATTACAACTATTTATGTGGATTTGTTAGGTTTCAGTAAGCTGTAGACAGAGATAACCTGCAGTATAGTAAAGCATAAATTATTAACCTAGGGTATCATAAAGTTTTAATAATCATTAAAAATAATCAAGATAGAAACGTAGTTTTATTTTTCTTAAGATTTCCCTACATAGTTATTATTCAAAGAGATACATTTCTGCCAGTGTTTCTTGATCTTTCGACTGTCAGCATAAACTCTTATATTCTACGTATTGCGAGTTACTTCAATCTTCGGTTTCCTGAAACCAAAAACTCAATATGAATATCTGTAATTTACATAAAAATATTAATGCACAGAATAAATTTTATCCACATACTCCGGTTATTCCTTGATAATAATTAAAACTTTACGATATTCTCTCTATTGTACTTATAGTATTAAAATTATCTGAAATTATAACATTTATTACTGAAACTATGACTTTAACCTAAATTCGCAACTTAAGTCCATTTGGAGCAAATTAGGGTATCAAAAATAATGTTTTTCTCAATTTTTATTCTCTTTCACGTGAATAATTTTTAAGTTTGGAAAAATCTGTGATTAAAGAGAGCTGAAAATATTGTATAATTGCATTCTCGTTTATACTCAAAAATTTTAAATTCCCTGAATTACACAATTAGCTGAGCTTGAGTAAAAAAAAAAAATGTCGTTACGAGTTTTGTTTAAAGGGTGTCATTTGAACGACAAGAATCTCGAATTTAGTGTTTTTAATTCTTGACAGTGCTTTACATGATTCGGCACTCGAACATCTAAAGGTGCAACTTTGTCTTCTGTCACATAATACCATATCGTTCACATTATTAAAATGCATACTGTAATGAATGTGTGTTCTGCATGAAGTGTAAAATTGAAGTCTTACAATCCAAATAAATTCAATGAGGTTTTTTCTCTATTTTGTTTACTCTTTAACTTTGGAATCTGTCTTCATTTTTACAAGCATTTGTTTAACTTGCCGTGTTCAAACGTACGTGTGTCTTTTTTGTTCAAAATTTGTAATCGAATTTTAACCCACTTCCCATCATTCGGTGGAGTTGAAATTTTGCATACATAACTCCGATGACAATACAATACTAGGATATAATCGAGCGGTGACGGAACTTAGATGGGGGGGGGGGCCGGATTCTGAAGGCACTGACCTTGCATTCAACTTAAACAATTGAGTTGAAATTCTGCACACACGTATAGCTCACGTAATTGCTTATTTTAGTCTTAAATTTCCACGCTAAAAAGAATTAAATATCAGTAAACAATTTTAAATCAAGCTTTCATTTATAGATAGACCAAAAGGTATAAAAATAATTTTTCTAATCTAAAATAATGTATAATTTAGAAAAACTTGAGAGGTCAATACTTTTTTTTATTTTATCTCGCATACAAATAAGTAGCTAACGGTGCTTAATTTATTGGTCATTGTCTTACGATTTGGCCTAATTTTTGTTCAGACTGGAGCTTTTGAAATAGCTGTTGTTTACTTTTCAAGTCCTATTATGTTTTTTTGACGGATTATCAATCAAAATGAGTGATTCGTTTTTTTTTTTTTTTTGATCGATGACTGAATTTTTAAATCTATCGAATGTAAATCTGTTACTGTCATTCTAAACTAAAAAGCACTTGATAAATTTTTTTTAGTTTTTGCGGAATATCATTTATGTTCATTTTTAAGCTTATATATATATGAAGCTGGCAGTAATTTAATGAAGCCATCAACCAATTAAAAAAAAAACAGTAATGTAAATTTAATTTTGTTTAAATAATGTTTCACTATAGCTACAAAACGGTTTTTAGATTTACTAGCGTGCGAGTCTTATTTAGCCAAATTACGCAAAGTACTCGCTAATATATAACAAATTGTGTAACAATTGTATAAAATTGTAGCATAATGTATAACAAATTAGAATAAACTATCACAATGCAAAAAATGAAGAAAAATACAAAGAAAATTTTTTAACTAAACTTTTATTTTAAGATAGACTAAAAGTTATAAAATTAATTTTTTTTAAATGTAAAATCATATGTAATTGATAAAAGCTTGAGAGGCGCAGAACGAAATCAACGCTCAATCAAAAAAGCTATTAATTTATGTACGAGATGAAAAAAAAGTATGAACATTTCAAGTTTTTATAAGTTTTATATTAATTCACATTTAAAAAATGTTTTTATTACTTTTAGTGTATCTTTAAATAAAAGTTCGATCTAAAAATGTTCTTTTATTTATATTTATGCGTATTCTATTTACGTGTAATTTTTAGAATAGTATACATAGCGTAAAAAGGAACTGAAATATTTGTTAGAGACTTAGTGCTGCCTTTTATGCACATTATGCGTTATTTCTATGCACACCGAATTCTCGCATCACCGTCTGCTTTTGTGTATCGCTGGACCGTTTCCACCAGAGCTCGAAAATTGTGCTCTTTGTGATCGCAACGAGAATTCTTCCGCATTTCGAGGAATATACAAATTCCGAGGGTTTCATATTCAGTCCTTGCGTAGGTGCGTCATCTCGTGCGTAGTATCTTTCACAGCTGTGATTCCAAGCGTCCAACTATTTCGCAGTTCGACAAAAGAGCATTGGCAACGGCCTCTTGCACAAATTGAGTCCGAGAGGTGGGGGTGGGGGGAAGCGACTGACCAATCTCGGTTCAGATGAGGGGAACCTTTGTCTCCGGGTCAAACGGGGGAGGGGAGGAAAATCTTTTGTACGTTCATCGAATTTCTACAAAGATGTGGAGGGAATTCTTAATACTTGGATGAGGAACAAAAAAGTTTGGGGATCTTTCTTTCGAAAAAAGTCATTTCGATACAAAGACATTTTTAATCATTGGGTTTTCTGGTATAGAAAATGGCACGTTTTTTTTAAAAATAGATCTCTCTCAGTTGGTAGTGCCTCCTATCTTGATTTCTTAGATTCATTTAATAAAATATGTGATTCATAATTTAAAAGTCAGTTAATCGTATTAACTGTTCACTATACCAGACTTGTTCAACCCAAAATACTCTCAGGCCATTGACGCATTTTATTCCGCGTTATATACATAATGCGGCTCGCATGCGTGTGTTATGAATTCCATTTGTCGTCATCTTTTTAATTTTGGTTCTGTAACACCTATTAAAATTTTTACGTTAAAAAAACTACTACCACTTTCACCTCTCGAGTCGCAGGAACTGTCTAATCCTCCCGAGCCCCATTAGAAAAATCAAGAACATTCTGAAATAAATTAAGGGAAATTATACTTTATTGGATTAAATGTATTTGTATAAAATGTAGTTTTATAGCAGTTCTTTTAAATTGTATTACAATGCTGGAGCTAAATTTTTGTCCTTCAAAACACGCCAAGCAGTCTGTCTATTATCATACGCATCTGGGTCAAATATATTAGACTTGCTGCAGACAGACTGGTTGCTGCTATGTCGCATGATCTACACGTCGCTTCTCTCCCCGTGTCTTTTAACAAATGTTTGGTGCAGCATAGCCTATTTTGGCTCTTGCGCCATTAAACCCCACAGTCACTCGTTCACTCTCTCCCCGCGTTGAGTAATGCACACCCGCTCTTCGGTAGATTTGCTGGTTAGGTATTCCACCCACTCTCACAAGCCCGTGGGCTTTTTAGAATAAGTTCTGCTTTGTAATTGTTTCTGAACGAGAATATAGAAAAAAAAAAGAAATCGTGACGGTAGTTGATTCAATATGTACTAAAATATTTCAGTAGTAATTAAATATGACACGAACTAGTCTTGGTGGAATGTTCTTTTGTACTTTTATGTATTAAAAATGTTTAAATGTTTGTTCAGATGCCCCAATTCGCTTACCACAGGTAGAAACCGGGAGGGCCACGTGCGGCCCGTCGGGCTTGTTTGGTCTGCACTGCACGATGCGAGTTTAAATGACCTATTGTGTAGTGGGACTGAGGAACGCTGTCTGGTTTCTCTGTCGTTTTTACTGTTTTTCCAGTATCTTTTCTGTTTTTGTTATCTCTTTATTTGTATTGGGTTACAGTAAATGTAAGAGTAAATAAATTTAATTTTAGTAATTGCTTTGGAAAATAATTGTGAAATGAATTGTATTTTTTAACACATCTATGAGCTTTGAGCTTCCCTGTAAGGCAGTTATGTAGAAAGCAAAGACAAAATTCAGTTAAAATATTATTTCATTTAAAGAAAAGATTATTCTAAATGCTTAAAATTATATTAGAAATATTAATTTTAATAATGTCCTACTTACAAACATAAAATGGACAAAAATATGCAATGAAAATATTCCTTTTGTGGATCAAATTAATGAAAAAACTGAAACCAGTTATGGAATTAAATATGTTGGAACTCTTTAAGTCCTCACTTTGGGAGGGCGTTAAGTTTGGAATGTGGCGTGCTGCAGTTCAGGTATCGACATTTTTCCTTGAGTGCGGCTGAAAATTATGATGTCCATCGCATAATAGTGTTAGTGTTGCTTCTAAGTGCTGCGTCAAAAAATAATTAAGCAATCAGGGGAATTCGAACGAGAAAATCGAGGCCTAGAATCCTTTAATTGTTATCAAACATTTCCAGTGCTATCGAAAGGTCTTAAATTGAGTTCACCGAATCTCGGTCGTAACTGATTTGTTCAAAATATTATTTTGTTGTTCATGTGTGTACTACTCTAGCTTAATTTTTATTTTTACCTTATTAATTTTTTTATATCGACATAATTTATATTAGAAAAACTATTTTCTTAGTGAAACTAGTTGAAAAAAATAAATCGATTATAATTGAAACTGGTTAAATTTTACTACAAAGCTTTAATATTTGTTAAGGTTAAAACGTTGTACACCTTTAAGACGCCATTTTTGTCAAAATTTTCGATTTCCTGATTTTAATGTCAGTTTAAAATTTAAACTTTTTTCTTTCTAATAGTGTTTGAATTTTGCTTATACCTTATTTAGAATTTAAGTTATAGGGATTTGAATATTACTCGGTAGCTAATTTTTAATTGCATTTGAAAGTTTGTTTTTGATTTTTTTCAAAATGAGTTTTCTCGGCATATTCACATACGGCAACGTAGATATCAGAAAAAGTTACGAACCAAATTAATTTAAATTTTGCAAGTATCTTCCTTATATAGTTTTTAAGAACCCCTACTACTTTCATGGTTGTAAAATTGATATGTTTTTAGTAACAAAGGTGTAAATCATGTATTGTTATAACTCTTTCTGGATTTTTCATTGTTATTTGACTCGAAACACAATAAAAATTGTAGTAATATGATTTTCATCCTGAAAGTAGTACCAGCCCCAAAAAATGTTATGATGAATAAGATATAATTTACGGAATAATGATGTTTTTGTTTATTTTTGAGTTATGAGCGTTATTCTGATAATCAATTTATGTACTATTTTCACCATGTTTTCTACTTCAAATTTTTTTTTTTTTTGAATTAAAAGCAGATTATTAAATGTGTTTTTCACAGTTTTAGGTTATATTTTAGCATTAAAATATTTTGATAGCAAATATCAATGTATTTCAAAAAAAAGTTTCTCCGAAGGTGTACGGATACCTTAAATAAACTAAATGCTGTTTAATCGGGCGAAGATAATATTCGTTTCCACAATCATAGAATTCGAATAATGACCAAAATTAATAATGACTACCCATGTATTACGAACATACATTTATCCTTTTAAACAAGTACACACACACAATATTAAATGCTTAGAATAGACAGTTAAATTAAAATCCAGTATTATGAGGCCTGGCAGCCTTCAAAAGAGAACCGAAATGTTCGATTGTTCTATGCGGAAAAGTAAAAGATTTTTTCTTAACAAAATAAACTTGCAGCGTCTTCTGGCGGTTACATTTACAGGGATTTCTAAACAAATGTGTTTATGTCTTACAAAATATTGAATGCACCTTCTCGATTTGAGACCGCAGAAAATAAATTGATAAAAATAGTAAATAAAGAATTTTTATATTACTTAATTTCAAGTTAGATTTTTGTTTGTAGTTCGTTTGATAATTATTACATAGATCGAATTTTTGTGTTTTATGTTTAATTTTATAATCCCTTCGAATGAAGAAAATGTGTAAATCTGTAACCGTAACGGCTTTGCTAATGGAATTCGAAACTCTGGAGAACTTTGTCTTCGACGAGACCGGGAGCTACAGGAAAATTAGATGGTAAGAAGAAAAAAAATGACAAATTGCTTTTGGGGTTTTTCTGATGCCACAAAAAGGAAGAGAGAAACGGAAAATTGAGTGCATGAGTAAGACTATTACTGAAGAAGACTTTGGTGATTTAGTTCCTGCCATCGAAAGAAGAGAAAAATCCAGGGGAGCAGTGTTTCGTATTTTGAGACAGGTTTTGCTTTCCATTACAGTTGCGTGCTTTCAAATTAATCAAAAAAGAAAAATGTGATCAAAAATTCCTTCGAAGCCATTAAAAGCTCTTGTCGTCACTGCTTCGGTAAATTTTAGATGTTTTTCCTTCTTATCCAAAGTTAATCAGCTGATCACTGAAGAGAAATAAAGAACGAAATACAAGGTGTGATTATAGAAAAGCAATGACTAATGCTATAAAAACCTTAATTTTTTTTTTAATTTTATTCTCTGCAATTTTAACATTATCATCATCAATATACACCCTTCCGCTATCCTTCCCCTGCTTCGTGCGAATTTTTCATCGGTCAAAGCAGTATTGGAAGTCTTTTCCTGAAAGAATATTTATGATCTTCGTCGCTTTTACAGCGTGAGCTTTCTTAGCTCTCGATCTTTTCATTGTTGATTTTATATCAAGGATTAGAAAAAAATTCTTACGGGGTAAAGTCGAGTGAATAGAATGGATGTTCCCACACAGTGATAAATTATGCACAATATGGGCCGTGCGTTGTGTTGAAGAATCCATAACTAGTTTTTCGACCATTCCCGCAAAACCTACCAAACATATTCTTTGTTGATTCCTATAGTTTCGGCAACAATTCGGATGCTCGGGAGAGCTGTGGAATTAAGAATATGTGGGGGCCGTGGTAGCCTAGTGGTCAAGGTCGTGGACTAGCGGCCGGCGGTTTTCGCTCAGTCGCGGGTTCGATCCTTGGCCGCCAAAGACCCACCGTGTAGCCGGGGCTGATGCACGTTAAATCTGTTCGGGGCCCAAAGTCCTTCCGTTGGCGTGGTGGGGATGTTAGGAGAGGGGGTGTCAGCTCAGGTGTCGTCCTCGTCACTGGACCGAGGTTCAAAATTGCGAGGTCCGTCGCCAATAGCCCTCGTGTTGCTTCTAGTGCGACGTTAATAAAAACTAAACTAAACTAATTAAGAATATGTGGACTGGTAAGGTAAGATTTCTTATTTAAATTATAAATTAGGAAGTTAGGTTGAGATCCTAGAGAGGGATAATTATTAGAGAATTCTGTTTTGTTCTTGAATGTCAACAATTGGAGTTTGGTCATTATAGCTTACTATTAATGAAGAAGATTTAGAGCAAGAACAGAGTAATGAAAGGCAGACGTTGCAAAGTATGCGTATCAGTTCAGGAATATTAACCGCATTAAGTGACTTAAATTATGTCACATATTTTCATTGTTTAATTGTGTGCTTTTATACATTGTTAAGAAATTTAATCTAAGCAAGTTTCCCGTTGTGTATATAATTCATAAAAATGTGGTGTAGAAATCTTTTTAATACATAGTGATTCCTTAACTTTTCAATCGCTCAACCCCACTCGTACGGTTAAAAATTTTGAGCGACCTCGTTCTTTCCATAAGCATGCATAAATGTATATTGTTTATTTTCAAATTTAATTTTAAAAGAAATAATTTTAAATTAAAACTTTATTTTTTAATTAACTTCTTTTTGTAAAATGTAAATTAAATACTCATAATTTTTATTATTCTTGGTTAAAAGATAATTTTATCCTAAAATATAAATAAAATAATTTTAAAAAAAATATTGATATAAATACCAACCTATGTCGAATGAAACAGTAAAATACAATATTATATTGTTCTTGCAATGTACACACTTGTGACGAAACAGAAACAACTATTTTCTCTCTTGACGTAGGTTTCACTTTAGGAACAACATTACCGTGATTTATTCGCCTGTGTTGCGCAGGAGTGTTACGTATAATGCGCTTACGGTCATATTTCGATTCCTAAATATGCTGAAATTGCAATATGACACCGCGATAATAATGCGCTTAGCGGTATTTTTTCAGTGTCTAAATATGATTCACTGCTGAATTTAGCCAATATTACGATTTTATAATTGTCCTGCACAGAAAATATAACATATTAAAGATTATGAATATATTACGATTAGTGTTTTTTCAAAATTCATGTAACTAAATTAAGGGTACGCAGGACATGTGGGGAGAGGGGAAATTAACATCAAAAGATTTTCTATTTCGTAACATTTAAGTCTTAAAATTATTCATACAGCTTAGATTTTTGTGTGCTCCTAATAATGATATTTTAATTTTTTATTGAATTATAAAAATGCTTTGTTTCCCTTTGAGTTGAATAGGGACATGATTTTTCAGATATATTTAGGTACCATTTTAAAAAATACTATACCATAATTATACAAAATATTTTATTCCTCATACATAAAACAATGCACAAAAAATAGGGAAGTAACTTTTTAAAAAATATTACTATATATTTCCTTTGAAAGAATTATAGAACGTTGTAATTTTGGAACTTTTAATAACTTTTTTTCATGTAAAAATTATTTCTTAAAATTTAGGTATTGGAGTAAAAATATTTTTGATTTATTGTATGCGTAAGTGCTCTTTATATAACCATAAGAAATTTGGAACCTTATTGTGAACTAGTATTCTTTACAATGGTATCCAAATGTAAATATGTCTCCCAAACCATGTCCATATTTATTTCAGAGGGGGAGGGGAACTTTTTTCGAAGAAAAAAAATTGCTCTTGTAGTTCTATAGAATGATTAAAATATCCCTATTAAGCACAGAAAAATGTAAGCTCTACTACTCAGATGAAAAGATATATATCACAAAAATAAGGAGTCTTAGATATGGATGTCCACAATTCCACGAATGTCCTGGTATCCTTAAATTTTTTGCTACCTGTTTCGGTCATAGCTTAAGAAGCTCTGTTTTAATAGAGAGAGAGAGTTGTTTAAGTGCTGGGAGAGGTAATTGAAATTCGGAATGTGCTCGTTGTATTTAACATGCCTCACGTTATTCTAGGAAGAAAAAAAAAAAAGATTTCTCTATCCCCCTAATTATTTTGGCATAACTTTTAGTAATTCTTCCGTAGCAATTTTCTTGGTGATAATTGGAACCAATGAATATTAAAATAAGCAATCTGACAGTCTAGGATGTCGTAATTTCCTCGCTAAAACGCAAAGTAACAATTTTGTCACGAGATTATTCAGAAATTTAAAAACATTGGGCTACCGTTACAAATATGACGTTTTTATACACAATAGTCCTTGTATGTAATATGATAAACGATGCGATTCGAGAAGACACGCGACACGTTGCAGCCCATCCCCCCCCCCCACGCAATGGCTTTTCGCCTCTCACCTTTATCGAGAGCAGCACGTCGAGTGCTTGACCACGGCACTTCGAATTTCGACAGCTTGAAAAATGACGCTTTTCGGTGTTTATCTGTGACGCAAATTAATGACGTCAGCATCGCTATAATTTGCTTATCGCGTGAAAATATGCCACTGATAGCGATTTTTTTTAATTCCCCATTTAGGCTTCTGATGTAGCCTTTAAGCTTACGACTTTCAAAAGGAATAGAACCAAAACTTTGAACATTTTTTTCGTGGCCACGATGGCCTAGTAGTCGAGGTCGCAAATTTGTGGCTGTCTAATTGTGTGTTTGAGGCCTGATGCGCGTTAAATCTGTAGTGGTTCCAAGTCCTCCCAAATGCGCGAAGAGGAAGTTTTGTGAGGGAGGTTCCAGCTCAAGTATCGTCCTCATAATTTGACCCGAAATTCGAAATTACGAAGTCAATTGCCAACAGCCTTCGTGTTGTTTCTTAGTGCGACGTTCAATAAACAATCAACCAATAAAAATTGAGAATTTTTTTTTTCTGATAGAAAAAAGTTTTCATAATTAATATTGTATTATTAGATATGGAACATCTTTTGTTTTAATTTAAAACTCGGTACTTGGATCAGTCTGGGCTTGAGATTGTGTTTACCTCCTATTGAGCCTAATTTTTTTTAAAAAAAAATTGTGATTCAATACAGTCCCAAATGCTTCATTAATTTTCCTTTTTCGTAACCTTTGTTAACTCGCTTGCTTATTTCATAAACAAAACAATACTATGAAAATATACATTTAATTTCATTTAGCACACTTCTCTTTTGGAGAAGTTTTTGGAACCTTTTAAAAGGGTTAAACAAGTTGTGTGCAGTGAAGGTGGAGGATACTTGATTGGGAATAA
The DNA here is from genome assembly GCA_019974015.1 of Nephila pilipes. Classification (NCBI taxonomy): domain Eukaryota; kingdom Metazoa; phylum Arthropoda; class Arachnida; order Araneae; family Nephilidae; genus Nephila; species Nephila pilipes. Next base: position 126,352 of record BMAW01124864.1, on the reverse strand, counting down.
ACGGAAGAATCCGAGACAGATGGAAATATGTGAACTGAAAAAATTCATGAGCCATGGGTTATAGTTTTAATTCGGTTCTGTTTATTAGAAACAACTAAATACTTGTAATAAATGGAGTGATATTATGAGTAGCTTCTGCATGTTAAAAACAACTGAATGTGTAAGTATTTACTTGATGACTGAGATTCAGGTATCAGAACTAAAAAGTTGACTTCGATACTTGACTGGAATTCTAAATATTACGAGCGTTTCACCAAATAACTCTTGGGTTGTTTTTCCAGGGCGATATTCATAAAATAATTGGTCAAATGAAGATGGTAACCTTTAAATTTTAGAGAGCTGGACTTGGGTAATCTATGATATAGAAATCCAAGAGTTGAGGAACAGGAATTCGATTCAATCGAACCACAAAATGTGGGAAAGTGGAGAATTTAACGATTCCTCAGTTGTCTGAAAACCGTTTGTGAATCAATAAAGGTTACTATGAATTATACCCAAAATATATTATATCTAATCAGATTCAAAATTGTGAGGTACGCCGCTCAATAACCCTAGTGATGCTTCATAAAACAAGCAGTCGAATAAAATAGCAACTTTTCATTTTTACGGAGAGTGACTTCTTTAGCCTATGGTATAGCAATCCGAGAGATGTAATTCAGGGATTCGATCTCACCGAACCATGTTATGTGGAAGAGTAGACAATTTAATAATGCCCCAGTTCTCTACTTTTCAAGGGCTTACCGTCTCTAGATAACCATGGACGTCATGATCCCGTGGTATACTAGTGATCTTTTTCTTTCTTATGGGGTTTACTGCTTTCTGTAAATATGGCTTATGTACCCACGGGATACTATAGCGATCATTCTCTATTTTCGACGCTTTCTTCTTGCCAGTCATTTTTAACTTTTTCCCTATTTTAAAACCCCTGCAGTAACATCTCATTCGGCGCAGCATGGTCACATTTGTGCCTTGCGTCATTGCACTCTTAAAGTCACTTGTTCATTCAAGCACGTTTAAATTCTCTAAATACTTCAAGAGAATCAGCAAAAGTTATTGTGAATTATATCCAAAAATATCATATCCAATAGGATTCAAAAATACGAGGCAAGTCGCCAATAAGCCCTCGAGTTGCTTTTAAAGCGATGTTAACTCAAATTAAGCGGACTTGCCTTTAGGCAAATACAGGCATCGAGACACCGAAACACCTTTGTGATATTTTTCTTTTCAATTGTGTTTATTATATTTGGTAAACACTGGTAAAGCACCTACAGATACCCTAGCGATACTTCTCTAATTACGACCCTTCTTGTCAGCCAATTTTGCTTGTTTTCCATTTTTAAAATGTGTAGACTTCAAGTACACTTTGTTTGGCGTAGAATAGCGCCATTAAACACCACTATCGCTCGCTCACTCACGCTCTCATTCACTCGCTCACGCACTCACACTCTCACACACATTCAAATTTTCAAAATGATGAGGTCCGTCGCCAATAACTCTCGTGTTGCTTCTGGTGCGACGTTAATAAAACTAAACCAAACCACAACTCAAATTAAGCGACCGATGTCATTAATACAAGCTTATTAGTGCTTTTGCGTTCTATGGGTAACTCCGAGCGCTTTGCTCTCTTCAAAAGCTGGAACAATAAATGTATTTAGAAGAGTGTGTAATTTATTTTAATGACTTTTTGAAAGACAGACGAATAAAGGCACAATGAATAGACTTTTAACAGAGAGATAGAGATAGAGAGACGGTGGTTAAGTGTTCTCGCCATACATCTTTGTGCAATAAGGTACTTTGACATTGAGCATCTTATCAGGTTCCTTGAGGGTGGAGTCTTATTGACCGAGCCATCATTAAGAGGGCACGGTTGCCGACAATGGCCCATTCCCGAGGGAGAGGGCCCCTCGCGAGAGAGGTTGTCTTGTCATTAAGAATGCTGGCAATGATCTCCGGAACTCTCTTTTATGATCTGTTGGCCCTCTCCTGGGATTGTGGGAGAGATGAAAGTAATCTAAGAAACAGACCGATGTCCAGCAATGTTTCGCTTGGGGGAATAACTCAATTATTGGTGGATTCTACGATTGTCTTTAATCTCTATAATGGAAGGCATTAGATTATCATATGTTTATTTCGATTAAGTCTCCTTTTACCACTGTATCACACTTCCGTGTTTTATCTTCTAGCATTTTCTGCTTAGTGCTTTACATTTACTTTTCACACCCTCCAGTTGGATGTAACGTCTTTCAACTAGGCTTGTAGATGTTAAGTGTTTTAATATTTTTACCATTAATTTTACTGTATTTAGTTTAGTACATGATTGTGAGAAATATTACAGGAACATGGCATTTTGTGGCACTAGTTCAATAACATAAATAATTGGATTAAAATTTTTTGTAAAGTCATATTAGTGCAAAAAAAGTATTACTCTGAAATCTACAAAAGGCAACCATTCAGTAAATGAAGTTTTAATCATACCTTCCCGGAATTTTCTGTAGTGTTGCTCACGTTTAACCAATGATTAATGTAGTTCAGCGTTTCATCAAAACATGGCGGGATTGGCAATAATTAAATTTTATATTCTTTTAGACCAACACGCCAGGGGTAAAATAGAAATTTAATGAAATAAACGAATGGCAGAAATAAAAAATTACCTCCCATCTGTCTTAAAAGTAGAATATTCTTCTCTCGTAAAAAAAAATTCGATGGAAGAAAAACAGTCGTGAAAAAGCACAATAAAAACAAAAATATTTAAGAAAGGGAGTGGCGTGTGTTTTTATGTATGCCATTTCTAATGAGTAATTTGAAAACATAAACTAGATCATTCCTAATTTTTAACGAACCTTATTTAAAATTACACGGGACATGATTAAACGGGATACACAATTATCCATGTATAAGGAAAGCTAATACATCCTCTTTAAAAGTATTATAATTTAATAATTTAAACTTTTACCGTTTGATATTCATGTATATTTACATTGCTTTTGTATATATTCATACAATTTTTTTTTAAAAAAAAAAACCTTTAGAATTTTCAAAGAAATATAAATTGGATATTTGTTCAAAGCTACGAAAATAAATATTACACTTCTCGTAGAATTCTGTGCCCTTGGTAGTCTAGTGGTCATGGTGGCGAACTCTAAATTCGGCGTTATTACTGTCGAGTCGTAGGTTCCAGTCCTGATGTCATTAAATATCCACCCTGTAGATAGGACTAATGAATGTTAAATCATGTCGAGGTCCCAATTTCTTGGGAAGAGAAGTGCGGAAAGAGAGTGTTCCAGCTCAGGTGTCGTCCTCGTCACTCGACAGAAGTTCAAAATGACAATCATGAAATAGCGAGCAAGATCCTAAGGCTTAACATTGATCAAAATTTATAAAAAAAAATTTATGTAGCAGCTTTGAAGGTGTAATGCATTTTAAAGAAATTTAGCGTAAAGAAAATTTTATTTGATTCAATTATTAAGAAAATTATGAAATATCAAGAAATAACCTTAAAAAAATTCATATAAATTTTTTTCTCTGTTCATAATTTGTCTGAAATTGATGCGGACGTGAAATTTGTGTATGAAATTTCAAACTATAATATTATGATAAATATTTTTCTGAGAAATTTGCTTGTAAGCTAATTTTTTGTGTTAAGAAAAACACTGAAAGATAACGAAAGATGCTAAACAAGATGTAGTTTTTTTCTCTCGATAACTCCTAAATTTAATTAGTATTGTTAATATTTGGCACAGAAGTGCTCAGAAAAAATGAGGTTCTAACACACTTTGTTTTTTTCAAAAATTCGAATACTTTGAAGTATTAGGGGGGTCTCGTGAATCCTTAAAATGTTGATGTAACCAAATTTTTTTTTACTCCATTCCCTTATAAATGCAACACAATAAACTCGCCACTGAGAGAAATGTCAGCTTCATTTTTGCATTGTAGTTGCGGCTCAGTTTCAGAGCTCGCCTCGTCCGATCAATTGCGGGAGAGCAGAAGGCAGGAGAGAGGAGAAAAAAAAAAGAACCCGTTTGCGTGAAAGGGCAGCCCCATTCAAAACATAATTCTCAACTCCCAATGTCAAAAAATGAATAATTACTTCACGCTCCGTCGACATCTCTCTGCTATTGAATTAAATTTCTCCCGGCTTTCCATATTCACGCAGGGGTCGTCTGCACATTTGTCATCGAAATTTACGGGACTGCACGCTGCGTTTTAAACGCACAGTAGAAACTCTTTCATCCGGACTAATTGGGGCTCTACATCTTCCAGATTAATAAAAGTACCAATTAAACAAAGAAAAAAACCTCATCGGGTCTAAGAAGTCTCATCAAGCGATGCCCATCTTCCATTTCTGTAACTTTTGGCTCAAAGGAATAATTACTAGATGGTGTCTAGGCCGAGTGGTTAGCCTAACGTTAAGAACCCAATATTCCAAAATGAACTTGGTATTCGACCATGGAGGGATCAAAGGCTGAGTTCAGCCATGACCAACCCTCAGGAGCTTACCTACTTCAGGTAAGTACTGGCTTCACGAACCTGAGGAACCTGAGTGATCTGTTTCGTTCCTATGGGGTTTACTGTCTTTGGTAAACACGGATGATGCACCCCCGGGTTACTCTAGCAATCCTTCTCTATTTTCGACCCTCCTTCTTGTCAACCAGTTTTTGTATTTTTCTCAATTTCTTCACGTCTAGACCACAGTTAAATCTTGTTTGGCGCAGCATAGCTATATCTGGCTCTTGCGCCAATAAACTTTACACTCACTCACTCACTCATGACCAACTACCAGAGCCGAAGAGAATAAACAAAGTAAAAAATAAAAGGAGCCCAGGTATTTACATAGCTGTATATACAGTAAAAAGGGCACGTATTTTGAAAATGGCGACTAAATGCGTAATTTTAAGGTACTCGCAGTCCCTGAGGTCAAGTGACACGGGCGATTCTTGATGTGTTATACTCCTTCCACGTTAATAGAGGACCTCTACAGGGTTTAATAACAGGATGTGGGTTTTGTGGCCGTAGTAGACTAGTGATCCCGGCCGCAAACTCACAGTCGGCGTTATTTCCGTCCAGTCGGGGATTCGAACCCTGATGCCAATCAAAATACGTCGTGAAGGGAGGCTGATGAACGTTTAATCTCGTCGAAGTCTCAAGCTTTCCTGTTGTCGTGTATGGAATTTTGGAGAGAGATGCCAGCCCTGGAGTTGCCTTCGTCGCTTGACCGAAATTCGAAATTGTGAGTTCCGTTGCCAATAGCCCTCGTGTTGCTTCCAAGTGTGACGTTAATAAATCAATCAAAATCAAATAGAAAAACTGTGGTCTTTTGATATACGACCCTTCAGACCGCTAGCGTTTGGTCTTGAGTCCGTGATTCTACCAATCAGGTTACCTCGGGTCTCTTGAATTATATCGAATACACCCATTAAATTAAAATAAGCCGATATTTTTCATTGATTATAAAATAGTTTTTAAATAAAGTGGTTTTAATTCTCTAATATACAAGACACAAAGCAATTTCACAAATTCTTCAATATCACAGAGCCCATTCAAGGGCGTATGTCTAAAGAAGATACTCTCGTGAGACGGTTTATGGCATACATAGTTACAGAAATGTCCTCGTGTTGCTTTTAAGTGAAACGCTAACAAACAACTTATCTTTAAGAAAGTACGTACTTAACAACTTCGATGTACTCTAGAGATTTTTCTTTCCTATGACGTTTACTGCATTTGGTAAGTAGGGGTGATGATAGATTAGCGAACTTTCTATATTTTCGGCTTTTCTTTCAAACCGATTCTTTTTGCCTGTTTTTTTTTTTTTTTTAATTTTCCCTTTATGTCCTTAAAGATGCACATACAACCATTTCGCCAAATACAACCATTTTTTTTTTGCTCTCTTTCATCAAGAATTTCAACTCACTCACAATATCATATAGCTCAAGGCCCATGCCCTTTAGAATAAGCGTATGAAACAATAGCGTTTGTTGAACTATACGCCCACGGCTCAAATGAATAGAGCCTTTACTGAAAACTTGAGACTAGAAACAGAAAAAAAAAAGTTCGAGACAGTTTTAGAAGTGAGTCATACTAGCCCGAGAGTCCGGTTATTCAACCGATAGCCGGTTAAAATAAGCTTACTCTAATTACTTTTTCTAAAAAAATATATTGAAAAAGAAACTCTTGCATGGATTATCTTTCTCAAATAATTTGGTAGTCTATTAAAAAACTCATGGCATAGAATCCGACTCTAAAGAGACGCGAAAAAATAGTAGAACTGAATATCAAAAGCAATTATGTATATATTTTGCTAGAAACAAAAATTATTTAAATCTGATCATTTTCGTTTATCTTTAGCAGTTAAAGGACTTGGAATTTTAAATGACTTTTATTGTATTCGTATTTCTCAAAATGAATCATTTTGATATTTTTTAAATTCAAATTTACTGAAAATTTCTCGAAAACTCCAAGATGTGTAATAAAAATGAACATTTTTCTCATTTATGTAATGGAGTAACCGTGTCCGTTGTAGCCTAGTGGTCACATGGCCTCAGGCTCGCAGTTGGTGTTGTTTCCATCGAGTCCATGGTTCGAGTTCAGATACCACTAAAGACCCATCTTGTAGCGGGGCTGATGTTCGATGAATCTGTTGGTATTCCAAGTCCTCTGGTGAGCGTGGTGTGCACATTTGGCGAAGTAGGTGCCAGCTGAAGTATCGACCTCGTCTTTTGAGAGAGAATCAAAATTACGAAGTCCCAAAATACCCTTTTTGCTTCTAAAAGCAACTTTAAAAAAAATCAATCAACCAAAGTGATAATATAAGTAAAAGAAAATCAGCAAATTTCTTAAAGCTCGGTTTTCTAAAAAAAAATAATATCAGGTAATTTTCAAATAAATGTGTTCCATCCAAATTGCATCTTTACTTTCAAAAGTATTTTTTATTTTAATTCCGGAAATTATTGTTAGTGAAATTTTTTACTATTTTCTAGGCATATTGATTTCTTATAAAGCCATTGCGTTTAATTTGAAATACTTTTTTTGCAGTAGTTCTTTTTTTTTTGCTTTGGAAAAGACAAAATATTATGTAATACATTTCTCTTTCTTTTTTAAATTGATTCATTTCTAATATCTAGCTAAACTTTGACATTTTTTGTTTCTTTCTTTTTTAAGTATTTGGAATAACAAATAATTTAGTTTTAGAATGAATATAACTTTTTTTTTGCACACTTTGACCTCAAATCAAACAATTAAAAAGGAGCTGTAACTGGTCTCATCATTGAAAAAAATTCACTAACACAAGTTCTTCTGTTGAGTAAAGGAAAAAATGCCTATGAAATAAAACTAAGACGTGGGATTAATGAATTTCTTGTACCCTTATCAACAGAAAATTTTTTTCATTAAAGATAAACCTTGTTTTCAAATATAGTTGCAACGATTCTTTTTTTTTTATCCCTACACTTATCGAATGCCTGCAATTCGAAAATATTTTAATGAACGCATGTTCTAAGAAATTAAAAAAGAATGAACGAATCCTGAAATAACGTCTTAATGAAATTTTTTTTTCTGCACTCGTTCACGACGAATCACTCAAAAGATTCGCCGGAGGCTGGATTCACTTTCCTCCGATGGAAATTGCCTTTGTTACCCTATTTTCCAGGAGCAACTCTGCTCTTGGATCTCGACTTCGATTAAATGAAGCGTTGGATCTCGCTGAGAATATGTATGTAATTAAGCTCGCTGAAGCATATCGCGGTGTGTATTACTTTTTGAGTTTTTTCCCCTTTTTTTTCGATGATCAAGGATGCTACTGAAACACTTTCGTGACATTTTTTTGAAATTTTATTTTCCTTGTAAATGAAGCAAAAGGAAGATAAAAAAAATATGCAGAATATCAATATGAAAGATGGCTTGTCAAATTGGTATGGAAGGGAATCAGCCAGCCGTGAAAGATTTGGTGTGCAATTATTTGCAGAAGATGAATGTTATATTGACACTTGTTTGAGCGAAATATCGCTTTCTCTTGATTGTACAGTTTTTTACAAGCTTTTATTTATATTGTTAAGCTTTTATTTTTATTGTTGTTTTACTTATATTGTTGTTTTACTTATATTGTTTTACATGTGTATGTTTTTGCTGAATTCAAAATTTATACTCTTATTTTAATCCACTTCATACCGTACGATCGAGCTGAAATTTTTGCATACACATACAACTCCGATGATAAGGCTCCCGTCTACCTCCCATTTTGGTTTCATGTACATAATGTTAATCCTATGGAATTTTTACTGCCGTCCTGAAATCTTTGTTTTATCTATTGAAATGCAAAAAAGTACAACCGAAAGAGCAAAAAATATTGAAGGTTTCTGCTGAAGTACATACCCTCCCCCCTGATATTTAACAGCAATTTTGCCTTTTATTTTAATACATCGTTTTTTGGGTTTTCTGGTCTTTAAAAATATTCTAAAACATTTTGAAAAATCGGAGGAAAAATGTGATTTTACAGGAACCTTCATTATTTTTTGCTCTTTGATATCAACTTTTTTTGCATTCAAATAGCTATAATAATAAGAATTTGAGAACAGTGGTAGAAATTCCATAGGATTAACATTACGTTCACCACATCAAAATGGCCGGTAAACGGGAGCCTTAATACGTCACTATGGTACACTTAAATAGTGGGTCCAATTTTAATACAGGGTCCACCAATTCTTTTAATACTTATCACTGACAGATTTAAAGAGAGATAAGGCGGGACATGCATTTAACAACATCCAATTGAGTTGAAAATAGCTCATGTGATTGCTTTTTAAAGTTCCATACCAAAAAGAAATAAAGTAAAAAACATTTTTAAATAAATATTTTACTTAAATATGGAATAAAGGTTTAAAAAAAGTTTCGTTAAATGTGACATAATATATAATTTATAAAATCTTGTGGCGTTAATGCTTCTTTTGATTTCATATGTAAAGCTCTCCTAACAGTTGTGTTACTTAATTTATCCGTAATTACCCACATCTCTTAGTCAAGAGTCTCGAGCTTTTATGAATTATATATTTTATTGTAAAAATTTATTATACGCTTTAGTCTATCTTAAAATAAAATTTTAATTAAAATTTTTGTTACTTAAGTTTTTTCATTTCTTGTGCATTTTTATGGTTTATTCTGAATCATAATGCGCTCAATTTTGTTATGCATTAACGAGTACTTTGCGTAATTTGTCGAAATGCGGCTCTTGCGCCAATAAAACTAAAAACCATTTCGTAGCTCTAGCGAAATACAAACTATACAGAATTATATATAAATTTATATTTCTATTTTTCGTAGTTCAAATATGGCTTCATTGACTTTCTTCCAACTATATACAGTGGCTCAAACAATTGAGGATACACCTTACTTTCACTTGATAAATCCAACTTTTAATGAAAATAACACATTAACTAGAATAGAAGACGTATTTTTACTTTTACACGTAATAAAAGGGTTAATTTACAGTAAAAATAACGAAAATCAACAAAAAAATATCTAAAATTAAGTTTCACAAATATTTGAAGTAAACATAGGCAGATCTTTACCTCAAAAAATTAAGGATACACCAATGAAATTTTTTCGATATATTACATGCATAGACAGTATCAGTATTTTGTTGCATGTCCTTTGGCTTTTATAATGTCCTCCAAACGTCTTGGTACCCATTCGACCAATTTTTTAGTGGTATCTGGAGATATTTTATCCCATTCTTCTTGTAACACTTGCTTTAAATGGGCTTTGTTTCTAATCTGGTGTTTTTGGACCGCTGTTTCTAGTGTGGCCCACAAATTTTCTATGACATTGATGTCAGGGGACTGTGGCGCGGTGTGTGCAATTGCTGTTTACAATGAAAAAGACACCACATTTTGACATTACGTGCCGTGTGTTTGGGGTCGTTGTCGTGCTGAAATATAAAATTTCCATCTAAATCCAATTTTTGTGCACTTTCTTTAAGATTGTTGCGGAGTATGTCTATATAAAGCTTATGATCCATTATACCATCTATAAAAACTAAATTTCCTACCCCATTTGCAGCCATACAACCCCAAACCATGACGGAGCCACCACCATGTTTAACTGTAGGACGTAAATTTTTTGGATCCAAAGCGCTGTTCGGCTTTCTCCAAACGGTGTGACGACCATCTCTTCCAAAAATGTTGAATTTACTTTCATCACTAAATATAACTTTCTTCCAAAAGTTTTCTGTCTTCAACTGATGAGTTTTTGCAAACTCCAAACGCTTTTTCTGATTTTGTAAGCTTATGAAAGGTTTCTTTCTAGCTACTCGACTGCTATATCCAGCATGTCTAATCACATTTCTCACAGTTTCAGCACTTACACTTCTGCAGATCATTCGAGAAGTTTCTGCAGCTAGTTTGACTGCACTCAGTTTAGGATTAATCTTGATATCTTTTAAAATTTTCCTTTTAGCTACATCACTCAGAATACTTTTCCTTCCTCTTCCACTCTTATTTTGAATTAATCCATCGCGTTTAAATTTCCCAATGATTTTCTGGACACATGAGTGACTCCTATCGACAATTTCAGCTATTTCACGATAAGATTTTCCCTTCTTAAATAACCTTAATATAAATTTTCTTACATCAATACTAGTCTCTTTCCGAGGAGCCATTTTCCATTTAAAATTACAGCTTTATATTCTCATAACCAACTTCAAAAGACAGAAATAACAGTTGAAAAAGTTTAGGATAAAATTTCCCAAACTTAGATTATTAGTAGCAAGAAAAAAGAAATCAAGTGGTAGTTAAACAAAAATTTCATTTGTGTATCCTCAATTTTTTGAGGTAAAAATCTGCTTATATTTATTTGAAATGCCTCTAAAAAGTTTTATTTTAGAATTTTGTCGTTGATTTTTCTTTATTTTTACTGTTAATTAAACCTTTTGTTATGTCTAAGAATAAAAATTCGTTTGCACTTCTGGTTAATGTGTTATTTTGATTGAAAGTTGGATTTATCAAGTAAAAGTAAGGTGTATCCTCAATTGTTTGTGCCACTGAATATTTTAGTTCAACTTAATTTATTGATAATTACCTAGGTATCTTAGCTAAGCTGCTAGAACTAAATAATGCTGTTAATACTATGAAATTTTGCATATATATATATATAGAAGATCGTGCAATTAAAATAAGGCAATCTGACCGTTTTCGATATTTTGATCACATTTTTAAGGGACTGTCTCTCATTAAACATTTTTCAGCAATCCCCATGAAAATACCCTCGTATGGTCATTGAAAGGAAAAAAATGCTAAAACACCATGAACAATCAATTATATTAGCTCCAATGAAAGCATCCTTTTCTCGCCTCTCCGGGGTCCTTTTCTAAATCGATTTCGGTCTCTCGTCCCAGACCGTCCATTATGCGTCGATTTGGAGAGCACCTCTCTGCATAATGAAGTCATAGAAAGGACGGTTTTTTACGACCTCGTCCTCTGTGTCACTCCGAGGGTGACAATCATGCATCTCTCACCCCTTTTGTAAAGTGGGAGGAGATGAGTTTCACCTGCCCTGCCCTGCCCTCGGCACTTCGGAAGATGAGTAATGGAAATTCGAAAAAGAGGGGAAATGCGCATATCTTCGTAATGATAGGATTTGTCAAACAGTTAAAACGGTTTCGCTGATAGTTTCATGACAATACAAGAGAGAAAATAAAGATTTCAATAAGGTAGTATAGTAATATATTTATTTCTAAGTTTGTAATCTATGGTGGTGCTTATTTAATTTCTAGTTGTTGAAATAACTTGAGAAATCAATCTATCATTGTTCTCAAGATCGACTCTATTGACTCTTTAATTTATGGTTTACAATCGAGTCAAGATGAGTTACAGAATGTTGCTAATCATAATAATGGAGTTGTTTCTATTTAATTTACTAAAGGACTGAAGTTCTCTTGCGGTGTGTAAAATTTCAAGAAACGAATTAGATACCATCTTCTTCCTCTGCTTATAAAAATCGAAATGTTAAATCCCAACATTAGTCTTTAGTTATTAAGGTAAGACCTTTTTGACTGACCATATACAAAAGTTAAGGGTGATGGGATTGTTTTATTAACGTCGCTTTTAAAAGCAAAACGAGTTTCAGGTGACGGATCTCTTAGATTTGAACCACGGTGAGGCCACGGTAGCCTTGTGGTCCTGGTCTCGAACTTGCGGCCAATGTTGCTTTCGTCGAGTCGTGGGTTCGACGCTTGATGTCACTTAAGCCCCGCCGTAAATCTCATTAAATCTGTTGGGGCTCAAAGTCCTCCCGTTGGCGAGGGGTGGAAGTTAGGAGAGGGAAGTGTCAGCTCAGGTATCGTTATCATCACTTGACCGAGGTTCAAAATTATGATTCCCGTCACCAATAGCCCTCGTGTTATTTCCAGTGGGACGTTAATAAAACAAATCAATTGAACCCCGGCTCGGAGACGAGAACAACACCTAAGCTGGTACCCCACTCTGCCCACCACGCCAACTTAAGGACATTTAGTCTCGACAGAATTAACCTGCATAAGCCCTGATACACGATGGTCCTTAGCGGAATCAGGAATCGACTGAAGCAATGCTGACTTCGAGCTCCCCGCAGGGTCTCGGCTTTTTTATTTAATTCAGGAATCATGTTCCTAAGGTATCCTATTAATATGTCTTTCCCATGGAGTGTATTGTCTTTGGATAACTAGAGTGTCACACTCTCAGGAATACACTAGCGATCTTTCTGTATTTTCGATCTTCTTTTTTGTCAACAAATTTTGACCTTTTTTTTTCCTTTTTTTTCTAACGTCTTGATCAAAGTCACACATGGTTTGGTGCAGTCTTGTCAGATTAGGCTCTCGTGCCATAAATCTAAACTTTTACAAATTCACCCATAAAAGACCGTCGTGGGAAATAATCTGGTGCTGCTAGTTAAATTGAACTAAGTTTCAAAGTTCTTTCATGGCATGGGAATTAGAAAACTGAGGTTCTATATCAAGTATTGCTTACATCATTCGTTATAATTCTGAAAATTACTACGTCTATCGCCAATAGCTTGTGATCTTGGTTTGCGATTTTTGATTCAAATCAACCATTGAAGTTCATCTTCATTAGCCAAGGGGATATTTTTACTGCAACCTGTATTTCTCTCAATTTATTCACGATGAGTTTAAGGTAGGATACTGATGAATATATCCTGCATCGCTATCGGGATACTTATGGTGAAATTTTCTATCCCTCAGATATTTTGAAAATAGTGCATAAAGAGGCTCGCATCAGGTGTTAGTCATCACCAGTACTACACTAGAGCGTGATTTAAAATTACGAGGTCCATCACCAATACTCCTCGCGTTCTTTCAAAGTATGTCCTTAATAGAAACCAATCTAGACTATCATAAATAGTTGATCAAATGCAAAAAAGGTTTAAAAGCGGGTATTTTTGGAACAAATCTAAATTCGTTCTGAAAATATGTGGCAAATATACTATTTCCTTTTAACAGAAAGCAATCAACGCAAAATAAATGCTTCATTAATTCAATCTCTGAACACAACCTAATAAAAAGTCTTAGAAAGCTTTTCTTTCACCAAGAGGACATCAAGAATTGTCACCAGATTTGGCCAGTTGACGACATTTGCGACTAAATTTGTCGCCAAGTGATCATTAGTGTACCCTTACATACTATATACCGAGTATATTCTCGTTAATTATCAGCAAAACGGTCTTTCCAGCAATAGCAGTCGCTCTGTGGAGAAGACAACACTACATAACAGTATGGAATGCTAGAAATTGATATTCGGGAAATGAACTTCAAACTCGTCATGTGACGTGAAATTTCTGAGACTGAGTTAATCGATCAAAAATCATAGAACTTAATTAATAATTCGGAATTAAAAGTCGTTGGTGACCGTCTTATAGATCTAAAGTGATATTAACTCATAAATTAACCAACCATCTTTCGTAAAAACATTCTAAAAAACATTTTTACTTTTAGTATGCTGATATTTTTTTTTGAGATAATCTTTAATTATGATCCTATATCCCGAAGCAATGCATTAAGTCAATATTAATGTAAGCAAATTAACATTTTCCTTCTTTTCTCCACAGTTTAATTTCCAATGTGAGTTTTAATCTTTATGTGCACGCAATTTTGCCGTAGCATTTTCGCGGTGCTTACAGATAAGACTTACAGCAACATTAAACAGGTATTAGGTAACATTTTAGTAACTTGCCTTTAATTATTGTGCCCAGATAGAGCCTTAATATTTTGTATACTTATTATCTTGTTAACATGTGCTAACGTGTTGTTTTGATAAAAGGGCGTCGACAAAAAATGCGTTTGCATAAAATAAAGGTTACATGGTGTTCGGTTCAACATTGACATTATAATTATATTTATAAGGTATATTTACATTGCTAAGGTATATTTAATTTAAAATTTTATCGTCTATTTTTTTGCATCCTAACAGAATATTATCTACTTTAATATTATATCGTTTGCTCTTATTTTAATATTTAATTTAATAATTGATTTTTTTATGGCAGAATCACCTGTTTTTATTTGTTTTGTTGTTAATATTGGCAACGTTTTTTGTATTTAAGAGAACTTTGCTTGTGAATATAAAATTACATTAGGAATTTTAAGAAGGTATTTTCTTTTCGATAATAATTGCTTCTGGGGCGTCTGGGATTCGGAAATACGCTTGCTTCACGCGAATTAATATTAATTTTGAATAATTCTACTTTTACAAGAGCTTAATCGAAAAAAAAGTCAACATATGTTAAAATGAAATAAGCAAAACCAGTTTCAATTCTTACTTTTTTTTATTTATTTTTTCGGGAAGAATTTCTTTTCTTTCGTCTCCTAACTGTCGATTTAGGTCTGTGCTGAATAGAATGCAAATTACGCGTGCAGAAGAAAAATCATAATTTCTTCTATATTTCTAAAATATTTTCCATTTTCTCTTGAAAAGCAACCTCTTTCTAAGCTTCCTTGATTGTTTTTCACATGTTCGTGAGAAAGTATTCGAAATTTTTATACTTGCCTGTCAGTGATGGCGCTGTCTTATGTGTACATTTTTTTATTCTTCGTATAATATATTGATCTGCTTGGTTTTAAAACTCATTAGAATTCATTTTTGTCGACTACATACATCCTATTATCTTTGTTTCCCCCCAAAAAAAGGAATCACATTTATCTCGTGCATTTTGCTCTTTGACTTACATTTATTTAAAATGAACTCTTCTGACATATTTGATAATTTTTATTTTTGGAATGATAAAACTCTTTCTTTGACTAATGAGAAAAATAAAGGGAAAAAGCATGCAGCATGTTTTCTGATAATTTCTCCCTTAATGTTATTTCTCAACTAAAGCTTAGAAATGGAACATGCCATTTACTTTTTTTTAAAAAAAAAATTTGTTATCTATCAATATTTTAAATAATAGTGAGAAAATGTGAAGTAAAATTATTTTTGTTATTTATATAGGCATAAATAGTCTTAAAAATACATATATATTACTTTAAAACCAATTTTTTTTATCGAAATTACTCTGAAATTGATGGAATTGTTACACAACATTTTTATTAATAGATTCAGCATCCATTATTTTACTTTATTTATTTTTTGCTATCATACAAGTCAAATGGCTAATTTTCAATAAGAATACATATGGCAGTGTTTGAAATATTACACAAAGTATGTCTAAACCTTAATTAGGAATGAAAGTAGAGAAATTCAGTAGTAAACCATATTTAAGACGAATCATTTTGTCCCACTTAGAAAAGTGATATTGGTCTATATCGCGATTTTCCTATCATCTAACCTCGGGAGTTTTTTGATTAGTTTAAAATGAAACCCCATGAATGAAGTTTCATGAACTGATAAAGTGAGATGTGGTTCTTATTATGGCTGGAAGTTAGTCGGTGATATTCAATCGAAGTGAGACGTCGGAATCAACCGTTCGTCATCTCAGAAACGATCACAGAACGCCCTCAGGAGCTTACCTTCTTAAGGTAATTATGGGCATCATGGTCCTTCGGGACCTTAGTGATCTCTATCTTTTGCCAAGGAGTTTACTGTCTTTGACACCCTAGTGGTGACGGAGTGTGACAGAATCGTCCCACTGTAGCTCATGCATGTCGTAAGAGGCGACTCAAATGGATACCCAACATCTGGGAGTAAAGCCGGGCACCCTGCCCCTGGGGATTATATCAGGGAACCTCAGGGACTTGCCTTCTTTAGGTAGGTACGGGCATCATGACCCCGAGACACTCTAGTGATTTTTTTCTTCTTTTCTATGGGGTTTACTGTTTTTGGTAAACGCGCATAACGCTTCCCCGAGATAATCTGGCGATCCTTCTCTATTTTCGACCCTCCTTCTCGTCAACCACTTGTCATCTTTTTTTCCCCAATTCTTTTACACGTCTAAATCGCAGCTTTTTGATGCAGCAGGACCACATTTGTCTATTGCGCCATTGAAATACTATCACTTACTCGCTTGTCTTTTAAATTTTTTCAACCATCTGATCACAACTTTACTTTGTTTGGAGTTGCATAGTTACATTTGGCTCTTGTATTATTAAACTCAATCGTCAATCAAACTGTCTTTGGTAAACATGGGTTACGTGTCCGTAGGATACTCTAGCGACCCTTCTCTATTTTAGACCTTCATTGTCATTCAATTTTTATCTTTTTTGTATCATTTTTGAAACGTCTAGATCACAATTACACGTTGATTAGTGCAGCATGTCCATATTTGGCACTTGTGCCATAAATCTCCGCCATCATATCACATCAGGAATCGAATCCTCAATTCCAGTTATCCTACTCGAAGGAATCGGTAAGGAATATTAAAATATTACAAACGATATTTCAGGCGTGTTTAGGCAAAGAAGCGGGAGAGAAAGTTAAAATTCATCAGAATTTGGGTATTCATAACTTGAATAAATGTTAATTTGGTTTATCTGAGTGTGAATTTCCATGAATAGGACTATTATCATTGACTCTTATAATTGACATTAAAAATGGCAAGGGAAGATAAATAACCGTCAGACGTTACATATGTTTAGAGGATTTAGATAATAATTGAAGTTTGCTGTTCAATCTAAAAATAAAAGTTGCATTACAATCCATTTTGATTTCATCTTGGATATGATTCATAAAAATACTGTTATCTCTTTGTGTACGTGAAAAATCTCGATTATTGCGACGATTGTCTTTTTTTTTTTTTTTTTTTTTTTTTTTTTTTTTTGGTAAATAGCTCTTCATTCATATTTTTTTCTCAAGACGACTCGCCCATTCCATTCATAAATTTCTCAGATCTCGTATATATTTTCTCAAAGAAAGCAGTCATTACGATTGATTACGACGACTGAATGCGAAGATATATTACTCTATTCTGCTCACAAAATAGCCGGTATTGACCAGTTTTAAGTCCTACGACTCCACCTGACGTCCTTGTACGCGATCACTATATATCACTTTTCAACAAACATCAGTCTTTTATATTAAAAACGAAACTGATATGTAATAAATTTCCCATTACGAGTTTCTTTTTGTCTCGAGTAATCCCTCACAAAGACTTGTTCATTCACTAAACTCCACTTATCCGGAATAAAACTGCATTCTTCATGGAAGATTTCGAGTGATTTAGGAGTTTATTTTTGGTTCAAAGGGTTTCTCTCTTGGAATGATAGGACTTTTAAGTCATAAATTAAAAAACGGTCATGGAAATTCCGTGACTGAGATTGAAATAAAAAGAGCGTTATAAATTTCACCTATATCCTCCATGTTTGCTTTTTTTTTTCGTCTTGTGCTTATCTCGACGTTGAGAAAGCAGACTCTGAAGACGCCCGTCTCTTCCAAGGCGTGTGAAAGGAAACGTGTTGATGAAACAAGGCGCATTGTCTTTGTGGGACAATTCTTTGCGTGGTGGAACCGATGCTTTATTGTTGTTTGTTGATGATTTATCCGTGCTTATCTCGCTCGCTTCAATAGATCTCGAAAATTTATGGTAAACGGAATTCTAAGTTGTGACCGTTGTGATAGGTTATTTTGTGAATTTTGAAGGTTATATTCTAAAAAAAAAACGCTATTTTTGAACGGTTATTGGATGACTTCTAATTTATTTAAAGAAGCAATTCTAGAAGTGGAAGAATTGCTTCAGGCGTTTTTGCTTAGTGTTAAAAAAAGGACCCGTACGCAGAATATTTTTTAGACAAATTCACCATTATATCAATAAAAGCAATATTCAATAAGAATTCGTGAAAATATGAGACAGATACCCATTTGCTATACTGTGAGTTTGCAATGTAGCAACATTAAAAAAAAGTGTACTGTTTCAATTTTGACTTTGGAAACACAACGATCCAGTCGAACTTTGCAGCTGGAGAGGTTCGATTCGAGTCGCACGAAACAAGTCGTTCTGAATAACGGGGGCCAAATGCTGTCTAGTGTCACACTCTTGGCACCCAATTAAAAATCGGCTTATCGCGTAAACTCGGCATAGCTCTATAAATAAGAGAACACGAAAAAAAATTTCTTATCTATTTTACGAATGAATCCGATAATTTTTTTTTGCTCCCGAGTGTCCTTCCTGCCACGTCCCTTATGCGATTCATCATATTTTTATTGACTATTTAATCTAGTGTTTTTTCATCATCGTATTTTTTCCAGTTTAAAACCTATCTGACATGGTTGGGGGAATCCCCCTCCATAACTTATTTGCTTTGTTTGCTTGCTGTGTTTCATATTTTTTTTAAAAAAAAATTATTCTGATCGATTTTAACAAATGTTTGGCGCAATATAGCCTGCTTTGGCTCTTGCGCCACAAAACTCCACAGTCACTCACTCACTCCGATAATTGTTTTAAAAACTTCCTCATTTTCATGAGTTAAGAGTCATCTACTCCCACAAGTACTCCAGGTTTTCAAAGTTGCGAGCTATTTACAAGCACGCCAAACAAATCTCTCGCAATGCCATTCGTGTGAGAAAACACATTAAAAATATCAGAAAAAATGCACATTCAATCAAGACGTATGTGTTATGTTCTTAATCGGCAAAAATTTACCACTAACTTTTGATTCAGGCACGAAGTATACTCTTCTGATTGCTCCCCTCCACCAAAACAAAACAAAACAAAAAAAAAAAAAAAGCCAATTCTAAGCATGCGCAGTTATCCTGAAGCAATGACGAAACAATGGTGAGCACAAAATAAGAAAGGAAAGGAAAACTTTTTTTGAGTTGCCATGTTGTATAACGGCCTTGTTAATCCATTTTTTTTTTTTTTCGTCGCCAAGGATGTGAGCTAAACTATAAAGGAAACTGCTGCACTTTAAATCGACCGCGGTAGCCAAATAGCCATGGTCGTAAATTATTGGCCGGCTCTGAGTCGTAGGTTCGAGTATTAATGCTACTTACGTCTATAGAGGGCTGATACATGTTAAATCTGTCAGAATTTTAAGTCCTTCCTTTGGCATGGTAACCGGGTGTGAAAGAATAGTCCCTCTTGTAGCTCATGCATGTCGTAAGAGACGACTAAAATGGGTACCCTGTTTCGGGGACTATAGCCGGGCTCCCCGCCCATGGGGATTATATCAGGGTACTGGATCTCCATATTGGTCCAGTACCCTGATATAGTCCCCATGGGCAGGGGATGCCTCAGGAACTTGCGTTCTTTAGCTAGACACGAGAATCACGATTCCGAGGCATCCTAATGATCCTTTTCTTTCCCATGAGGTTTATTGTTTAGAGACGTTCTTCCCGGGTTACCCTAGCGATCATTCTCTATTTTCGACTCTCCATATCAAACAATATTTTCCTATTTTCAATTTTTTTCACACGTCTAGACCACAGTTACACATTGTTTGGCGCAGCATAGGACCATCTTGCCTATTGCGCCACTAAACACCACCATCCTTCTCACTCATTTACCTTTTAGCATAATATGGAAGTTAAGAGAAGATTCCAGGTGCCGTTCTCGTCACTTAATCGAGATTCAAAATGGTGAGGTCCTGATGCCTATAATCATTTCTTGTTCCTGAGCTCGCGATTAAGTCCACTAGTCTATTGACGGGCACAATTAAATGAAAAAATTTAATCCGATACGTTGCGAGGTAATTTGGACGAGTATACTCTTCTGATTTCATCCCTCCACCAAACAAAAAAAAACAAAAAACCACTCCGTTTAATTAATGTCCTTCACTTAACAGTAGACATAGCGAAGAGGACTATTACCAATATTCACATTGAGTTGTTGTAGAACTACTATTATATTAACTTGGTCATTTTAATACGAAATTTGACTTTTTAACTTTGTTATTTTTATAGAAAACTAAATAAAAAAACATCTAATATCGAAAATGTCACACTGAAATGTATAGATTCATTTTAACAGAAAATTATATCATTATTGAAGTATTTTCACATGAAAAAAAATGTTTCCATTTTGGCTTATATACAGTAACATTAATAGAAAACAACTTTAATTCATTTGATTAACTTCTACGATGGAAGAGACGATGATTTATCATCACAGCTGCTTAGTTCAATGTTCTAAAACAATATAAATTTGAATCTAATAATTTGTAATTGCTCTCTACAAACGACCACCATCTTTAAATTTATCACACAAGCGTTCTTTTTAATCATTGTTTATTTTTGTAATTTCTTAATAGATTAATTAAAAATCTGCGTGCGTCGATTCATTGTTATACTTATTTCATTCATTACGATACTCATGCGAGGAGATGTTTTTATGAATTGTTGGACTATGAGCAATCTACGGATGAATCTGTCCTAATTTCATTCGCATGAATTACAGTGTCCTTTTAGAATGAGATCAGCGCAGTTTGACGAGAAATAATTTAAATCAGAAAAATGAAATGTTTGTTGCTAGAAAGATAATTGTAATGTGGATAAAAAAGATGCATTAATTAGAAGATAATATGACAAATTTATGAGATGGCATAATCTAGTTTAAAACTTATTGTAGGTTCAATTTATAATGTTGCATAAATGTAGTGACATAATTATGTATTCTAGAGATTTTTCATTCTATGGTTATGATCCTTCTAAAGAATTCCAATTTCCGTATATTTGCGCGCATTAGCCGATAAATTTTAGAACTTTTCTTAACTAAATTACGGAAGTCGGCTTAAGCAGATTTAAAAAAAAAAAAAAAAAAAATGAAGGTGCTTTTCCGACAGTCGCGTGCAAGCGATAAATCGCCAAATATAGCACATTTTTATCTCTTAGTTTTATTCGTCTCAAGTATGGGGAATATAATTCTGAATGAAATGGCCATTCTTTTTATAACAATGAATTGTTTTATTTTCGAAAGTGTTTATATAATACCAAAATGAGCATTAGAAATAAAAATAAAATACTGTTGATAATGTATACATGAAAATATCTATACATTCTTGGCAACATTTTTGCCCTCATGGCATTTTCAAACGGAATTTTTTTTTTTTCGGAAAATTTAGAATTTACACAAAGTCTTTTTTCCCCCATTTCGGCCTATATACAGGACTCGAATTTTAGAAAAATATTTGAAAAATGACTTTATGATTGATTGATTTAAGGGTTGCATATTTCAGTTTTTGTATAAGACTTATCTTCAAAGTACTCACCATTACATGTAATACATTTCTTCTGTCGGTGATTCCATTCTTGGAAATATTTTTGATTCTTATCTGCTGTTATAGCTGATAATTACTCCCGTATTTTTTCTTGACCACTTTTCGTCGCCAAAAATCGGTGTCTTTTCATGCCTCTTTTCAAGCGCGGAAATACTACTCTTGAAAAAACTCTCAACTCTATGAATGGAATTTTACATGGCATGATGTTTATGAATAGTTTGATTACTTACAGTATCAATATTGGTAAAATGGATTTGCATGTTATTCATATGCTTTATTTATATTCTTTATTAAATGCACATTTTTAAAAATATATGCTTCTTGATTATTTGTCCAAAGTTAAGAGTAGCAATTTTAGTTGTGAATATTAGCATGAATTGATTATGAATACGAAAAGTAAAAATCACGTCACGATAATTAAAAATTCTTGTTGTCTTTTCAGGTGATTTCGGACATCGGCAGAGGTGTCTTTTCGCCTTTAGTAAGTGGTAAAAAGGGAAATCAAAAGACCTCCATATCATATTATCAAAGTAAGTTGAATCGTTTAAATAATATTTGAATTCGTAAGCTTGGTTTTAATCACAGGTATATGAAAACATTAAAAATGATGTAAAAGAATGAGCGACTGATATATTCAATGTGTTGCGACTAACGATCAAATGTTGACATTGAATGGAAATGAAGATGGTAGATTACCATGATCCAAATTGACACATGGACCAAAATTTAGACGATTACCAACAATTATCTTAACCGAAATCCTATGTTTACAATACCTTCTTGGTACCCTCGAGTCATGGGTTTGACCCCTGACTTGTGACTGCGGTAACCTAGTGGTTATGGTTTCAGATTTGTGACCAGCGGTTTTCGTTCAGTCGCGGGTTCGAACCCTGACCGCTAAAGACCCACCGTGTAGCCGGGGCTGATGCACGTTAAATCTGTTGGGGCCCAAAGTCCTCCCGTTGGCATGGTGTGGAAGTTAGGAGAAAAGGGTCCCAGCTCGGGTGTCGACTTCGTCCCTTGACCGAGGTTTAAACTTACGAGGTCTGTCGCCAATAGCCCTCGTGTTGCTTCAAGTGTGACGTTAATAAAAACTAAACTTTGCCCCTGACTTCATTGAAGACCCATCGGCTAGTGTGATGATGCACGTTAAATTTGTAGGGATTCAAAGTGATTCCAATGGCGTGGTGAGGAAGCTCGGAGAGGAAGGTGCCAAGTCAGGTGTATTCCTCGTCACTTGACGAGGCTCGCCCTCAAGATGCTTCTTCGATAAGGTATTGTAATTTTTTTTTTACCAAGAAATAACCGAGATATGTAAATAAAATTTATTCCTCCTAAAATTTATGATTATTAATGGATCCTTATCTACATAATGTTGTAAATAACAGATGTTCGATCTCTTTGCTTTTAGAAAGCCGTAGGTTGGAATAACCAGCAGTATCGCAAAGTTTTAATTATTAATAAAAATAAACGAGACAGAAACTTAATTTTTATTTATTATTCTTAAGACATATGTACATAGTCATCCTTCAGATTACCTCCCCCCCCCCAGCATTTCTTGACCTTCCCAAGAAGAATTCGGCTGATTGAATTCTTGTCTTCTATGAGTTACTTCAAACCACGACTTCCTGAAACCAAACGAATCAACATGAATAGCGGTCACTAACGGCATAAAAATCAATTAATAGGGATAATGGAAGCTGTGCAGTTATATCTCGGTTATTTCCTAGTTATGATTAAGGCTTAACGATGACCCTCGTAAACGCGCCGTTAACAATCAATCAGTCAATTCGCCGCCAACAGCCCTCGTATTGCTTCTAGTGTAACGTTAATGAAAACTAAACAATCAGTCGAAACCCTAGAATGATGTTGTCAAGCCACGGAATTCAATTCAGCGGAGTTTTCGGGGATTGCAATTTTGCGCCATTTACTACTGAATATTTTGAAATTAACTGACAATGAGAGGGGTTGATAAGGGTTAACCAATTTTGATACTTCATATTGTTCATTTCGACCGCCAGATTAACGGTAATAGAGGCAAACATACAAATGTGTTTTAGGCCGAAATTCGAAATTATTTCAGGTACTTTTTAAACTTTTTTCTCCTTTTGAACAGCACCATAGACATCTGAGCTCGTTTGCGCTCTGTCAGCAAGTGGAATCGTGGGTCTATGTTTACGGCGCTCATAAGTTGCTAGTCCTATTCTTTATATGACCCGTGTGTTGACCGGGAGTGACAGAATAGTCCCACTGTAGGTCATGCATGTCGTAAGAGGCCGGGCACCCTGCCTCTGGGGATTATATCAAGGGACCTCAGAGACTTGTCTTCTATAAGTAAGTACGGGTATCATGACCCTGAGGCATCTTGGTAATCTTTTTCTTTCTCATGGGGTTTACTGTCTTCTGTAAACATGGGTGACGCACTCCTGGGATATCCTAGCAACCCTTCTCTATTTTTGAACTTCCTTCTTGTCAACCACTTTTTACCTTTTTTTTTTTTTCAACTTCACGTCTATACCACAGTTTAATCTTGTTTGGCGCAGCATGGCCATATCTGGCTCTTGCGCCAGTAAACTTTACATTCACTCACTCACTCTATTCTTTTTACGACGACTATATTTGGCGAGCATGCGCACTATCTTGAAAACTAAAGAAGCTTGTTTTCAATTGTGTTCAATACTTAAATTGTGATTTAACAGGCAGGTTATTTAATTTAAAATGAGTAACTAATTTAAAATTAAATTTTTTTTTTCTCATTCTTTAATCTCGTTTAGTATTAAATGAGTAAAAAAAACCCTTCCCACTTTATCCGACTCGCTATTAACAGAGCTCTCAGATGTCTCTGGTGTTGTTGAAAATGGGATAGTCTGTGAAAAGCATAAAAAAATTTGAACTTTAGGGCTTTAAAACACATTTGCATATCGACGCACTGAAAGTTTTTTGAATCTGATATCGTTAATCTGGTTGAGGAAACGAACAACTTGAGTCATTTCACGTCAAAATTGATTAATCCTGACTGAACCCCCCCCCCTCCTTGTAAGTGTGATTATTTGCAGGAAGTTTAATTGGAAATAAGTTTTTTTAATAAACTGAATTGATCATTTTTAAGGATAATTTGATGGATTGGAAATTTTTAATG
Organism: Nephila pilipes; assembly: GCA_019974015.1. Lineage (NCBI taxonomy): Eukaryota > Metazoa > Arthropoda > Arachnida > Araneae > Nephilidae > Nephila > Nephila pilipes. Next base: position 101,591 of record BMAW01124864.1, on the reverse strand, counting down.
AGTGAGACACTTTGGAAATTAATATTCCTTTTTGTTAATTGTACACTATAAAAATACGTTTTTGGAGTTATATGTCGTTTTAGTTCCAAACACAGATTTAAAGGGCTTATAAGCCGTTAATAGAAATGCAGGATAGTTTTCTCGAAAAATCACAAATATATAATTGAATATGAAAAATACTTCGAATGAATATATGTTTTTATTAAAAAGACCGCATGACATTTGCCACAACAGAAGTCGTGTTCATACGCTTTAAAGAATTGAAATTATTTGTTTTGGGAAACATATATCACCCCGGTGAATTTTAATTCTAAAATTTAAATTTTATTCCTTTCAGTTATCAATCCGAATTCTCGGCGTCTGTTTTTGTTTTCTATTTGCTTACAAATTGCATAAATTTTTATCCATACCAGTGGATGCCCTCGGAAACACAAAAGGTTTCTATGAATCTTTCTTTGTTTTTAAGATTACAAAATACCTAACATGCCTAATCAGAGAAGTATTGTTTTCTCCAAAAAAAAAGCCTTTATAAATCAACTGAAACATGAATATGGAATGTCTTCAGAGTAATCACTCTCTGACGATAACAATAAGAAGTAGTTTCCTCCGCATATTTGTACAAAAAATGTATCACGTTTGGTTTAAATCTGTAGAATTTGACTATTTTCAGGAAAAATATTAAGTAAACAGCCTTTTCGATATTTCCTGGTTTGAGGCTACCGCTTATTCACTTTGTTTTGTCAGCTTGTGGAGCCTGTGCCACTTTTATTCAGTTGTCGACACCGGGGGATTATGGGAAATTCAATTGTTTCCACGAGTATCACTTACAATGGTGTTTGCATCTGTTTTTCCGAGGGAGGTCAATGTTCGGAAAACGATGCGTGTGTTTCGCGTGAGGTAGCCCCATCGACGTTTTCAAGGACACATTCTAAACGATAAGTAGAGAATTTTAAACAATGGAAGTCGACGTGTACCTAATTGCAACGTAATGGGAAACCCCGGCCCCCTCAATGGAATTAAAAATTACTGGTACTTGCTGGACGAAGTTTAGATGATGTAACTTTAATTTTCATGGAAAACCAGTCTAGCATGAGAAAATTAAGGTGTTGCAACATGGAACGTAACCAAAAAATATCAGTTGAGTTATATGAAAATATTTTACTGAAATTGAAATTATTTCCTTTATTAGGAATCGTAGTCCGTCAGAGACAAAATGTCAAGCGTTTGAAAATCATGAATTCTCATTTTAGACTCCTTGAAAAGCTCCAAAAATAATAGCGACTTCTATTTATATTAAATCTGGTTACCAAAATGTTCCCGTTGCATGGCGGAAAAACTGGGTTATTCAGTTGTTAGCTCGTCAGCTGCTGCCATTGTCATCAATGGCTCAAATGCAACTGTCGTGTACAGGGATTGGGTTCTAAGGAATAACATGTTCTTTTGAACATGTTCATCTAAAAAATCAAGAGTACATGGTTCAATGATTTTTACCTCTCTGGAGAGCTGTTCTTTTTCATCTGTTCAGTACTCCCATTTTCTCCCTTTATGTTAACACTTATCAGTACAGTCTTCAGTTCTTTTCATCAATTTCTGTTCATTTATTGTGTTCAATGCTTTTGTTTCATTCCCCCTCTTTATGTTATATCACATTCGTACTGGTTCGTTTTTCACTAGTCATATTTCGTTAAAAAAAAAGAAGAACGAACTCATTTTGTTAAAAGACTGTTTTTTTTCCTTTAGCTCTGAAACTATCCTTTAGGTTCCTCGAACAAAACGGGTTAAAGACAAGTTTTTTTTATCAAATGAGCTAAGCCAATACTAAGAACAGTTTATTCCAAGAAAAAGTCGTGGGACATTTGTTCAATTAGCTTATTCCTCGACTTATTATTTTTGCGACTTATGACTATCTGTATCTAACTAGGGAAGAGGATCGAAAAAAACTGTTCTTTTGAGCCATTACATCTGAGTCTGCAGCGAAGGGAAGAGCGGAGTCGGTTTGGCAAGCATCTCTTCAGTCCTTTTTCAACTATTCAGTGCTCTGTTCTTTTTCTCCTGCAGTTTTCCTGACTACTTACAAAATTAAAATGGTGTTCGACTTGGTATTAAATTAGCATAAAGTATGATTTTTAAAAATTCCACTAATTCAATTTATTTTCAAATATGGAAAGTATAAAATATTTTTATTCTTCGGGGCATCGAAAAGTGTTAATTATTACTAAAGAATAATCGAGATGGAAATTTAATTTTTCATTTGTTATTTTAAGAATTCACTACATAATCCGCATCCAGAGTTATACATTTCTCCCAATTTTTCCTGACCTTTAGAAAGCTGTCATTTTAGAACTCGGCAAATTGGACGCCGCCTTCTCCCTTCTGCGGGTTACTTCAATCTACAGCTTTCTGAAACCAAACAAATAAACATAAATTGTTATAATTGATAACATTGTGTGTTCAAAAGGATCATAATAAATTTTAATCAGACACCTCAGTTTATTTCTCTTAGAAATAATTAAGACTTTAAAGTACCTTCTCGTATATATATAGAAATTCTATTGTGTTAAATTCATTGTATTACATGTGAAAAATCAAAAGAACAATAGAACCAAAGATAAAGTAAAAAAAAGAAAGTTCTTTAAAATAGAACAGGAACTAGAAAGAACAGTTCATTTAAAATAGAACAGGAACTAGAAAGAACAGTTCATTTAAAATAATACAAACTCCCATCCATACCGGGAATGACAGAATAGTCCCACTGTAGCTCATGCATGTCGTAAGAGGTGACTAAAATGGGTACCTAGCGTCTGGGGGAATAGCCGGGTACCCTGCTCCTGGGGATTATATCAGGGGACCTCAGGGACTTGCCTTCTTCAGGTAGGTAAGTATGGACATCATGTCTCCGAGGCACCCTCGTGATCTTTTTCTTTCCTATGGGGTTTACTGTCTTTGGTTAACACGGCTGACGCACTCCCGTGATACCCTGATCCTTCTCCATTTTCGACCTTCCTTCTTGTCAATCAGTTTTTGTATTTGTTCAATTTTTTTCTCGACGAGACCACTGTCAAATCTTGTTTGGTGCAGCATAGACACATCTGGCTCTTGCGCCAATAACCTTTACATTCACTCGCACTCACTCACCTTACCTGCAACCACAATATTTAGTCGAGCGGTCAGGTGCGGTAATGGATTAGATATGTGTTTTATATTTTTAACATGTTTTTTCGCAGCATAGCCTGCTTTGGCTCTTGCGGTATAAAACTCAATTGTCACTCACTTACTATGTGTATTATATTAAGATAGTTTGATGTGATTTGTAATGTGTTACAGGAGTAACAGTTAAAATTTTTCTCATGTGAAGTTTTTTTTTTTTTTTTTTTTTTTTTTTTTTTGCGTATACCGAATTTTATTTGTTCACACGTGAAATGATTTTCACTTACTAAGCAAATTTCTCTTTACTTCTTTTTTTTTTATTTGCTTAAAAGGAATTTGCCTGATATATTTTATGGAAATTTCCCCTTTTTTGTTGAAAATTATTCTTCCGATATCTCAAATAACACTTAAAAAAGCAATCTAATTTATATAATCTACAAATTGATGGTTCTGTCTTTTGATCACCAAACAATACGAATATCACTCATTTTGATTGACGTTTCCGTCAGAAAATGGTAATTTTATGTACTGTCTATTTTATGGAGATTTGAATAAAAATCCCTCATTAAAGTGCAATTCGGATTATTTGTCTGTAAATATTATCTCGTTTACGTCACATATATATTTTCTGATAACATTTTTGGCATTCAGATTTTTTTTTTGTCTGTGTTTCTTGTTCTATTGCAATCAAATTCCTCAACTTAAATCAATGAATGCTCTGATCTGTCGTTGGAAATGAGTTTATGTATTTATAGTCATCATTCATTGAGTGTTTGGTTGATAAAAAGATTTCTTCAGAATCCTGCAATTTTATTCTCCAGAACTCTAGATTACTTTTTATCGTGTTAGTTTTAAACCTGAAGTTCAACAGTTTATTTATTAAATGTTTATTGTGATGAGCGTTTTAAGATTTAGTTTTTAAGTTTACAATGTGTACGTTTTGATCAAAGTATGCTTTTATTTTGAATTAATTTATCACTCTTTGTGAAATAAATAACTGTAATGTCTTGTAACATTAATGTCACAAATGCTAACGAAGATTCACGTATTACGTCAATAGACATTGCCAGAAGGAAATGTAAAGATACAATTTTAAATTGTAACTATAATATATGTACATAATTACTATTCGTACTTTGACCTAAAACAAAAAATTCTAGGACAATTGTGATAATTAAACACAATGGTATAGATGCAAATGATGCTTTTAGAACAATGCAACATAAGTCTTCCGTACTTATGAATGTCAAGTTTTAAATTCTGCATTTGAATGATGGGATTCATATTTGCGACGAATTTTGATTTGAATTCTAGTCTGGCAACAGATTATTCACCTACGACCAAACGACTAGTTCAAAAGCAGAAGTAGGAGTAAAATTTTTGTAAAAAAATTAATATTAAGTAACACGAAATCAAGTTCGTGAAGAAAATAGTTTTTGTCCAATGTGATATTTAATGAATTAATGTCACATTTAATATTTTCGAGCTAAATACTATTGAAAATAAAATAAATGTTCTTCAGAATGATATAAAATATATTCTTGTCATTGTTAAAACAAATTACATCGAAATCGGCTCGAGTAAGCGAATTTAGAGCGGTTTTTAAGCCAATCCCTCAAACTAAAATTTTGTTGAAATATTTTATTAGCTCAGACTTTTTCTTTAAATGTATTGCTGCAGTCTTCGAGTAATGTTAACGAACATGATCCGAATTAGCAAAAAGCGCTCGGACATTAATTTTATATTCTGGCTTCTCTATCCTTTGTGGAGAACAGCATATTTTATAATATGACTTATTTCTAACCGCATTAATTATTTTTTTCCCCTGGTGTAAAATATGTTCCGCATTTCGTCTTCTATTCTGTAATGCTAAAGGAACTTTACTCTTTACGTATTCAAGTCAAAAATGACGTGTTTCTGGAATATTTCTAAATTTTAAGAGCTCCGCACTAGAAACATACGAGTATGCTACAAGGTTACAAACTTACATAAAAATCGGAACACTGTGTTCAAAGTTTCGAAAAGTTTTTTTTACATCAGGTGAAGACATAAATCTCTGAACTCGAAATATCTTTGATTCTATTACTTTACCACGTCCTTTAATTTTTGTTTTTCTGTCAATTTCTTAACGTCTAGACCACAGTTAAACCTTGTTTGGCGCAGCATAGCCATATCTGGCTCTTGCGCCTTTAAACTTTACATTCACTCACTCACACTTACCACGTCCTTTATTTTTGTCTTTTCAAGGACCCACTTGACTCTTGTCTACATTCGGCGAAGGTCGCTAAATCAAATTTCACAATGTATATATTCGCAAACTCACGACCTATATATATATACGCTGTCTCCGTTGTATCGTAGGTTCAAGTCCTGATGTTATTTAAGTCCCGCCGTGTAAAAGGGTTGATACACGTTAAATTTGTCGAAGGCTCTTAAGTCCCGCCCCCCCCCATTTGTATGGTGTGAAAGTTTTGAAAGTGAGGTACCAGCTGAGGTGTCGTGCAAGGTTCAGAATTGCGAGGCCCGTAGCCAATAGCCCTCATGTTACTTCTAAATTTGACAGCAATCTATAAAAAAGAGCTAAAATGTTATTGATTACTGACTAAAAATGTGAACAAAATTATCAACGCAATTTATTTTACAAGCTTTTGTTTAACACGCTGTGTTCATATGTATGTATGCATCCCATTGGCGTGGTGTGGAAGTTCCTCGTCACTAGATCGAGGTTTAAAATTACGAGGTGCGTCGTCTATAGCCCTCGTGTTACTTCTAGTGTGACATTAATAAAACCAAACCAAATCAAACCAAACCAATGCATATATAACTACATGTCTGCCTAGTTCAAAATTTAAAAAAAATAAAATAATTTTTGTACATTTTGAATCATCTTTTAATAAAAGATTGATATTAATTTTGTTTTCGCATATTTATTATTATTAATCTTCTGTTGTTATGCTTCCATCATTTACTCAGAATTCTTTTATTGTAGTCGAACACTCAATACGAGAGAGAAGTGCTAAAATGGATTAAATTGTAATTAAAATAATTGTTCTGTACTGGAATCGGGTCTCACGAATTAAACGTTCTTCTGCTGAATGCTATTTATTTGTTAAGTTTGTGATTAAATCTATCGTATGAGTATAATCCATAATGTGCCATATTTAAGTTGATATTGTTTTTCGTGGATTATAAATCATTTGCAGTTCGTTTTATACATTTGCAAATCCGACTGGGCCTTTCGTAAACGATTTTGGATACTTCCTACAAAGTTGTTCCGTTTTTATAACTTTTATGTGAAGAAAGTAGGTCATCTCCAGCTCTCTAAATATTGGTATTCCTTGAAGGAATCATAAAAATTTTACGTATTGATTTCTGAACCGAGTTTCCCATTACATTTTTATGTCAATGCTGCCAGCGATGGCTTCCGGAACATTTAGAGGTCGATGCCTTGTTCAAAAAACGGTACATTTTCGTTCGTTTTTTACTCTATATTTTAAAACGGAAAAACAAGGAACAGAAAATATAGGTTTTAGAATCGTTTTAAATCTATGTCATGGAATTGTTTTATATTTTAATGTAAGTCCATGCCAAGTTAATGTTTTGTAGCGTAAGATATTTGTTTATCCCTGTCAAGATAATAATTACCGTAGTACCATTCTCGACTAGATCAACATCTTCTAGAGAAAGCCGTGAGTGTGTGATATCTTTTGATTTCAAGATTTAACGAGCTCTCCTGGGATGTCTTAAAGACCTTCTGCCTTTCCCTTCACCCGAATTTAAAAGAGCTTCGCCGTGTTCTAATGGTTATTGTCACCGACTTCGGTACCATATTATCGTTACGCTAACAATATGTGACACTGCAGTGCATTGTATAGCGTAGTACCAAAATTTTTACAAGATTTAGTGTGCCTGTAAGAAGAAATCGTAATGGAACAGGTTATTTCTTTTTTGCCTTTCCTTTTTTCCCCCCTCCTTTTCTCTCTCTCTCAACTAAAAAATAGGTAAAAAAAAAAATGAATGATGATGTAAGTGTATATAATTTGTCACCACACACACATTAAAAATGTAAATTCACGCACAAAAAAGAGCACCCTCAAAACTATTAATAGCATTTCATTACAGTTTAACAATGCCCATTTTTTCACGCTTAGTTCTCTCTGAGACATTAGGGTTCATCACGATTTTCCTTTCGACTTAGTCTTTGGTTTCTTTTTTAATTGTATTTGAATTTAAAATTCTTCCCAATAAAATGAAACGTGATTTATGTGGATTAGATTGAAATTATAAAATGCAGTGTGAATAACATACTAGCTTTACACTTACTTTTTTGGCACAGCAGGGTCATATCTGGCTTTTGCGTCATTAAAAATACTATCACTCACTTATTCAGACATCTAGATCACAGTCATATCTTGTCTGGCGCAGCATGGCCACATCTGGCTCTTGTGCCATTAAACTCCTCTATTACTTGATATCTTTCCCTTTGAACCTTAAATTTTTAACTTTAATTCTTTCACTTAACCCCTCCAAGCATTTTCAAACCTACATGCAAATTGTTAAATATCACCTAATCTTTTAACAAAAAATATGAAAAAAAGCTTCTGCGGGGAAAAACAGTAAACGTAGCTGTTAAAATAATATAGAAAGATCATTATAAAGAGTAAAGTAAATTACGTAATTTTCACACAGTCTTATATTGTAATTAGTAATTATCGTAATGGAATTTACGTAAGTTTGAGGGTTTATTATTAAATGAATAGTCTTCATAAATTCGAGTCAACAATTACGACCCCACTCTGCGATTGCTTTTCATACTATGTTTTAACGGTATGGGGTACATTTGGGAGAATTTTCATTCAGTCTTAAAAGACATTTGTTTTAAAGATTCAGAGCTGAAACAAATTGAGTCATTAATTTTGGAAAACTTTCACATAAACCAACATTAAAAGAGGTAATTATTCTGCGTTTTCTTTAGCCCCTCCCTTGGTACTTGGACTTCCTCCAAACTGAAAACTTGTTTCATTACGTTTTGCGAAGAAAGGAAGCAATGGTGCTGTACAAACAACGAAGAAAGGAAGCAATAGAGTGAATTTTATTCTCTATTCCTTTTCCAAATTACTCTCTCTTTAATGAATGTATTTCTCATAACATTTCGGCAAAAATTCACCGTTAAATGATGAAAAAGGTATCTCGTATTATTAAAATCGCTGAACTGTTTTTGAATAATTTGAACAAATGAGTTCAGCCGAATATTGTATTTGTTAAGCTTGAAATCCTAAATTGTATTTAAATTATAAAGGGTATCCCATTTATAGTAGGAACACGGATATTTCATTTATAACAGGGACATTTTTAGTCCTATGTAAGTCCCGATAGCTGAGATTCAAACCTTTTTTTCTGGAATCCACTTAGTCGAAGGCCCACTCTTGTTTCCATTACTTTTTATAGCCCCGAATTTGTTCTATTTTATCGATTTTTTTTTCCAGTAAGCCGATGTTCTGTTGCTGGAATTAACTAACCAAATATGTAGGAAGCAAAGTGAACTGCGTCTTTTATTTTTAAAACATAACATTTCCCTAACAACGGTCACTCCCGGGATACCCTAGCGATCCTTCTCTATTTTCGACCCTCCTTCTTGTCAACCATTTTTACCTTTTTTTTCAACTTCACGTCTAGACCACAGTTTAATCTTGTTTGGCGCAGCATAGCCATATCTGGCTCTTGCGCCAATAAACTTTACATTCACTCCCTCTCTCCCTCCCTAACAACGGTTGGAAGGAGAAATTAGAAGAGATATTGAAAGAGTTGATACACTCTAAGAGACATAACAGTACTCCATGTATATGATAATGAGCGATCAATTGAAATTGAGATACATCAAGTCAAGATTTAGGTTTAAACATTAATTGAATTCGAATCGCAACTTTTATTTTATCCCTCCCCACACCCTCCATTTTATTCAGTGTCCTTCGTATCCGTGGGCCTTGATTGCATTTCTCTTAAGCTGAGAGTTTTGCAAATGTGTGATTGTTCAATTGAAAGTAATATTTAGTTTCTTACTGTTTTTGCTAGAGTAAAGTTTTATTCCGGGAAAATTGAAAGATAACCGAAGAAACACTGTCCGATTCTGTAATGCGATTGCTTACATTTTTTTTTTTTTTTAGATTTGTATACAGACCGGGGTATTATTCATTTTTAATTAGAAATGAATTATCTGGATAAAATTTATTCCGCATATAAATTAATCCCTTATGTACACAATGCTGTGAATTACAGTTTTTACATTAATTTCAGGAACCGTAGATTGAAATTACCCATTTAATGGAGAAGATCTGCCGAGTTCTACAATGATGACCTTCGAAAGGTCAAGAAAATTTATAACATTTATGTACAAAAGGGCTCCTTAATAAATACAATAAATGTTATTCGTATATCTCAGTTATTTCTTAGTAATAATTAAAACTTTACAACACCCGTTTGTGTAGCGTTTGAAATGTATTTAACATTCTCTTGACATTCACTTGATACAGACTCTGAATTATAATTTGTACCTGCCTTCACAAAGAACCTATTTATAGATTTCAACACACAGTAACAGTACAAAAAGAATTTTTTAAAAAAATCGATGTTTGATAATGCTGCAACAAGAAAAAAAAAGTGTTTTTTTCCGCATTTCATTCCTTTTTTTCGCGCCTTTGTGAACAATTATTCTCTTTACTGGAATGTTATTCATTAAAGAACTATCCCTGGCATTTCCATTTTGCATTATTCAGGTAAACCATGCGTGACGCCAATGAATCAGTAATCTTCGTACCTGTCGCCAATTACACATTTTGGCGATGGTCTCTCACACGCGACCTTGGACGCTTTGCATCCGCTGTCATTTCGCTCCAGCGGATGTTACCGCTTATCCGCCAACAATGACTAGGATGTTAGAGATAGCATCTGTAACTTTTGTTAAACGAGCTGATTGGCGGAACGTGTCGCAAATGGTCTCTCGATTGGCAGGAATCGGTAAGGCTTCGATGGTCTTTTATCACTTCTTCGTAACGCGAAGGAGAGTAGAGGTTTAAGGTTTCTTTTTTTCTTTAACAAGATACTCGAAGGATTTATGTGTAGCGTAAAAACTGATTAGCGATAAGATGCGTGCCGCGTTATCGGGCAAGAAAAACATATTCTTGGTTGTAAATAAGATGCATGTGCTTCCTGTTTTTAAAATAGTGTTTGTTTACATTTCTGAAGAAGGCAAGAAGGTTGAATAACTGATTAGAGTAAACATCATTATGCTTTTGATTTTTAATGATGTATGAGGCATCTGAAATATCTTTTGCAAAAATGCCGTTATCTACAGAGATGGTTCTCAGTAACAACATCATTCACTTTGATTATGAAACTTATTTAAATATGGAGCGTTTATCTTAGAGTTTTAAATTCAGAAAAAAAATGTGCGGAAGGATTCATAAAATCATCAGTATGGATTATTTAACGCAAAAAAGGTATTCATTACGCATTTTATTCAGATTGGCTTACAAATTCTTAGAATTCCAAATTATACTTTCTTAATTTGTAGTTTATATGATGGCAGCAATAAGTACAAAGAACTTAAAATGTACAGTTGGAAATTCGGAACGCATGCATTCGTTGATAAATATCGACCTCTTTCATACAGAGTGGTTACTGTTTCTTATCAATTTCAGTAACAAAGACTCATTTACAAAGTGGAAAACAATTCATCCGAAAATTTGTTTTATTTGTGTGCAAAGAGGTCATATTTTGAAATGAGAACACTCAAAATTCGTGTATAAGAATAAGTTATGCGTTCCCACCATATTACATTAAGAGTTCTAAAGCAAACTCTTTATGGAAAGTTCTTATGTTATTATTCAGAAAAAAGTTTTCAACGAAAGAAAAGAGATGTCGAATTTCTATACAATTCGAATTCGTCAATCTGCATTATCGAGGGGAACAAAAATCTCGCACAAGTTTCCAAGTAAGAAATTTCGAACAGACATTTATTCATAGTCAATAACTATCCCTTGTTAATAATCGTAATCATATTTTAGTATTCAAAATTATTTGAAAACAGTATTTTAAAAGCAAAGAAACTAGAATTAAGCAACAAAACTTCATATAAGTTTCAATCATATTATGTTTTCACATGAATAAACTTAATTTCATGGAATATTGTACGGATAATTAAAAGGTATTCTCTAACAAAAGAACATTTGATTTCATGCAGCAAATTTAATTGGATAAAATTTTGTTAGATACATTTTATCTGCTTATAAATCACAATTTTACTTTCTTTTTTTAATCACTTCCCCACTTCTAAATGAAGCTCAAAATTTATGAGACTTATTTGTGGGAAAAACTTTTGGTAAAGAGTAATATAAAAATAAAACATCAAAATATGACGAGTCTAACTAAACAATAAGATTTACGGTACTCAATTAAAAAACATTTTCTGTCTTTTTCAGGTTCTAACGGCAATACCTTTCCAAGCAAACATATCTATTACGAACCTCCCGAAGAATTTGAGTTTGATGCTACCTCGTCTCTTCTTCCTAACACAACTGGGGAAGTGATAGTCCACCGACTACCCACCAGTCCGGATATTAAGCCCAGCAACAATTTACCTCCAGTCAATCCTCTCAAGGAATACCCTGTCCCCTCTGACACTCCGTCGTCAGAAGCTTCCAACAACAACAACACTAGCTATCCCAAAGAGCAGACAAACGACAAAGAGCAACAGCGAGCTTATACGAAAGAAGAATTCACCTGCGCCATTTTGGCGCGAACTCAGAATGAAGAACACAGGAAGTCTTGTCCAACCCTCAGTCCAAGTGATCTCGTTGGCGACCCATTAGCGGAAGAGGCTGTACTTGTTGCATCAATGGGTGAATCTGGGGTTGCTTCTTTGGTCAGAGAGTCTCTGACCACCAACGGTCAGTCGTTGATGCCTGGGGATGGACGCGAGACGTGCGATTGTGAAAGAAGGTGTTCGAATCCGAAGCATTCGCACGAGTGCAAAAGTGGCGACTATGGCGTGTCGCCTATTTTGGAGAGAAGAAATAAAGGGGTTCTCGGACGACTGAGAAATTTTGCGGTGAGTTTTTTTTCTATGCACAGTTCTCATAATTCTCATCAATCCTCGTAGAACATTATATCTAACATACTCTCTTCGACAAGTGTATATTAAATTATTTGTATGGCAATAAAACCATGCATGAATCTCTGAAACAACAAAGTTTTAATACGAGTGGGGCTCAAATAGTTCCCGTGTTTAGGGGGGGGGGATATTGGTATTAGGAATGGAATATAGAATTGTGGTAAGTATTGTGTATTGGTCCTTTTTTCATTTTCTTATAAGTCCATGAGTATGACGTTCATCGAATTTCAAAAAATCGTCGCTTTAATCTTTCCAGCCGACGAGTAGTCCCGTTTTAGCTCATGCATGTCGTAAGAGGCGACTAAAAGGGGTACCCAGTGTCTGGGGTATAGCCGGGCACCCTGCCCCTGGGGAATATATCAGGGAACCTCAGGGACTTGCATTCCTTAGGTAGGTACGGGCATCACTCACCCGAGGCACTTTAATTATCTTTTTCTTTCCCACGTGACTTACTATCTTTGATAAACACAGGTGATACGCCCCCGGGAAACTCTGGCAATCCTTCTCTATTTTCGACCCTCCTTCTTGTCAATCAATTTTACTTTTTTCAGTTTTTTCACGTCTAGATTACATCTTTATATCTTATTAGCCTTACACTCACTCACTTTGTTTGGCGCATGACCACATCTGGCTTTTGCTCTATGTAAAAATACTATCACTCATTTAAACGTCTGGATCACAGTTACACCTTGTTTGGCGCAGTATAGCCGTATCTCTCTCTTGAGTTATTAAACTCCACCATCGCTCATTCCAGCCGATGAGACCGTCTTCGTAGATTTACGTTGACCGTCTTCGATGGTGATACAACGATTCAAAATGACAACTTACCACAACACCAATCAAAATTAACTTATGAATCATTATTAAATTAGATTTGACTCTGTTTAATAGAATCAGCACACAATCTCAACAACTTGCCTTAGAAATGCGATTTGTCGTCAGAAACAGACACTTCTTGAATCACCCTTATAAGTGAAAGTTTAAATTCAAAAATGTAAGATAAAACTGTATTTCAATCGTTAAGTATAACTTTTTTAATTTGGTTTTCAGAGTCATTTAATCATGAATTTATAAAATTAATTTCTATGTGCTTTTTATACTGTCTTGTGTCTGTATGTGATTTTTCTTGGCTCCTCTCACCCCAGTCTTGCGTAAAATATGTGTATAATTTATGAAAAAATAATTTCTCCACTTTGACTTTTTTCAAAAATATTTTCTTCGAAATTTACCCTTTCCTTTTGAAACAATCAGGAAATTCTGATACATGTAGCGATTTCATAAAAAAATATCATCTGCTCTCTATTAAATAAAAAATGAAGATTCTTGATGTTAGGTCTATCATATTTTTTCGAAAAATACTCCACATTAAATATTGCTTTCCTTTTATTTGAAAATACAAATGTATATTTTTTACTCTAAATTCTAGAACCTTCACGATGAAAATCGAACCAAACAATTTGTTTTGTCCTCTATATAACATTGTCCCTTCCAATCTGTATTTTTTTTTTTTTTTTTTTTTTTTGAAATTATCTTTCAAGCGGATGCAGGGGCGAAATATGACAAGGTAAATTTCATACCCACTCTACCATTTCTTTATATTGCTAGGTGTTACGATTTGTCACATGTTAAAAGCGAAGGCATTGCAAAAATAATACTTATATTACTTGATTACTCAATAAAATGTTGTAAAATTTAACTAAGACACCTCTTGTGACTGCTATAACATAGGAGTGGCTAATTGCCAGCCCGTCAAGCATCAACCTGTAGCCCATGGAGCTTGGTCATAGGAACACAAATTTAAACATGTTCATTAAAGTACCAAAGAGCCTTCCACCGTGAGTCGTTCAGTCATATCTCAGTACCATGGGTATATCTCAGTTCCTTGACTCAATTATCATCACAGTTCTATTATATTCTTGTTCAGAAATCATTACAAAGTTGTGCTCATTTTAAAAATCGCCAGGTCATCTTGCGTAAGTTGGCGAACACAATGCATACCTAACGAGCAAACTTACTGGAGAGCGTGGGTGTGCATTTCTAGACGCAGAATGGGTATAGGACTATCGGGAAGCATTACATATTCGGCCCAGAAGCATATAGGCTGGGACAGACTGTCTGCTTAGAGTCTTTTGATCGCTAATTATTTGGTATCAGGATGACTGCAAGAGAGTTTATTATATTACATTCCATACAAATGCGTTTCATCGAATAAACTATAGTTTCCCTTAATTTATCGCAGAATATTATCAGTTTGTTTAATGAAACTCGGTAGAATTAGTTGCTTATCTAACAACTCGAGAAGTGAAAGTAGTAAAAGCTTTTAACGTGAAAATTTGGATTGGTGTTAAAAGTATAAAAATTAAAAAGATGATAAATCTAATTAATCGTATATACAATGCGGAATAAAATATGTTTCCATAACGGTCCATAAAGTATTTTGGTTAGAACAGGCCTGCTGTAAGGGTTTTACAGGATGAGGATGATTCATTGACTCAGTCCCATCAAACAATTCACTAAATGGGGAAGTTAAATTAGCCGAAAAGTCATGGTCTCGGAATGTTCCAGTCTTGGTACCGTAACCTTGTCGAATGAGTAACGAATCATAACCAATGGATGATATGCTCGAAACTCCAAAGACCTAATGCGCATCGGGACTGATGTGCGAAAAATGTCGAGGGTTTTAAGACCTCATTGGTGTGAAGAGTAGGGTTCCGGTTAGGTGTGGACCTCCTCATCTAACCGTGGCTCAAAATTATGAGGCATACAAGAGTCAATTCACACTCGAATCCTCGGATGCTCAAAATTTTTGGACCAACAGAAGCTGTCCGTTTACCCATATTTCCACCAATAAGCGGCTTACTTATATTAAATAAGGGCAGGAATATTTACTTCAAGTTATTTCAGCGATCTTGGGGCCGCTGTAACCTTTTAGTCAGGGTCGCGGACTTCCAGTAGGCGTCGTTTCCGTCGAGAATCCGTGTGTTATGAAAGAATAGACCCACTGTACTTCATGCACGTCGTAAGAGGCGACTAAAATGGGTACCCAGCGTCTGGGGGTATAGCCGGGCACCTCAGGGATTGCCTTCTTCAGGTAAGTACGGGCATCATGACCACGAGGCACCCTAGTGATCTTTTTCTATCTCACGGTTTTTACTGTCTTTGGTAAATATGGGGGACGCACCCCTCGGTTACCTTAGCGATCTTTCTCTATTTTCGATCTTCCTTCTTGCCAACCAATTTTTGTGTTTCAATTTTTTCCAGTCTAAACCACTCTTAAATCATGTTTGTCGTGGCATGGTCACATTTGGCTCCAATAACCTTCACATTCATTCACTCCCTCGGGTTTCCTTTGAGTCGTGGGTTCGAGCTCTGATTCCATTCAAGACCCGCCTTGAAGCGGGGCTGATGCACGTTAAATCTTATCCAGGTTCCCAGTACTTTTAAAAAGTATGAAAAGGGGGGAGTTAATTCAGGTGTCATCACCGTCACCTGACCGAGGCTCAAAATTCTAAGGTTCGTGCCAATAGTCCTCGTGTTGCTTCTCAGAGTAAAATTAATAAACAATCCCTTGCGCCTCAGAGATCTTTTTCTTTTCCTATGACAAACTGAATGTAAGGGCCGATTATAGAAGAATTACCGATAACACAAGATAATAAAAATATTTTTTTGAATACAAAATAAGCGTAACGTTAACTTATTTTTCCTTTTCTCTGAGTAATTAATCATTGGCACGCACCAAGCAAGACAGTACAAAACTAATAACTTGGTATACATTATTTTTTTATCGGCTGTTTTGTAACAATGTTAGATGCTGTTGTTGTCTGAAGCAGTGCGTCGCTTCAACTTGACTAGTGATAGTTCCCTGGGAAATGATGAGATTCGTTATCACTGATTAATAAGAATTTAAAAGTACCAGGACATACAGGGGAAAATAAAATACCGAAAGTAAGACTTTTTTGTGTCATTTATGTCTTAAAAATATTCGTAGAACTTAGATTTTGGTCTGCCTAATAATGATTTTGTTCATTTTTACAAAATTATAAAAGTATTTTTATTTGTCAAATAGTTTCCTTCCCTTTTGAGTTGAATAGAAACATGATTTTTCAGATATGTTTGCATTGAGGTGCCATTTTAAAAAATAATATTCCATAAATGTACAAAATATTTTACTGCTCGTAACAATAACTATAACACCACCGTAATAATAAAACAATGCACAAAAAATGGTAACGAACTTGTTGAAAGATTCTACTGTATATTTTCTTTGAAACAGTTATCGAACTTTATAATTTTAGAAATTGTATTCGTTTTCTTTTTTTATGTAGAAATTATTTCAAATTTAATATTACTTAGAGAAAAAATATTTTTATTTCACTATTTGTGTAAGTACTTTATAGAAGAATTAAAAATTCGGAACCCTGATTGAGTAAAAAGTTTCTTTAAAATGGCACCTAAATGGAAATATATCTCACAAACCTTGTCCATATATAATTGCTCGTAAGAAGGAAAATAATACAGTTTTGACAAAAAAAAAAAAAAAAAAAACTTTTATAGTTTTATATAGAATGATTGAATTAACATTCTATAGAACTAGATTTTGGATTCTAGATTCTTCTACTAAGATGAAAATATATATATCACAAAAAACAAGAGTCAAGATATAGTATTCCACAACTCCTCGCAAATCCTGGTGTAAAAAATGAAACTGCTATATTCTTTATAATACTTGTTCCATGCTGTTATGTTATCTGTCACATGCGTTTGACGTGCTTGATATTATACAAGCTCAAAAGCAACACTTGCTGCTATAAAGGAAGTGGTCTTCTCTGCTCTTTGGAATAGGTGAGAAGCATCGAATGTTTTCACTTCCCCCGCATATAAATATGGAACGAAATACCGGGGCTCGCATTCCGTCGATATCTGGCGAGGTAATGATCTCAAGACGGAAGGTGACGCCTTCCTGATTGAGGAATGTGACCTTCCCGATTGGCGCCTGGGCTTTAATTAAGAATCCCTGGAACGCAACATGGGAAATCAAATTCGTTCCGAGCCGACCCCATTAATGCGGAGCCGCTGCATCTGCTTCTTCCGAAAGGATTTTTGTTCTGCGGGAGAAAATGGAAGAAATTATTTCTATTTTAGTCTTCGCCTCCCTCGCTGAAATTCTTGTTTTCAGAAATGAAGGCCGTAAATGTGGTAGAGTTGAGAGAAATGAAAATTCCCCGGCCACACAAGGGTATTTTTGGTAATAAAGTGGATGATTCGCTGGGAGATGAGATTAATAACATTTTGTTTTTCAATAAATATTCCTTATTTCACTCCCCCCCCTCCTTCGTGGCAGCGGTAGTCTAGTGGTCAAGGTTTCGGATTCTCGGCCGGCGGTTTCCGTTCAGTCGTGGGTTCGATTCCTGGGCTTTTGCTCCTTAAATCTGTTGGAGCCCGAAGTCCTCCCGTTAGTGTGGTATGGCAGTTAGGAGAGAAGGTGCCACAGCTCGGGTGTCGTCCTCTTCACTTGACCGATTTTCAAAATTACGAGGTCCGTCTCCAATAGCCCTCGTGTTGCTTCTAGTGCGTCGTTAATAAAAACTAAACTAAAACTAAATTAATTCTGCTCCCCCCCCTTCCAAGTAAAGTCGCACTATATTAACCCAAGGTAGTCGAGATCCATGGCTACTAAATCACGTGTTATAGTATCAATATAAATTTAGCTACAATATGAGTTCCAACACCAACACCAATGTTTTCGTTATTTCGGTATTATTTTTAATTGTTATTGAAATCACTTGTACAAGAAATATAGCTCTTCGTAACTCTTAAAAAATGATCAACCAAAGTGGTTGAACGTACAGCTAATCTCACTGACCGCGAGATCTTGAAGATAATCTCTTTTTTCAAAAAAATTCCAATCTGGAGCATTTCCCTTTCCTAGAAATGGTGAGTCATGTCCAAACTAAACACTCAGATAAATAAATAAAAATAATTCAAATGGTTCACTTTTCTTAAGCCCTAAACTTTGAAGGCTTGAATCTCAAAGATAACATTTTGTTACTCTCCACTTAATTATATTTTTATCTCTTTTTTTGATGAAAGTCACCGTTTGCACTTAAAGATCAGGAATCCCTACGGTTCTGATTTTGTAAGACTACTCTACTCTACTCCTGCGCTACTTTTTCGCACGTTTTTAGGAGCACAAGCACCATTAGGCGTATTTTTCTCATTCGGAATATTGGAACTCTGAACCTTATTTATTCCACTATATATGAAATAGAATGAAAAAAAAAGTACTAATGTCTGCTCTCAAAACGAAGTCCTGACGTCATCTGAAAAATAAATAAATAAACATTAATCTAAATGTCATTAAAATAAAAGGTAAAACCACGAGGTAAATGGATTCTCCACTTAAAGGAATCCAATTGCGTTGGGACATCTCCAAAAACTTTGTGTTCGAAACAATGAGAGTGTTCCCGGCGAGGTTCAAATGATACCGTTGGTTCGAGTTTGGTTCAAAATTAAGTCTCGTGGGCATTTTGATTGGAATTGAACCTTAAATTTCTTAAGTTGGGTGATGTTAGGAGAGAGGTCTACCACCTCTGATATCGCTCTCGTCTCTTGCCTGTAGACCAAAGTTACGAGATCCGTCGCCATTAGCCCCCATATTACTCTATTTGCGATTTTAATAAAACCAAACACAGAAAAATATAACTATTTAGTGCAAATTTTTCACTTCTTCATTACAACTCCATGCCAAAAATTATTACAATTTTTGAATTTTTTTTTATCGATTTAGGCTTTGTTGGAAATAAACTTTCTAATTTTTTTCTTTTATTTAAAATATGTCGCATATATCCGTTTTGAATAAAATAACCTTTTCCAAAATTTTAAGAATCCTTGCAGATTTTAAGAAACTTGAAAGAAAATTAATTGTTCTAATTTTTTCAAAATATACTTCGGTGTGAGTGATGTTTCCCCCATCACTTCGTGAATAAATTTCGAATGACCTTGAATGTAAGTAGTGTTTCGAACCCTCATTCTTTGTGTTCGAAGAAAACTTTTTAGGTTTTTTTTTTTTTTTCCTGCTTCTCTCTCAACAACTAGGATAAAAGGGATTAGAATTTAAGATTTATTAAAGATTTAAATTCAACGTTTCCTGATCCTTTTTTGTTGTTTCGTCAATTTTTGATAGCTGTGTTACATTAAGCTGTGCCTTTGTTTTATAAAGTTATTATTGAAGGTTTGATCTTTTAAAAAAAATTAAGCAGATTTTCACTATCCAAATCTGGAGGATGTATTGCATAGTTTTATTCCCCTTTTGCTTATTTTGAAAGGATTTTCATTTCTTTTTTTCAATTACTTCGTACTGTTTTATTATATATATTCTTGTTTTTAAGTTTTTTTCATTTCTTTTCTTTATTTCCTTAAGTAAATTTATCTTTTAAGATTTAGTAATTAATAGTTCTTAAAATTTTCTCTGTATTCAAATTTTTTTCCATTAATTTAATTTTAAATTTAATTTGAATTTTTATGCGCTTTATAAAGTATTAGTTTTTATTTGCCATTATGTTTTCAATATATATATATATATATATATATATATATATAATATTACTGCTTAAAAAATTAGGGAAGCACATGGATTTAACGAAATTATGTAAAATTTCTTCTGGAAACTAACTTTAGGCATATTTCATAGTCTAAACAGTAGCAGAAAAAGAAAACTTCATATGCAAGTCAACAGTCATGACGTCAAAAATAGAAACATGATACAAATGCAGAAATCGGGATTTCGTAGAAGCTGCTGTTTTTCATTGTCTCAGAGGTGAAATTCTATATTTCGGCTGTTTTGAGAAAACGAGACTGGAAAATGTCACGACAACAGGATCTGCCGGAATCCATGGCCATCGAAAGACTAACCCGGGCAAACACAAAGAACTTTAGCGGACGCTGTTGGAGTGGCAAGAAGTGTCATTGCATTATTATGGAATCGATTCCAAGAAACAGTTCATGTTCGACTTCCGCCAAACCGCAGCAAATAATGACCGATATATCCTGTTAACAGCTCATAAAGACAGCCAGCCATTGCAGATTCAAAGACAGCTTCTTTTGGCAACAGGAAGGACGAAGGGTCTCGAGCCGAACAGTCCGAAATAGTGGACTGTATGTACGTAGACCAATGATATGTGTATCATTGACAGTAAAACACCGTGCCGCCCTGTGAAAGTGGGTTGCTGAAAATTGAGATGCAAAGTGATTGGAGTGAAGTGCTGTTTATGGACAAGTCCCGATTCAGTTTACCGAGTGACACCAGACGTGTTTTGGTACGACGAGACAGGGGACTCGAAATAACCCTATATTCGTTCAGGAAAGATCACATTACAGACGAGTTGGTTTGATAGTATCGGCTGAAATCAGCAAAGGTGGACGTAGTGACCTACACATCATTCGGAATGACAATTTGACGGCTCAAAAGTATGCAGACGAGATCCTGAGACCTCATATCATATCTTACGCTTGCAACCATTGGTGATTCCTTTCCTTCAATGCAGACATTATCCTGCATTAAAGGAAATACAGCTCGTCTTGTACAGCTCGATACAATACAGCTCGTCTTGTGGAGAAGCTAAAATTATACAGAGTATGAAATGGACAGCATGCGCTCCTGATATTAATCCGATCTTTCGTGTTTGAAACGCACTCGGACGACGCGTTGCTGCAAGGCCAAGGCCTTCTGTTGCTGTCCAATACTTGGACTCCGCCAAGAGTGGAACAGTATTCCCCAAAGTATCATCGATAACCTCATCGCATCCATGCAAAAAGGTTTTGCGGCAGTCTTAGCAGTTCAGAGGAACCACACACCATATTGGACATCCTGTATAATTTTCTAATAATCAGTCTTTTGTCATTTACATATAACCAAATTGTTGCCTTGTAGCATCATTTCATGTTTTTATACCTTTCCAAAGAATTAAAAGTTCCCATAAAATCACTTTTGCTTCTTTTTTCTGTATTGCGTTTTGTTATATCCGTATTTTATATTTTATGCCCATGCATATGGCTATCGTGCAACGGTTTTCGTCACTTTTTTGCTTGCTCGCCTAATTTTGATGAGCAACACACACACGTGTGTCAAACAAAGAGTTAAAACTAAATGTGTGGTCCAAAATCTCGATGTAACTCACTCTCTTCGTTTAGAATTTGGACGGTGTGCAAAAATCTCCATTTTTCTCTCCCAAGTCGTGACGAAAAGCGGAGAGGGTGGATTATCGTTCGAGATGGATGGCCCTGCGGCCAGAGCTTGGGAGAGCGCCAAGTATTACATGGTCCGAGAATACGTGCCAGTAATGAAGATCGATTCCGATATGATTGTGCGAAGCGCGTATCTCTCCCATCAAAACATTTGCCCACTTTGGCGAGAGATGACAGATTGACGTGAGAATGTGTCTCTTCGATCAAACTGTCTCTCGCGAATTACATGGGAAAATCTTTTTCAGATCTGGGGAAGTGAGCGCCTGTCGGCCTTTTATTAATGTGGAGTTTTGATTAAAGTGACCGCTCTGTTGGGGGATCGAATTTCTATTCCAAGCGACTATTGAATCGAGTGAAAAAAAAATTCTTCTTGGGGTGTTTGGATGTAAAAAAGTTTTTTTTCACAAGTCTTTCGTTTTAAATATTTTGATAAAACTATATAGAATTTATTCTATAGCAGAATCGCACATATTTTGAATAAAAGTGTGAAATGAGTTTACATAATTTTAACAAATGCATAGTAAACGAAGTTTCGTTTTAAAAATTATATTTAAAAAAAGATCAAGTGTTCATTGCTCTTTTATCGAATGAAAGCTCGAATAATATGTCGACATACAAAATAGAAATAACTCAGTCAAATTGAGAGAAAACTGAAGTGTTTTATTTTACTCAGTTTTCAGTTAATAAAGAAGTAATTGAGCCTGGTCTACGTTATAAATATTAACACATCGATCAATAACTCCCGAGACTAACCGAGAGATGGCGCTCGTAGTAAACCAGTAACCAGGTCTTTCTAGAGTACTAACCTTTGCTTGAAACGTGTCAAAATTTTAAGTCGATCGGATCAGAAACAGCTGAGTTATCGAGGTTGGAGTTAAGTCGTTTTGTAGTTTGTTTAAAAAACGGAAAAAACCGAGTTTCGTGTTCTGATAAAACATTGTTTTTAATGGGTAAAAACACCGTGCAAGCGAAACAATGGATTGAAAAATGTTACGTCCATCAAAAGCAACGATTTGTCGGTGGTTTGCCGAGTTTAAACGTGGTCGTACCGACACAAATGACGCTGAACGCTCGGGTAGACCTGTGGAAGCCGTTACACCGAAAAATGTGAGTGAAGTGACAAAAATTATAATGAAAGATCGTAAAGTGAAGCTCCGTGAGATTGCTGAGATGACACAGATATCATATGGAAGTGTATTTACTATCCTTCATGAAAAATTGAGCATGAAAAAGGTTTTTTCCAAGTGGGTGCCGCGATTGCTTTCGATGGAACAAAAACAGCAACGAGTCGATGATTCAGAAAGCTGTTTATCGCTATTTACTCGCAACAAAAAAGATTTCTTGCGAAAAAAGAAAAAAAAAATTTTTTTTGGAAAGAAACAAAACAAAACAAAACAAACAAACAAACAAAAAAGATTTGGAAAAGCGTTGGAACGATTGTATCACCCTAAAAGGTGATTAACAAAAGGTGTTATGTTGATGAATAAAAAAAAAATTTGCAAAAAAAATGTTGTTTTCAATGTTAGACTCGGGAGTTATTGATCGATGTGTTATTTCATGTTGACATCGATTTTTCTTTCTCTCTTACGACTCTATTCTCGTTGCATACATATTTCGGTGAAGTGCTAGCAACGCCACCTTTCTTGCTGACATAACATCCAGTATTTGTTAAAAGAGCGTTTGATTAACTAATGTTCAAAGCTTAACTTTTTGTTTAAAAGTTAATTTAGTGTGGATGTTTGATCAAAATGCGTTATTGGCCATCAGCTTATTCGTGGCCAAGGTAGCCTAGTGGTCGCAGTGGTGAACTTGCGGTCAGTGTTTTCGTCGAGTCGTAGGTTCGAGCCTTCATACCACAAAATACTCGCTGTGTAGCAGTGCTGATGCATTTTAAATCTGTCGAGGCTTAAGTCCTCCCGTTGACGGGGTGTGAAAGTTTGGAGGGGGAGTTGCTAGCTCAGGTGTCGTCCTCTCACTTGACCGAAGTTCAAGATGAAGAGGTATTGCTTCTCCATGCGACGTAAATAAACAATCACAATCAAATATTTGGTAATTCTATAAAACGGTATTTATTTTAAAGTATTTATTTTGAATGGGAAAGAGAGGAAATAAACGTTTTCTTTTTACTGAAAGTTGATTATCTCAGTAATGAAATCGAATTTTAATTAGGATTGGAATATATATATGTATTTTTTTTAAATGGGCTAAAAACAGTTTTCTTTGGTAGTGGGTTCGAGCCCTCATACCACTAAAGATCTGCCGAGTAGCTGCGGACAGTGGTTTTCGTTGAGTTGTGGGTTCGAGCCTTGATGCCGTTAAAAAACGCCTTGTAGCCGGGGCTGATACACGTTACATCTGT
Source organism: Nephila pilipes (assembly GCA_019974015.1). NCBI lineage: Eukaryota > Metazoa > Arthropoda > Arachnida > Araneae > Nephilidae > Nephila > Nephila pilipes. The sequence goes on along the minus strand of BMAW01124864.1, from coordinate 77,673 downwards.
TTATCCCAAAGTCCGTGGTGTGGAAGTTAAGGAGAGGGGTATGCCAGCTTAAGTGTCGTCTTCGTCACTTGACCGTGGTTCAAACTTACGAGGTCCGTCCCCAATAGCCCTCGTGTTGCTTCTAGTGTGACGTTAATGAAGCGAAACCAAACATCCGATCTCTCGAGGCCCCCAGTTCTCCCGTTGGTGTGAAATAGAATTTTGAAAAGGGATGCGCCTGTCTAAGTGTAATCCTTGTCGTTTGACTGCGGTTCATTATTAAGAGGTTGGTTGCCAATAGCCCTCGTGTTTCTTCTCGGTGCATCATTGATAAACAATCAATCAGTGAGCTATAATTTTTACTTTCACTTTCTCTCTTTCCTAAAATATTTCGATTAAAATTTTGTTGAGAATCGTTTTGCTTTTTCCGATTTATATATTCAAAAATATTCATTATCACAAAACATTTTTGAACGAAAATTGGTTTTTTATTTCATTGATAGAAAAATTCACTTTTAATGTGATAATTTTCTTTACCGAGATCAAATTAATTTTTTTTAAATTGGTTTCAAATTTACTTGGTTTTCTTGTCTATTATGGCAGAAAATTTAAATTAAATGTTTTTGAATCAACATGGTTTTCTCATTCCTGTAAATATTTCTTTCCATCAATTTTTTCTACATAGACTTATAAAACACACCTTTAAACATTGAAAAATATTTACGACGCAAATTTCTGATGATTTACTACAATTGCCTAATATAATTCAAACCACATTGCGAGAAAAAAAAAACCCTTTCCTTTCGTTTTATTGGAGATAAACGAAAAAGCCCGCCATACGAATAAAAAAAAAAAAACGATTAAACATTAGGAACTTGAAAACAAGGTTTAAAATTGAATACGCGGCTGGGTGGTAGTCGGTTGAATTTTAGGTGAAGGTTTCTTCAAGCTGTGCGGATATCTCTCTTGCCCAGTGATGCGGGCTTAGAAAAAGTGGGAGACAATTATAAACTGTTGTCATAGCGACCGGGGGATGCCTGGGATCACCCGAATGCAGGCGCGATAAAAGTTTTACCTGCGGATTGAGAGAAGTGTAAGGTCAAGGTAATCCTCACCACGATCGATACTCAAACTCGTGGGGTGTCTGGGTCTTGCTCAAAGGTCACAAAAAAGAAAAACTTGAAATTATACTTTCGCGATAATTACTGGAATCTAATATCCGTCTGTCAAGAAGACTTTTAGGGATAACTTGTAATTAAAGAAATTCTATTTCCCTTTTATTGGAACTTTATTTTTGTTAAAGCAGGAAAAGTTAATTGCTTAACTGTGATAAAAGTTTGGGTTTACCCCTTACGAGGCATTTGTTTTTGTTTTCAGTTGGAAAAACAACCCCAATATAGTATAACTTCAGTTGCATTGGTGATTACTTTGGCTTTTTGTAACTGCTATGATGTTACTTATTTTTATGTTTTAAATTATACTGAATTGTCTCAATCTTGATATAAAAAAAGATGCATTTGACATTTAAATTAGGTTGAATAAAAAGCATGCTGAACTATTTACTAATAAAAGTTATATTTTCACATCATTAAAAGTATTATTACCAATATAATTTTTTTTGTGAATTTTATCTACTTGAGAACTAATGAATGTATATTTTATTTCAATGTGAAGATATTACACATATATATAATAAAGATTTGTGAGTGTAATTTATTAGGGCTTTTTTTAGTGTCTTACCAGTGAATTAAGAATTTCATTTGAGTGCTATATTTATGTAAAATTATTAGTTATATTAATGTAAAAATAACTTATTGAGAATTGAAAAGGGAAAGAAATTCTTTCAGAGAATTTCTTTCCCTTTATAAAACTTTTTGTTTACTTCATGAAAGGAATTCATAATGGTAAAAAATTCTCAATTCTCTTTTATTCTTTGATTTGAAAAAAGGGAGGGGTATTATAGAACAAGGACAAAATGCTTAAATTATGTAAAAATATGCTTGTGTCAGTTATTTCTTGACTTCAAGTAATTTAACAATGTTTTGCTTTCAATTGCTTGAGCTTTATCAAATTTACCATTACTTGAATTAAATACTCTTTCTTAACTTTATTTAGAAAGAACGAAGCACTATTTGCTGTTCTTAATCTTTTATAACAAACTATGTGTGCTTCGATCATGAAAATATTTTTAAATATATAATGAAGAAGAAATTGAAATTGATTGTAGGATACTAGTTATTCATATTGTTTAGTAAATAAATGTTATTTTCATTATATTTTAAAATTTTAATTTCTGAGAAAAACATTGCTAGACATGACTGCATTTCTTTTCATTTAATGCTTATCTTCAATAAGCTGAAGAATATGCAGAAATTTTTAATCAGTGACCTTTATTTTAAGCATTGTATTTTATAATTTTTCTCATTGCAGAGTCGCACAAGCTATAGTACAAGTGAAGATGGGCACTCTCATTCTTCAGACTATGAAGATCAGGAGGATGACAGAGTAAGAATAATTCTTGTTGGATGTTCTCAATCATTTTGTAAAATGCTTATAAACTTTCAAATGTTGAAATATTTATAGTGCACATATAGGAGGAAAAGAATTTGTGTATCATTTTTTGTATAAATTATGTATAAGGTTTTTAAAATTTTGAGATTTGTGTTCTGTATTAATATTTGTATATCTATGTAAATTGAAAAATAGAAAGCAATACATTGACATTTAGATACTTTAACTGGGAAAAATTACATTTGACATACACACACATTTTTTTTTATTACTGTTACAAGTGCATATACACTATGATGATAAGATCTGATTTGTGAAAATGTAGAAAACTTCATATTAAAAGCTGCTTGCAAATATATTCATACAAATACATAAGCATAGTTTAATAGCAATAAGTATAGATTTTAAGATAAATTAAATTGTATTCTGAATTTATTTTGTAATTAAAAATGAAAATTTTTAATCTCAAAAGAAATCTTTTTAATTTCCTCCAGAGAAAAATAAATTGGACCAAAAACTAATATGTTTAATAAACGGCCATTAAGAAGGTGACCAATGACCTTTTTTTATTTTCATTTTTTAACTTTAAAATTTTTATAAATTCTATTATTTAAGTAATTTTATAGTATAGTTAATTGAAATTGTGATTTCTTAAGTAATATTTTTAACCATTGTTCTGGTTTGTTGAAATTTGGATATGAGAAGTTCCAGAACACAGTGTCTTCCCTGAAATCAATCTGATCAATAAAAACATTTCATTGTTGCTTATAATTCTTCTCTTGGAAATGTTATTAAATTTTATATTATTAAAACTAGTTTCAAATCTTTATTAATTTTTTGAAACTCAAATTAATTTTCAATGGCTTTTTGGAATTAAATGTCATTAAAAATTGTTATTTTTTTTAAAAGTTTCTGTTATTTTCTTAAAAGTTTTAAAAAAATAACATGAATGCTACTATTATATTATTCACTGCTTATCATGAATTTTTCAATTCTAGAAAATTGAAGCCCGATTTTCACGCGATGCCCGTGAAAGGAGTTCATCATCCTGGGCAGGACGTGTCAGGGACCTTCATCGTGATGTTAAAAAGAAAATATCAAGACTTCGCAATTCTAAAGGGATAACTCAAGATGATGATGTAAATTTTATTTTATTTCAACAAACTTTATATGAAAAACAGAATGGTCTTAAAGTTAATGATATACAGTTCTTTAAATATTTTTCTTCTATTGACATGAAATATTTGTATACAAACATCTTAATTATGTAAAATATTTAAGAGTAAATTTTTTGTTTGGTAATTTATAGATTAAGATTTTGAAAATATTTGGTAAAAATTAAATTTTAGACAAATTCACCTTTATTTAACTTTTGTCATTTTGTTTGCTATATTTTTCTTCTAGTGCATTGTTTTTTAATGATATTTAAAATGTTTATATAGTATACCATATGGGTATTTCTGGCATTTTATATCACTGAAAATCTTGAAAATTTTTGATATCTGAATTATCTGTTTCATTACTATGTCCTCTAACAAGTTTGTTTTCTACATATAAAATTATTTTTTTTGTACAGGTATTGTTAAATTTATTAAATTACATATGTATCAATAATTTTTAACTATTTTTCAATAAAAATGCTTTAATTTTTGTCTAGATGTGTGAAGGTATTGAAAGTGGCAATGCATTGATTCAACGAGGAAGCTCTGTAGAAAGCATTCCTAGTGGTTCAGGTTCAAGTAAGTAGTTTTATAAGAATTCATTGCTTTTACAAAATAGTTTTGGAACTATGTTTAATATTTGAGCTTGCATATAAAAAAAATTTCTACATAACTTTGAAGTGAAATCAATAACATAAAACAAATAAGGACTGAAGAATTTTTTAAATCTGTAAAAAATTTCCTTCATTATTAAAATGTTCTGGATGTTTTCCTAATTTTGATATAAATTTATTACTTTAAAATCAGGTTTTTTACGGGAAGCATTCTTGTATATTATAGAGATATATGACAATTGATTTAATGTTTATTGTCATTTAGGACTAAAAAAAAGAGAGAAAACAATGAATATTTTATTTATTTATTTATTTGCCTGCACTTGTATCTAAAAAAGTTCAATAACTTAATAGATTGAAAATAAAAATTTAATTCAATTTTTTTCTTTGCACAGAATATTTTATCATAGAATGCAAAGAATGGAATATGCAAAAAATTAAATTTTGTTATGAATTTATGTCTCGATTTTAATATCCACGAAAGTTAATTTTGAACTATTTAGTGTAAAATTCAGTAATTGCTATGTTTGATCATTATGATTTATATTGGCTTACATTTTACAGAATTTTACAATTATATATATATTGATTGAATTCATAAAATGTATAAAGCAAATAAACTCACTGTACAAAAAAGTCATCTTTTCTGTAGTTTTTTTTTTTACACAAATTTATTTTTTTTCATCCATTAAGGGAATGATATTTTTTCTGTCATTTTTTTTAAGCCTTCAAAATGTGCAGCTGTTATTTTAAATGTATTATATGTAACTTTTAGAACTACTTATTAATCATTTAAGAAATTTCATCTTGAAAATAATTTTTCTGTATCATTTATAATAAATGTAGTAATGTTTTTAGAAAAAAAAAAAATTACAACTTTTTTTCATGTTCTTATATGGAATTTGTTTATTATTCTGTGTTTTTAAAGTAAACTTAATTAAAGATTAAGGGATGTAAGAAAATTTAGACATGAAATGAAAATGCAAGATAAATGAATGCCTGATAAATGATCTAAAATCCCAATTTAATGCAAGATAAATAATAATTTTTAGAAAAAATTATTATAAATCTTGCATTAAATTGGGAATGATTAAAACTTGGCTCTATTTTAAAATGCTGCTTGTAGTTCTTACACATGAGTATAAAATTATTTTTTTGTAGTATTTTTGATGAAACTATTTTCTTGTAGTATTTCAGAATAATAAACAAATTCCATAATACTTCATAATAATATTTTTACGACAATTTCCTTGCAATTATCATTACTTATTATTATTAAGATTCCTAAGTTTTGAAGAGAAAAGGCAAGAATGATTTGTAAAAATATTTTTTCTTAGACAATATTTTGATTTTTAAAAGATCTCATTTTGCTTTAAATGCCTTTGTTTTAACCACAGGTTTGCAACCTCCAACTCCAACTAGCAGCAATCGAAGTTCAACTTCAGCTGGGGAAGATGACCACAATCCCTATGTGGGAACTTTCATTGGGCGGGCTCGAGCATTAGTTGATTGTACACCTAGTCCTTATGACAGAGATGGCCTTGCGTTTAAAGTAACTTTTATTTTAGTGTTATCTTAATCTCTTTCATTTGACATTAATGGTATGAAGATGTGACATAGATTTACTGAAATATAAAATGATTCAATGCTGTTCTCTGAAAATTAGTATTTTGTTTTATCTTCATAAAGCCTTTTAACACATTCTTGTTCAATTATGCACTTTATCAAAATTCATCTAAAAGGAAAAACAAAGCTTAGACTTTTATGATTTGTCAGCTTCTAAATATCAAATAGGGCAAATTTGAACTTACATTCTGATCAAAAGTCTTGTATATTAAATCATATTTGAACTTTGAAATCTTTAATTACTTATTATTTTAGAATTTTTTATTTTTTTGAATATTGAAATTTAGATTAAAATGTAATTCAATTTTCTTTTTGTTGATCTTCTACATTCAAACATCTTTGCATATTTTATTTTTAATGCTAAGGAGACTCAATAATTTGTTATTGAACTATAGTTACTAATTTATAACTTTATTTAAATGTAACATACTTTAGATCATTACTATCCAGATTTAGTAAAAGAAATATATACTCAAATTATATTCTTCGTGCATATGCAACATTTTCTTTGATTTTTTTTTTTAGGTTTTTATTTGTCCCTTTAGTAATTTAATCATTATTAAAAGGGATTGTTGAACTGTATGGATCCCACATAAATTTTTTTGTATGTTTTAAAGGAGTATAGTTAAAATATCATTTTAATAAATTTTTGTAAAGAATTACATTAGAATGCTTTATTGAAATCTTAATGTTGGAGGAAGCAATATGGTGGAGTGAAATGTAGTACATATACATATTTTGTGTGTAATAAAATATATTGATTCGAAATATTTTTGTTATCTGTTTCAAAGTTTTGAACTTGTAAATCCTTTTTGTTTCTCTTTTTCCTTTTTGTAAATTGCTTCAACATTTTTTTCATGTAAAATGTTTATAAACTTTTTTACTTATTCATTAGTTATATTAATCTATTAACTCCATTTTTTCATGTTTTCCTTTTTATGGGCAATCTTATGTGAAAAGCCGTTAATTTTTTGATATTTTGATTAAAATTATGAAAGAAATATATTTAAAAATATCACTCAAACATTGTTACAAAATATTTTTATTTAAGTTGTTACCTAAGTCTTTAACTTTTGCATAGTTAACTTCACTTCTTTTGATTTTTGTTGCATAAATTTACATAAATAAAAAAATTTTAATGTCATAATTAAATTGCACAACCTTTCAACTTTAATTACAAATCATTATAATTTTTAAAAGTAGCAAATCTTTTTGAAGAATTGCATTAAAAAGGCAATCAGATATGTAGAAAATTCATTTTATGGTGATTCCTTAAAAATTTATAAAATAAAGTAACTTAAACTTATATATGCTTTGTTATTAAATATTAGTTACTTTTCTGGGATAATTTGCATAGTTATAATTTATTTATAAAATGTACTCTCTTCCATATATTTCTCAGCTGGGAAATTTTGTATGTTTCTTAAGCAATATAATTTTTATTTTTGTAATGTCTAATGAAATGCAATAGACCAATTCGATACTTTTTACATGTTTTATTATTCACATACATTTCCAAATAAAATGCTCAATAGTTGTATGGTGTATCCCAAAATCAATTTTCTATGTCAGTAACAATATAAAATTACAAAGCAATTGTTTTAATAAAATTGTTCCCAGGATTTATTTTCTCATAATGAGCGTAAGGGGGCAGTTACAAAAGTTAGGTGCATATTTTGGCAAGAAACTTGTAAAGGACATTCTTAATAAACAAAATAAGTAATCAACAAAAATATGCTTTATTTTTCTAAATGTTAAGTTAATTTAATTCAAATGCATAAAATATTTATAGAATAATTTTAGGTTTTTAGAATTCACATTTTAAGCAAATTTTTACTTACGATCTTAGTATTACATTAGATACTCCAGGATATTTCAACATTTTCAATAGTTCTGTTTTTTGTATTTTGGTAATACTTTCAAATACATATCTTATTAGTCTAGAATATTTATTATAGGAGTCGACTTAATTTTTTTTTTTTTTACAAAATATCTGAAATATTTTAAGGCCATAAAACTTATTTTGGGATAAATATAGTTTTGCACTTTATCAACTAACATTTTTAAGAAACTGAAATAAATAAAAATATAAAAGTTGTCAGATAAGATTATTTTTATTATTCTTTACAATCAATAATTTGCAATTCTATTTTTATGACTTAATATATATATATATATATATATAGGAATTCTCATTTATTGTATATAAGATATATCTGAAATGGTAGTGTGAATTATTATTAAGATATATCTGAATAATTATATTATATAAATATATATAGGAATTCTCATTTATTGTATATAAGATATATCTGAAATGGTAGTGTGAATTATTATTAAGATATATCTGAATAATTATATTATATAAATATTTCAGAAAGGGGATATGATTGATATAATTGCCAAACATAAAACTGGCATTTGGGTTGGTATGGCTCAAGGTAAAGTCGGCCATTTCAAATTCATTAATGTGGAAGAAATTGATGAGGAAAGGAAAACCAAGCACAGACGTCGCAAAGTCAACAATGAATGGTCAAATTCAATTAAGAAGCCAGAGACACTGGAAGAATTGTTAAAGCAGCTTGATTTAGAGGTAATTATAGAAATACATGGTTATGTATGAAAAATTACTGAAAATTTTAAAATATTTGAAAGGTTTGTTTATGAATATTTATATCTTCATCTTATCATTGAATCTTTTTAAGTTTAATTGATACAACATTATACATTTTTTCTTGCCATGAAATTCAGTGCAATTAGTTTTTAATTATAAAGTGTTAGCTTTCTACTGGTGCTATGACAATTCCAGTTAAATATGTTGTTTTAGCCATTTGTTTCATTCATTTCCAAAATTGACATTTGTTTAATATAAATAGTAAAACTGCATGTAATTGGAATAAAGTTTTGAGTGCTAAATTTTGCATATTTATCTACATTACTAAATTATTCTCTTTAAAATACTGAAAACTTATGCTTTTTCATTTTTCAGGACTACACTAATGTTTTGGTTTTGAATGGTTATGATGAATTAGATACACTGAAAGAAATGGAAAAGGTAGATTTAGACAACCTTGGGATCATTGATCCTGAGCATTGCTCAAAACTATTAAGAGCTGTAGAAATGCTTCAAGATGTAGATCCTGATGGTATGTAGTATTTTAACATTATATATGAAATAACTGTAACTTCCTCCAATCTTTATATTCAATGCAATTGTAAATTGTTAATATTCCACCTTATTGTAATTTTATTCTATTTTTTTAAATACAGAAAAGCACACTTATATATAATATTGTCAAACCATTGTAATGTCAAATAATATTTATAAAGTTCATTCAGTTACCATTTATGGAAGAAGGATGGTTGTTTTATCAATTATTTTCACCTTTTTTTCTTTTTTTAAATTGCAGATTTTGCAAGATCAGCAAGAATTATCATAGTAAAATTTAACAATCACTTGTTGTGTAGCTACTTCTTTTATTAGTACTTCTTTTTTGTGCATGACTCAACATGAAAGTTGTATGGAACTTTAAAATATACATTAGCCACTTTTATCTTGCCTCAATATGTGCAAGAGTTTTTATTAAAGTTTTCAAAAATTTATATCACTCGCAAATTAAAGTTTGCATGTATTATATAATAAGAAATGTATTTAATGAATGAACAAATCTCTTGATTGAAAATTGAATTGAATTTTAGTTATTTTGTAAAGAATAATTTAATTCATTTCTCAATTCAAAAGCTGCAAAAACTGAGGGATATTTTCATTTTTTTTTTTTTTTTTGAAAAAAATGTACTTGGAGAAAAATATTTTATGAATAAAAAATATTTATGCTAAATGTATATTTTATGCTTGACTCTTAGTTTTGAGGTATAAAATTGTTTCTTAATTTGGCGATTAAACTTGCAAAGTAAATCTTTAAGTTATATAAAAAAAAAATTATAACCAAATTTAAATATTTAATGTTATTGAAATTTTATAAAGTTTATAAAGATATATATCAAGTTTATATGTGTTTTTATATTATCTTATGTATGTCATAAATAATTTCCGTAAGAAAATTTGTCTTTGGTTCGTTTTAGCTGAGGAAATGGAGGATGATGAATCTCAAATTAAGCAGTCTCCGAGAGACTCTGGTTGTTATGCAAGTCACGAGAATTTGGTTCAGCGTGACTCCTCCCAAAGAGCTTTAAGCAATGGACAATTTGTTGTTGATCTTGAAGATCAGGATACTAGTCACTCTGAAAGTGGAATTCATTCTAGAGAGGGCCAGGATTTGGCCTTGACAATGAATAACTTGGATATCAGTGCTGAGTCATCTACTAAGTCAAATGCAACAACCATGGATGACATGGCTGGAGTTACGGATACAAATGATTGCATTGAAGATATCCATGATCATAGTAATTACAACATTCTTCCTACTGTAGAAGACATATCAGTTAACCTAGAGAACCAAAGCAAGGCTGAAAATGCTGCTGAACACATAGAAGTTATTGTTGCTCCACAACTTGGTCAAGAATCCACTGCTTTAAGTGTTCCTTATTTTCTGTCGCATTCTGGCACTAAGTCATCCCCTGGGTCACCAAGAAAAACCAGAACTAAACATAGTCGCAACAAGTCCCATTCTCACAGAAGTAGAGATCTGTTCAATGACTTTAGTCTTAATTTTCATTCGTACACCTTTACAAAAGGCCGTGAACTCTCAATTGATGCCTGTCCTGATCGTAGTGGGTACGTATATGGATGGGCATCTTTCTACCAGAATGAAAAGGGTTCTAGAAAAAATTTACATGAATATGATGATGTTGTCAGTGATCCTGCTACAGAAGTAGAGGACTCACCTGGCAGATATGTGTACAAAAAAGTGAAACAGAGAAAGGGCAGCCTACAAACACTCATTCATGATACAAGGCCCCCGTCGCCGACTCTCATTTCCAAAGTAAACAAAAAATTAGTTGTTGAGAAAATATATTTACATGAGGAGCCCTATACAGATAAGGTAATTACTATTGGTTGCGTTTTATTTTATTTTTAATGTTTATTGTATGGAAAAAAATATACAATTAATTTCTCTTCAGTTATTTTTCAGTAACAATTTTGAAAATATGTTAGTAAATCCTTGTGGAGAAAATATGAAATGCTTTTATGTGAATGACATATTTGAATATGTATGTCAAATAATAAATTTTAAAATGTCGTTTTATAATTCTGTTGTGTTGAATAGAATAATCTAAATGGTTGTTGAAGGTTTTAACTTATTGCAGAATAAATTTTCAATAACAACATTTGTAATAAAAACTAAATATTTATTCTATTTAAATTTTATTCATAAATGTTCATCTAAATACTGATAATGTTTTAAACCTTCTGTTACAATTCAATTTAAAATTACATGTTTAAATATCTGAAGGTTTTTATTATCATATTATCAGCCACTAAATATGAGTTACCATTAACAAAAACATGTTTTTGCATTTGCAAAGTCAGTATTTTCTCCACATTTTTCTAGTTTCTTAAAGCTTAGTATAAATTTAGAAGACAGATTAACTTGGAAATATATTGTACATTTTACTCTGAAAAAATTCTTAAAATTTTTAAAATATCTTAAACTTTATTTTAATTAATAAACACATTATTATATTATCTACAAAATCATATGAACCAAAGTTGTGAACTTTTCAATGTGTCACAAGTATAAATTACATTTTCCTATTATTCTCATAGATATTCAGTTAATTTAACTAAAGATAATTACAGATATACATAAGCAAAGGAAACCACAATCTAATTCTAAGTAGTTATTGAAATTCTTTGTTCTTCATACTTTTGTTTCAGATAAAACAAAAATAAAAATTGAAAAATGTTAGCTTTTTTTTTTTTTTTTTTTGCAGATTTAAATTGTAAACAAATCGGAAAGTTTTTCCAAAAATTTCAAAAATTATGATAGATCATTCATTCACATCATTTCATTTACTGCTCTATTGCTCAAAATGTTCAGATAAAATAATTTGCTATTAATAAGAGAAATTCATTCTTTTTAAATGAAAACACTGCAATGCTTACTGAAAATGATTCAGAATATGTGTATGCTTAGAAAAAATGTGAGATTTCTATTTTATGTTTAAAAATTGCTAAATGAGTTGATTTTGTACTATATTAAGAAATTTTTTTTAAGAAATTGCGATTTATGTTGATATTATATAATATAAAAATACAGTTTACTCTCTTGTTGAAAAGAACAATTATTGAGAAGATTCTTGCTGTTTAAGTTATAGCAGTAAACTGGTTTATTATTATGAAAACGTCTGTTATAACAACATTATTTCTTTATTAATCTTAATTACTTACTCAAACGAATCTGTAAATTATTTCATAGTTAAAATAAATATACAATTTTATGTTTCAGTTTCGTGTATCATCTATAAAGTGTTATTACTAGATTGCTGATAGTGTGATAGTAAAAAAAAAAACACTCATAAATATATATATTTTTAAAATATTTTAGTCTGGATTTTTATACTGGTTATTTGGAGAATTTCATTATGGACTAAATAAAATTATGTGTTAATTTATATATTATTATTTTATTGTTGAGTTTAGTTCTTAAGTTAGAAAACCTTTCAAGTATTCCATGTTAGAATTATGTATACATAGCAACAAGAATGTGATTTTTGTATAACTTTTTAAGAATGCTTTTTTGAATTTTAGACTGGTTTCTGTGGTATTCCTCCAGCTTTGGTTCAAAGATATGCTGAAGAGCTGCAGCACGGTATTGTAGATGTGGCTGATGCATTGGATCAGATTCGAATTACATCTTTGCAGCAACAAGGTAGACGTGGGGTAAGCAATATTTGATGCTGGAAAATCCAGATATTTTAATCCATTTTTATTATTAGTTTCACTATCTATATGTATAAGTTTTTAATAATATTGATTTGTTATTGGTTAAATATGTTTGAAAGAAAGATTTCCATTATTATTATTATTGTACTATTAAAGAACTTTGCATTTTATGTACAGTGAATTTCTTTTAACCAATTTTTTACACTTTTATTTTTTTACACATTTATTGTTATTTCATATAAATTTTTTTTGTTTTATGATAAAGTTATGCTAAACACATAACAAAATGATATGCAGGATTAAGTATAATGCAGATTTCGGCAATTTTTAATTTAATATTCAATTTTTTTTTTTTTTGCTTTTTAAAAATCTGTCTTAATTTTTTTAGTTTAATTTTAAGAATTTAATGTATGTGTAATAGATTTAAATTTTTTATGGAAATTTTAATTTCAAATGTTTTATGAATATTGTTTGAAGTATGTCAATATTAAAAGAAAATTTCTGATAAAATGGTAATTTTGTATTGATTTAAACATCCAAGTATTTATTTGTAGCATTATTTTAATTGTATGCATTATATTGATGTTTTTAAAATCTTCTGCTTTGGTCTTACATAGGTGCCAAATGATTTCTTGTCAGACTCATGTATTGTTCCTGTAATTGAGCCAAATTATTCAAGTCTTCAGTCTTGGCTTACCTCTTTAGGCCTACCCATGTATTTATCAAACTTTGAGTTATGTGGTGTCACAGAATTGCATCATGTGGCATCACTTGGTGAAGAAGACTTGGCCCATTTGGGTGTGAGAAATCCTTACCACCAGGTTTACCTTGAATCAGCCATTGGAGCACTTTTTATGAGATACCGGAGGAGACCGCAGACATATCCTCAAGGACCCTCAATAGCATAGTTATTTATAGTTTTATTCTGGACTTTGCAACTAATTGTTTTTATTTAGTGATTTTAAACTTATTTGAGAAACTCTTTATATCAGTGCAATATTTTGCTAAGCAATGGGTGAGGGGGAAAATTATTCTGATTTTTGATTGTTACATATAACAAACATTCAAGTAAATTTATTTCAAATAAGCAAATTAATGCGAAATTTAAATTGATATTGTTGAGTGTTTTTTTTTTTTTTTATTTCAATAATTATATGTTTTAACTATTTTTTTAAACTGATTCTCAAGGTATCATTATTTAGAGGTTTTATGAAAACAGTTTTATTAAAGTTTTAAAAGAAATGAATTTTAGAAGCTATTGCTTATTTTTAGGTATTTTTTTTTTTCTTTTTGTGTAATTTATTTGAATATGCATAGATAAGATATTTATTTTCACACGCAAATACAGACTTCCTAAATTATACATTTGTTTCAAAACTTCCTTTTAGCTTATCACTGTAAAATCAATTTTGTTTTAACATAATAGTTTTAAGAAAAGGAAAGTTTTTAAAATAGGCATTACATATGTGTATTTGTCATTCTCATTTGCAAGCTTTGGTCATTTCCCCTTTAATATATGAATGTATAAAACTATCATGAAGTCAACTTTTACATGTATATTCAATTGCATTTGTGGTATATTTTATTTATTGTTAAAGTTCAAGAGAGATTTTGATTACAAAAGTAACTTTATGCTGAAAGAATTTTTTATGACAAAATAAGTATATACTCATCATTTCAAAGTGGAAATTTTATAGCAATATGATTTATATATACTTCGAATTTCCACTTTTTTTTTAATTTGAAGTATTTTCATCACAAAAAAAAATTAGATAAAAATTTTGATTTTGTTTTTCACTGGTAGTAGTTTTGCTTATCATTAGACAATTAGAAATTTGGTTTTCTGATGTAAAGAAATTTAATAAGTTTTCTTTTAAAAAATGTCCTTTTAAAGTTGCAAAAGTATCATTAATTCCCTTTTTAATGAAAAGGAAAATGTTTAAGAATTCTTACAAGTATCTAAATCAAGGATGAATGTTATTTTTTAATGTATTCATGAAATGTAAGATTTCATATTTGACTACATAAATAATTTATTCATTTTCTGTTTCACAAGATGTCGCACTTTCCATTTAACTTCTTATTTTACAAAAGCATATTTATTATTTAGGGTACTTAAACACTTTTAATTTACTTTTTGGATTATATTGTGTTGGAAACATTTCAAAAATAAAATAATTGATATCTAGAGAACACAAATATGTAATAATACACTTAGTATATCTAATATATGCAACAGAGTAAATATTGTATTCCTTTCTCAACAATTCACTCATAATTCCTACTATTTATGAAATATCTTCTTTACTATTCATTTTACTATTTTATTGGATAATAAGTGAAATGAATAATGTAGGTAAGATAAATGCATATGATGTATTATGATTTTATCCCTAGTAAAAATTACTTCATAATATGAAATGTACCTTAACCTTAAGTGGTTCTTGGTATTTGATAGTATAATTTAATGAAGATTTTCAATAACTTAAAACTTTCAAAGTATATACATTTAGAATGAGAAAGAAACATTGTTAACTTTTATATATTACTGATTTTGTTTGTAATGCTTTATCTGCAATAAGTAAGCTATCCTTCAATAGAAATGCAATTACCTTTTTCTAAAATATTCTGAATATAACTAAGTTTGGGTGTTTATAATTTTTTTTCAGACCATATATGTGATTAGATTTCTATAATCATGAAAACTTATTCTCAAATTAAAATTAAAATCATTATGATGTCAATGAAATGTAATTATATATTAAATATAAACTAACTGAATTCAATAAATTTTCATAGTATTAAAATTTAATTTTTTTAAAGAAATTTTAAAAGTAATATCTCTTTCTTCAATCACTAATTTACATATACTCATGCGCTTTTAGAAATTGATGATTCTCTGCAAATTGAATGTAACTCCTTTTCCATGGAATTAGATATTACTTTATTCTTGAATTTATATTGCTATGAGAAATTCATTGTATTTTGGATAATCTCAATGATGTTATATATAAACATAATCATATCAATTTTTTTTTGAATATTAATAAAAGGAGTTAATTTATTATAAACTATAATTACATTAATGACATTCAATTTATCATAAGATGTAAGAATTATGATATATTTCCATTTTTTTTTTTTTTTTTTTTGCTTTTAGTGAATGCTTTTCTGATTAGTTAGGATTGTTATTCACATCAATTTGAAATTTAAAAAACAATTTTGGTTAGGAGTTCATTCTGAAAAAAAAAAAAAAAAAAAAAAAAAAAAAAAAAAATTTAATTTATTTTTAAAATGTAAATTTTATTTATGATGATATATGTTTAGTTTTAAATTAAAGTTTTTACTTCTAAAGAAGAAAAGCTCTTCTGTATTGATAAAATTTTTATTGTAGATTTATTTTTTTGAATATGTATATTTAGCAAGTGTTTTAATTAATGTTGGGAAGATTATATAAGAATAGTTTATAGAATCAATATTACATTTGTTTAACTTTAACTCATTTTCAATCTATTATACTCAATCAGTACAATATCTAATTTCAATCTTACAGTTTGCTTTGTTTATCCAGTACTTATTGTTGAAGACTTCTATGCAAAACTTTTATCTTTGTGTGTTTTTAAATGAAATTTTTTCTAAAGTTTCAACTGTTTTGTATTTTGAACCTATTTTGACTTGCAGATTAATATAGTTTTTAAAGAAATTCAAACAATTTTTCCTCATGATGTTGTAAGAACATTTTTAATAAAAACATCTACATTTAATTACTGATAAATATCTATCTGACTCCTGACATATCAAAGAGCAATGTCAAAATAGAAATTATACATTCATTGAAGTATTTTAACCACAAATGACCTGAAGGTTTTCGTCTATAAGAAAAGTATAAATAAATAAAAATGAGCTCACTGGGCTCTGTGTAAAATATTTCTTTTGTAAAAAGTGTCTTTATTCACACACACACAACTATTCTGTATATTGCCACCTTTTTTTTTTATATATAAAATTTGGAATGAAATTGCCAATTTATTATTAAAAACTATCCATACTGTGTATATCACAATCATTCTATAGCTTTAAAATTGTAAAAATAACTCATTTGCATTTTTTTACAGTTTACTTAAAAAGATTTTGGTGAATTAAATATTTTCTGTGATATTTATTGTAACTTTCTCAATGCAGATTTTTAATGGCCTCCTTAATTATCCTAATGAAGCACTTATGTGTACAATTGCATTGATTTTATAGTTCTTTCTCCCTGTGTAAACAATGTGTATAGTGTGTACTCTTACAGAACAATGAAGCTTTATGCCGAGCTATGCTGTAAACTGAATAACTAATGTTCTATATACACTTGTAAATGTACTATACAGACTTGCACTGCTTAGCTATAGCTCTTCAGCTTTTGTAGAAGTGCAAAAAGGAAAGTGTGTAAATTAAATATAAAATATGTACACTGTAATAAAGAAAATTTGCAAAATTGATTGTTAGTTTTTGTCTTTATAATTTATACAATTCACTACTCTTACATTCCTAATAGCAAGATTAACAACATAAATTACAGATTTTATTGATATAAAATTCTCCTTTGGTGTGTTATGTTCTTAGAACATTAAAATATTTTATAAATATGTAGTTTTCACTTTACATATTAATGTTAAATATTTGTACTATGCAATAGGCAAAGTGAAATTAAGTTCTATGAAATATTCTTGTGTACGATTATATGTTCCATATAAGTAGTTATTCTGTCAAATATGTATTAAAATGTGCTGTTGTCTGCAAACCATTGAATTAGTATTATCTTCAAATGTTGAAGCACTTTTGTAACTTGAAAAATTTTTGAGTTTCATTCCTACAGTTTAATATCAGTTCAAAACGGCCTTGAAAGTGAAAAAAAAAGATAAAAAAAAAAAAAAAAAAAGAGTTGTATATAATATACAAGAAGAAAAGTAAAAGTTTTTCAAATCAACTTCATGAAAGAATTTTGCTGTTATGCTTTAAATGCTTACTTAAAATTCTCTTTGAAACATGTTGCACATCTAACAATGAGAATTCTTGAATATATTTTTAATACAGTGTAGAAAACAAAGAAGTTCCTCAGAATGCTGAAGCATAATAGCTAATATATTTTTCTTTTTAAAAATATGTAATTATCTTTTATTTTGTACAAATTATCTTTTAAATTTTCAATGAAAGTCGTCTGTAGACTCTTGTTCTCATAGGAAACTAATAGTGGAAAAATATTTTTATGAAATAATCTGAGATTATTTAATTTGATTTTTCAGCTGTAATCAATCAGGAATTTATTTGTTTTGGAGCATTCATTTTTGTTATATATATATGTATATTGTTAAATTGAAAATAAGTAATGAAATTACCAAAATTAGGGGGGGGGGATCTGTCTTCTATTTTTATACTTCTATTTTAATACATTCATGATAAAATTGTCAGACTAGCTAGTTGTAACAATTAGCTTAAAAATTAATTGATAAGTAGGGGTTTGAGACTTAAATCAAGCAAATATCATCAATTGGAAATACTTCTGTTACCTAAATCCTCAAATTCCTAATATGACATGGTGTGGATGTTTATGAAATGAAAGATCAGCTCACAGGTTTTATACAGGACCATATAGTTCAATGTAGCAAGGTCCATAGCCTATAGTTTATGGTAAATATTTTGATGTTTGTTCAAGTAAATCAGATAAAAAATTAAATCTTCAACAGATTTTCCATCATGTATGTAATTAAAGACTTTTATTTCAAAGGCTGTTATCAAGGACTGTAAAATGAATTTTTATCTACTCACATAAAAATAATACTTATAAATAACATAACAAAAATAAATAAAATGTGAAAAAATACTACACATAGTAAATATTACTCGCATAAATGTACAAATACTCTCCAATATTGTTACACTAAATAGTATTAGTACTGTGTAGTGGATTGCAAAAAGAAACTGAAATAAGATTTCACTTTCTTTTATAAGAAAATGAGAAGAAAGAAGAAATAACATTTGTCATTGAAATTTTTTTGTATTCCTTCATAAACTCCAAAAGAGAGACAAGATGATACAGTCTTCATTGTAAGAAAAGATAATTCTAAAGGAATGATTTGTAATTGATGTTGATAAGGAACAATGTCTTTATTCCTTGTCCCAGGCATGTTTTATCTGAAGATGCATTGAATACATTTCGTGCTGCCATCTAGTGGTAACAATTATGAATTAAACGTTCAATCGTGAAATTGAGGTGATGTTAATGAAGCAACATATCAAAACATTTGACGAAAATTAAGATTCAGATGTAACTCTTACATTTAAGTTACATTACATCTTTAAATTTAAAATAAGGTTAAGCAACTCTTCCTCAAAGTTTTCCGATTTGTTTTCTTTTTTGCTTTTTATATAAAATAAAAACTGATGGTGTTGGTTATAAACTACGAATAAAATATTTTTAAAATATTAACATTATCATACTGATTATTAGAATGGATAAATATCCTTTAATCAGGAATATAATCGTTTTTGGATGCATTCAAATATCTTGTCAACAATTGGTACTTTTACTCATTCAAAAACACTCATTTTGGTGTGTGTATGAAAATAAAGTTTATTCGAAAATTTCAAATTTCAATGTAGTGCAGGCTCAATAGTTGTGTACGAAAGTGTTTTTCCTGAAAATTATTTCTTAAGTTGAATACTTTAGGTTAAAAAAAAATAAATTGCATTGACTGTCTTACTCAGTTTTAATCGGCTATAGAAATAAATACACAGAAAGAGATTTAAAAAAAAGTACTACATCTCTTCTGCTTTTTGTCCAATTGGATACTATATCTATGGTCAGGATGTTGCGTAAGATTAAGAAATATTTTGTACGAATAAAAAAATTTTGAATTATTTTCATTCTCTTCATGAAAATATTACTATTGATATCTTCTAGGGCAATGTAAGCGTTGGACTTTGTTACCGATCTTGCGAGAATGTCCGCTTGTTCATTCCCAAAAAAATTCTGAATATTCCGGAATTCTAAGAAATATCGTCTGATTATGAAAATGCGATTGAATAATGACTTTTGATGATTAAATATTGTAACTCTGATGCGTAGATCGCACAGAGAAGCTATTTGGTTTGATTTTGTAGCTATTGATTTTGGCTTGATTCATTTAAATCGGATCGGAAAAGTGATCGATATCAACTCCCGGGAGTCGATATAGTATAATTAAGGGTTGATCCGATATAGGAGGTCGATTAATTGTCGACGAATGAATACCATTGCTATTCAATCGCAAATTTATTGACAGCAACGCAGTATATACAATTTTCGTTTGGAATCCCATTTGTAATTACAATATAGTAAGTAAAGTTTTTAAAATAGATTATAGCTTATTTAATTACTTATTCCTGCATATTTTTTTAAATAATTAATCTTTTTTTTTTCTTCTTTTTTTATTGTTTAAAGTATGCTTTTTTTCGTGATGGGTTCTCATTCTCAGTCTTGTGAAAAATGATTCTTGCTCCGTTTTATTACAAAATGG
The DNA here is from genome assembly GCA_019974015.1 of Nephila pilipes. NCBI lineage: Eukaryota > Metazoa > Arthropoda > Arachnida > Araneae > Nephilidae > Nephila > Nephila pilipes. The sequence goes on along the minus strand of BMAW01124864.1, from coordinate 57,395 downwards.
CCCAAATTAGAGCACATCCTCTAAAATCATGACTGTTTGATAAGCTTTGCGAAGAAAATGATGAACTATCATACCAATTATTATTGCATACCGAAATACGATAGTTGTCAAGAGGTGCATGTATACAAAAACTTGTTGAATTGCTTAAACAGTTACTGAATTTCTTACAGAAATTAATCCAGCCTTAAGTGACGAATTGCAAAAAAATTAAAAACAATAATTCTTATTTGGTGGATGTATTTGCAAAGTTCAATGATATTCAAACACGTCACCAAGAAAAAGATATTATATTAATTCAAGCACGAACGATTATTTTAAGCTTTCAAGTTAGATTAAACTTGTTTAGGTCTTCAATGTTACCTGAAGATTTTCAATACTTTTGAAATTTACGACAATTGGATATGACCGATGTAGAATTAGAAATACATACAAATCATTTTCAAAAATTAAGCGATGATTTTAAATTACGCTTTGGAGATATTAAAAATATAGATATCCCAGAATGGACTACCGCGCCACTTTCTGCTCATGTTGAAAATAAGGACAGTCAGCAAGACGAAGTCATTGAATTATTAGTTGACCTTGAAGCAAAGATGCCTTTCAATAATTTAACTGAGTCAATTTTGTACAAATATAAATATTACGGAAAAACATTCAAAATTGTAATACGGCATTTCACTTTTTAATTGGATTCTCAAGCTCCAGTATGGCTGAATCTGGTTTCAGTCATGTTAATTCTACTTTAACAAAGAAGAGAAATAAATGGAATGTGGAGATCCGAGGCAAAGTAAGGCTGAAAGCAACAAATTTTGAACCAAGTATTGCTAATCTAGCCAAGAGTCATCAAACCACATCCTTCTCATTGATTTTTGTAAAAATTTGATTTTGACAAAATCAAAAAAAAAAAAAAAACTTAAACTGTTTCTTAAGTGATTTAATTTATTTTAGAAACAGATAATTTTTTGTTTCTTTTTTAAATCCTTTTTATAGAGGGGGTTGATAAGAGAATAAAAATAATTTTTTTAGGGGGGGGGGGTCGATGATCAAAAAAGTTTGGCAGGCCCTGATTTAAGTCATGTAAAGATAGAATCAAAGTGAATTATTCTGCAGGCAAAAGAAGAAATGTCATGATACTGTTATTGATGGCATACTTCGGGTTTTTGAGAATCCGTAACTTTATGGGGAAAAAAAAAAAAAAAAAAAAAAACGAAAGTTATATATAAGGTTATTCTAACACTCAAGCTATAATTAACATTTTATCATCTTCAGAAACATGTTTCGACCTTTTCACACGTATGGCCACAGTTCTTTTTTCAGAGTACATACGGGTATGTTTTTTAATTATAATTGCCATGATTATATGTGTAAAGAGATTTCCCTTGAATTTAATTCATTGCCTAATTTTATTTTAACTACCAAAATAATGCATTCATCGTTTTTCATGATCTCATTCGTTTCAGTCCTTTATTTGTTCAATTACGTGGTCTCCAAATTGGCTAAGATCAGCATTTCCCACGCTCTGAACTGATAAGGATTATTCTCCTACCGCCTCTCAATCTCCTTATAAAATACCAAAGATCCCTCAAGGCATTCTAACTGTCCTCTATTTTCGATCCCTCTTATTGTCAACTGATTTTTAAAACCCCCCCCCCCCCATTTTTTCGTGCCGTCTTGATCACCTTGTTTCACGTTACGTCTTATTTGGTACGACATGACCAAACGCCCTTAAACTTCTCCATCACTCTCTCATTCCAGCTGCAATTGTCCTGCGAGGATTTTGATTTATTTTGGTAGCTTTATTTGGTTTGGATCTCCTCGGGTATTACACCTCGAGAAGGTCCCAGATCTTTAATTAAATTACTTATCTGTCATTTGCCAGTGGAAGTATTCATAATTGCCCCCGTCATATGATGCAGATTTGCGCCCTGTGGGGGTTGATGAATTACGTCACATCGACCGGTCGCATTTTTTTTAGAAACTTTCGAGAGCGTTCAGGACAAAGCCAAGTTTCCGGGAAACAGTATATATATTTAGAATCCCCCCCCCCTCTTTTTTTTTGGCTTGTTGGATGCTGGTGCACTGTGTTGTCTGTTTTTGCTAAACTCTATGATTGCCTTGTGGCCGTGGTAGAATAGTGGTTAAGACATCGGACTCGCGGCCGGCGGTTTCGTTGAATTGTGGGTTCGAGCCTTGGTGACCGGGAATGACAGAATAGTCCCACAGTAGCTCGTGCATGTCGTAAGACTAAAATGGGTATCCAGCGTCTGGGGGTATAGCCGGGCACTCTGCCCCTAGGGATTAAATCAGGGGACCTCAGGGACTCACCTTCATCTGGTAAGTACGGGCATCATGACCCCGAGGCATCCTAGTGATCTTTTTCGTTCCTATGGAGTTTACTGTCTTTGGTAAACACGGGTGATACTCTCCTGGGGTGCCATAGCGATCCTTCTTTATTTTCGACCCTCCTTCTGGTTAACCAATTTTTGTCTTTTCTTCAATTTTTTCTCCTCTAGACCACATTTAAATCTTGTTTGGTGCACCATAGCCATATCTGGCTTTTGCACCAATAAACTTTACTTTTTCACTTTCTCTCCCTCCATGTTAATCCTGTTTTTTTTTTTCTTTTTTTGGTGACATTTTTAAACAAAAAATCTCTGTTAGTTGAGTAAATAAATCAACATCAAGGTGAATTTAATTTTACTTTGCATTTTATAATAAATAACTAAGCAGTTTTAATAAAGTATATCAATTCCTTAAATATAGTGTTAATTACATTTTAGGTCTCACAAGTAAAATTCGGACTCCAATTTGAGAAAATGATTCTACGTGAAGTTTTTTATTTGTGGATATTTTTTTTCTTTTTTTTTTTAATTATTGAAATTTTCAGTTCAGAAATTACAATCAACAAAATTGGGAAAATTCATTGATCGGAATAAAAGGGTATGTAAGTCATCTAAGGCCAATAGTCTCTTAAAAATTCCCATATATCATTAATTTCTTTAATGATTATATTTAGTTTTCCTGTGTCAAATTCTGTTATTTTCAAATAAATACTCTTAGGCTTTAATAATGAAATACATTTATAATGGACTGGAAAAAAAAAAACTTGAAATAAAAATAATAAAACTTTCTCAGTTGCAGCACTTTTATACAGTGGCAGCGAATGGGAATTTGGAGGAAGGAGGGGAGCGAAAAATTTATGTATGAAAAAATGAAAGGGGAGGAAGTCGGGAAGTATAAGGGGTTGTACACACAGAAAGAAAATTTTAAAAATTCAGCTATAAAACGCGTGCGTGAGAAGTTTTCTAACTTTCTGAGTGAATTCAGACATATAATTTTACTGTGGTTTAGTTCTTACATTAATGCAGAATTTTTTTTTTTGGAATTTTAATTAATACTATATAATATTACTTTCATCAAAGGATTAATATTACATACGAATTATGTAATTAGTATTAATTTTAAACATGTACTGTATTCATGTTATTACACAGATGAATTAAAATTATCCATGCTCAGGGATAATTTTATTAAAAAAAAAGAATAAATTGCTTAAAATAAACGATAAGTTATAATAATCAGCCATAATCTGATCAGTGAGTTTACTGAAGAGGCTTTATTTCATACCAGACTGTGCGATAAAATATACAAGGGCAAATAAAATTATTCTTACAGATTCTTTATGATAAGTACCATATTTAATTAGAAGTCAAAGTATTACAATTGATTACGTAAGAGGGTATACAGAGTAAAATAAGTTTCTCAGAGTCATATGTTTAGTTTCCCTATTTTAAAACAACGTTAAGTGTCTTTGTCTTCGTCTGGCTTAGATATCCACACATTCATTCCCTATGTGTGTGACTACCCTTCCTCACTGCACGTGCTACACCTTCCGCAAATCTGCATTATTTGCTCTGGTTCTTTACGAAATGATTAGTCCAGAAACGTGGGTCCAACAATCGAACCTTGATGCATGACACTGCATTTCCTGCATGTTTCCTCAAAGTAAATTTTATTATAATTAAAGGAACGAGAGAGAGAAAAAGAAAGATATTTAAGTGGTAAGTCAACAGGGCTTACACAAACGGTTTCTTCATTTATTTATGCATTTTTGCCTTAATTTCCGCCTGTTTGTAATTGTATCATCAATACGAAATCTTCATTAAATTTATTTCACTGGTTGTCCTCATTTCGCGCATTCGATGAATTCAGTCATTTTATGTTCATGTTCAGACGAAGTAGAGGGTTGATTGATTGTTTTTCGTGGATGTAGAGCAACAAAGCTGTAATCTCTTTTAGAAGATGCTTTTCATTCCGTAGAGGTCAAAGTTTTTCAATTTCTGCAGGGATATTCTGAACACTTGTTTACTAGCTACAACTGTTTTTAAAAGTTATTAGAAAGTAATATTGCGTTCTGGGTTTATCTCGAGTATATTCCAGAGGAGATTTCTTTGGGAGGTATATTTATTACACGACTGAAGAATATGTTCCAAATCATTGGTACGGTTACAGATATTAATTACATATTGCATTATTCTGTGGATGGAATTTGCTTAAAAACCAAGGAGTTATGATCATTTTGCAGATGATTCGAGTGATAAGAATCTCCTCTCTTCTGCTCTTTGTCCAATTGGATATTTTATGATTAGTCGGAATTTTTCCCAAGTCTTCGAAATAATTACTTGAATAAATATTCTCGTCGATTCTTTTCATTTTGTAGCTGTAAATATTGCTGTGGATATCTTCCGGAACAATCCCGTCGATGTAAATACTGGACTCCGTAATCGAGACCGATTTTGAAATAGTGTGTGTGTGTGGGGGGGGGGGGTTAAGCAGACTGCAAAAAAATACGCATTTATATTAATGCTATTTATTTTTCAAAATCACAAAAACTATCCTAGGAATACTGTTTCGTATTTTTTAAAGAACCCTTTTTTCAATATGAGGGGCATCGTAAGATTTCAGTTATTACTAAGAAATAACCGAGATATCAAGAAAAAATTTCTACTGCACATTGATGGATTTTTATGTACATAATAAGTGAGTGAGTGTAAAGTTTACTGGCGCAAGAGCCAGATATGGCTATGCTGCGCCAAATTTGATTTAAGTATGGTATAGACTTGAAGAAATTGCAGAAAAGACAAAAAATTGGTTGACAAGGAGGGTCGAAAATAGAGAAGACCAATGACAGTAAACTTCACAGGAAAGAAAAAGGTCAGTCGGGTGCCTCGGGGTCATGATGCCCGTACTTACCAGAAAGAGGCAAGTCCCTGAGGTCCCCTGATATAATCCCCAGGAGCAGGGTGCCCGGCTATACCCCCAGATGCTGGATACCCATTTGAGTCGCCTCTTACGACAATACATTAGCAACAGTGGGAATATTCTGTTATTCCCGGTTAACCCACGGGTCTTATGCATACGATATTGCAAGCTACAGCTATTCATGTTGATTTGTTTGATTTCAGAAAGCCGTAAAATGAAGCAACCAGTTTCATCGAAAGTTTTAATTCTTACAAAAATTTAATCGAAAAAATTTAGTTATTATTTGTTATATTCTCTCTCACTCAAGACTTTTTTGCATAAAGTTATACATTTCTCTCAACTTTTCTTGACCTTTCGAATGCCGTCATTGCAGAATTCGGCAGATTGATGCAATGGACGGTGGGTTGCTTTAATCTCCCTGAAACCAAACAAATCAACATGTATAGTCGTAATTTATAGTATTATGTATGTAAGGCTCAATTAATATACAGATATCTCCTTTATTTATTAGTTATATTTATTTAGTAATAATTGGCATGTTTATATATAGTCTCGAATCTTGCATTGATGATTCGTAATTTTTTTTTTTTTTTTCAATTAGAAAGAAGTCGTACATTTTTAACTTTAAATGGTTATGCAGCAAAATTAACTAACTTTAAAGAAATAAAAATATTGACGCGCGTAAAACAATTTTTGGTAGACAGACAAGTGGCCATAGTCCTGGCCAACATTTTATACTTGAGAATCTGAAAAACGTTGAGGTAAAAGAAGCAATATCTTTTCATTTTGAAATTAATTACGGATTCATTTCCAATTAAATCTTAAATTGGTTTGAGAAGCATTTCAACACTACTATTCGATTTAAATAACTCTACTGGAGATAAAACAGAAAGAAATACAAATTTTACCACGGTACATCGGAAGTTTTTTTTAATGATAAGTATCTTTTTTAAATTTCCGTACAAAACCAAATGGAAGTTAATTTAGTAGATAAACATTAGTTTTTTTAAAAAAAAAATCTAAGCCGAACAAAACCAAAAACATTCAGATTTATGAAATTTTTCCTATTATCAGCGAATAGTGTACGATTGAATATTTTCAAGTATCGTCTTTTAAATAGGAACAAAGAGCATAATATCATTTTAAATATTAATAGAAATCAATGTAATCAAGCGCTTAAATACTTTTCAAATTTTCTTTTGCGCCATTTTGCGACTGAAAACGAATAGTAAATCTTGGTTGGATGTGAAAGGAAGGCGAAGAACGCATTCGTTTCTTCTGAAGCTATGGTATTTGTTTTCATACTTCATTCACTTTGTGTCTCTGAGTGATACACCTGTCCTTCTAATTTGAAAAAGTAGAGCAGGTTTTTCTACTTGAAGCAGAACTCAACCCTTCTTCTACATCTTGTCCTTGGGCCGTGATCGTATAGTGGTTAGTACATTGCGTTGTGGCCGCAATAACCCAGGTTCGAATCCTGGTCACGGCATTGATTATATTTTGTGGAGAATAAAAAAAATTACAGTCGGTTTTTTTTTTTTTTTTTTTATTTTGAAATCTCTTTTTTTTTTTTTTTTATTTTTTTTTCCTTTTTTTGTGTTTTTTTTTTTTTTTTTTTTTCAGAATTATTTTTAAGAACGTCGAATAGCGATTGTACTTTTAATTCGTCGTAAAATTTCACAGATCCAAGAGTGTTTTTTTAAAAACAATTTTAATATTTTCAATTTAAATCGAATTTTTTGTAGATTTTCTGTTTAATTTTTTCTTCTGCTTGAAGTTTAAAGCAAATAAAAAAAGTTAAGACCCCATTTGCATTCCTCATATATGTATAATATATATTCTAAAATATTTTAGATATTTTATATATATATATTTCTTTCCGATTCAATTTTTTTATTCAGTAAAATTTAGCTTTTTTCATTGTAGTATTTTGTATGTTTTTAATTTAGGATAATCTCTTGAATTTTTTAGTTTTGCATGATTATTTTAATAATTTACTGCATTTCTCATTTAATTCTGTAATATTGGTAGGTTTTCAGTTTCAATATGTTTTTCTTATTTGTTTTATAGAGGCTGTGTAAACTCTGTATTTCAATATGATTTTGTTTCATTAAAAGTTATCCAATTTGCAATAATAATTATCATTTGCACACACATATATTTTATATTATGGAGGCGTGTCATTGGTAAATATTTTATATTTTATTATGTTTTAGTTTGCTTGCTCGTACCTTTGTGATATAAGTTTTGGCAAAATTAACATACCTCTTTTTAGTAAGGTTTTTAATTTCTGTTAAAATATTTTAGATGATTATTTAAGTGTAATTTGGTATTTTGAAGTGTAATTGAATATGATTCCTATTTTACTTTCTTTCCTTTCACCTGTGATTGAATTTCTGATTTTTGATTTGTTACGTTTTATAACAATGTAATTCACCAAAATGTGATGGTTGGATCTGTAATTACCTGTATAAACAGTCCTTATTCCATTACAAAGTATGGAACAGTATTAATTACATTATTTACATTTTTCTAAATTGTGATTTCTTTTCAGTCAATTTGTTTTGTTTTAAATTGTTTAATTCTGAAGTAGTTTGTTTTGAATTTTTCGTTTTAGTGTTTTATATTTTAGATTGTTTTATAATTTAAGTAAATTTTTATTTGATTTGTTAAAAATTTGATTTTTGGTAACTTCTTTAGTTATTTGGTTTTCGTTTTATCTCAGATATTTTGTTTTTGTTTCAAATACTCATAAAGTATTTTATGTGCTTGCAAAATATACTACTTATATCTTGTTTTTATATATAAACATGGACACACATGTATATATATAATCTACCTCATATTTCAGTAATTTATAATTTAAGTTTGAAGTATTTCTTATTACGAACTCGTATTTTATATTATTTCAAAAATGTTATTTATTAATTTTTTTCGGGATAGCGGAAAAGAAATTATTTCCAATGTTAACATTCACGTCAAAAAATTTCAAAAGCTTCTTTTCATAACATTTCAAATAATGACAAGGGCTGTAATAACTGAGCAATTCTATGACGAAGGATAAGTTTTGATTTTGTGACTAAGAAATGTTCGCAGTCATCTTCAGCAAGTACATATTATTGACGATAACATTAATTATATTGGTATTAAAATTGAAATTAAAATTGAAATAAAATAATAAATGAAACGCAATCAAAGTTTAGTCTTTATTACTAGACCATTTCTTTAAGTAATCAATTTTAAGTTGATAGTATTATAATAATCTTAGATGAATTTCGCTATTGTGGGATAAAAAGTTTTTTAGATTAATATAAATAAATTGGACAAAACAGTCATTAAAAAGCGAGCTGAAAATTAGATAACATTTTACTACCCGCAAAGCATAAATTGATCTAATTTAATAACAAAAATCGAGTAAAAACTTTTTTGATCGATTCATTAATGAAAAAATCTGTGTAAGCGAAGCTAGTTTTAAAAATACTTCTCATGCCGTTTAATTAATTACAGATGAAACCGTACGAGAGAAAAAAAATACTAAGAAACAGCATTAAACCGTAGAAGGTAAGCACTGATTAAGAAAAGAATCCTCACTTACTATGTTTTTATTGAATCTGTGTAATGTGATTAGCAATAATAATAATAATAAAATAAAAATAAGCAATCATGTATTCACAACACCTGTTTTAAAAAGCACGATCTGCAATATTTACGGGTCTTCCAGATCTTGAATTGATGATTCTCTTCTTTCAGCGCAGATGAGTTCTGTGGAAACAGGTTCCTTAGCAATGAATATTTAGAATAATCTATCGGACACGAATTGAGAAGAAACCAATTCAAAAATTGATCGCTGGCCTCAATTATGGTCATATTTACCCATTGAATACAAGTAGCGACTTGATTGGAAGTGACGGATGCACAAATTCATGCCGAGCTCAGTTGGAATTTATGTTCAAATTATGTTAAGAAAATAAAACTTGAAGAATGATATGCGATTAGTCTCACTAGAATAATTTCGAAATGATTCGAATTGCCAGCAGACGACTTTTCTTTCTTTTTTGTTTGAAACATTATGAAAATATAACTTTTTTGTTCTACAAATGGATGATTACTTTTCTTTTTATTAATTTTGTTCCTTGCCATAGTCATATTGAGTTCCAGTTACGGTTTTAACTAGCATCAATATCATCAGGAGTTTTTAAATTTCATATGGTAAAGGAATTCGAATATGCATTAGTTTGGATGACTTTGTTGCCGAAATATATGTTCATACGATTCTTATGATATGAATGAGAATTTGTACAGAGCTCATTTTCAGTCAGATTTTTCTTAGTTGTGTCTCTGTAGATTGAACTCAATCAGATAAATTTCCTAAAGTAACGTTGGAATCAACATGGGCTCTAGAGTTTTTGTCGATATTGGAAAAATATTTAAAAAAAAAAAAAATGCTACCACAAGCTTAAAAAAATATTTAAAATTTTAAAAATGTAAAAAAACCCATTTTAACGAGGCAAATGATATATAATTCAATTAAGGCAATAATACCAATTCAAAATTTTGGAAAATTATTTTATTCAAAAACCAATATACATTTTTAATGAATTAACGTCAAAGAACTGAAAAACTAAAACTAACGCCTACTATTTTTAGAGATAATTTAGTGTACTTTTAAGACAATGAGCAAAACTAGTACAATTATTTACAGTCTCAAATCCTAAATTAGAATAGTCTATTTAGAAGCTTCTTTTCTGTAAACTTTCGAATAACTGTTTTACTTAGTTATTAGATCTAGTTTATTACTTAATTCATGCTTAATGGCCAAAATGGATAGTCTATTGAGATTTTTAATCTATATGGTTCTTAAGTAATATTTTATTATTTTAAATTTAAAAAAAAGTTATTCTGCCTGTTGCAGCAGTTATAGGCAGTGTTAATGAAAATTCATAAAACAATGCTTAAATTAGGCCTACTCTTAAAGAGAAGTAACGAATTTAAGAATGTCAACTGCACCTTCTGGTTGTATATTATTTTACTACTTGTGTATTTTCCAGATTCAAGTAATCAATATATATTTCTTCGAGTTGTGTTTATTTTATTTATTTACTGAGTTCAGGTGGTTTTACCACTCCTAAATTTTACCGCCGAAGGCAGTTGCGTACGTTGCCTAGGCCCTGTCTTAAGTCATAATTAAACAAAATATTTGAAGGAAACGAGCTCTAAATTATATTATTCCTGAAAGTATTTGATTAATTCTTTTTTTTTTTTACAATGTTTTTATGTATTTCACTTGGTGTGTGTCGGTCATCAAATTTTCGATCGTTAATTTAATCAACTTTCCATCAAGCTAGAGCTCTGAAACTTTGGGAATCGTTCTGACTTGCCTAACAATGCAATATTTAGATATTAGCGACAAGTTTTAATTAATATTTCAATAATTTTCAACGACCATTATTTTATTTGAAGAATTTATTTCAAAAAATTGCCAATTGAAAGTGGTGGCGTGGCGAAAGTTTTAAATCACTAAAAAATATTCAATAAATGATTGATTAAATTGAAATTCCAATTAAAATTTTATGTGTTTATCATATGTTTATTTTCAATTCAATGTATAATAATTAATAAACTTTGCCACAATAAAGAATGTTGTTCTTAAAAACATTGGTTTTTATCTCGAATTATTTTTTAGTATAATGTATTGTACTCGCGAAATAAATACCAGTGTACATAATAACATGAAAATCCTTGCCCTAACTATAACTCTTTTTTTTCAAATGCATCAGTAATCGCACTTTACCAATCTACTATTTCCACAAGGAAAGGTCAGACTATATATATATATATATGTGTGTGTGTGTGTTTGTGTATGTATATATATAAAATTAAATTAAAAGATGATTTGGAATTGTATCAGCAAAATAATACTCTTTACTAATGGGATATAAAATGGGATATATTACACACACACATGCACACAAGTATGACGACCCTAATATTAAAAAAATGTGTTGGACATGTATTATACATTTTTTAATATAATATTCAAATTTTCCATTATTTTTGCAAAAATGTTACTGTAATGTACCTTCAAAACTGTGAAACAGTAAAGTTCTTTAACTTTTGTATACTTTGGTGAAAGGTGCTGGAAAAATGTAATCATTTCTATTAATTTTTTGAAAATGAAAACAATAAAGTTTAAGAAATGTTATCCGCGAAAAGAAGTAGAAATAAATAAAGTATGGAATGCGTGCTTTTTCAACAGTAAATAAAAAAAATGTTCCGTAATTATCATAAATATATTCAATAATTCATGAATGCAAATGAGTGCTACTTTCTCCTACTTTGCCGACGACAGAAATAGAAGCGCCAACAATTAATTTAACAATGTTAATTTCCTGTTTGTAAAATGGCTGAAAGTACCTTCTGTGTGTAATTTTGTTCACTGCATTGAAATCTTCTTCAAGAAGTTCTGCATCTTATAGTATAAACTCAGTCCATATATTAATGATTAGATTAAGATTCTTTGGTTAGGCTGAACCAATTAACTGAATATAAATAATTAATCAAGAATTACCTAAAATCAGAATATGAACACATCTAAAATGCTGAATACCAAGAACATTCAAGTACCCTCTCACAAGTGAAATCATTATACGAGGTGTGGCTATTTAACTACGAGACTGAGGTTGCTATAGAAGTACACATGCACCACACTAGTGATCTACAGCTGTTAAGCGTGAAGCCTTATTTTCGAATACAGTGCCTATCGCTTCTGTAAACAAATTGGTATGGCCTTAGCCTTCGTTCGCATTAGAGTTATTTTTTTTATTTCGCAGATGATAAATGAGCAACGAATTGTTGTGAAATTTCACACTGAACTTCGAAAAACCGCTGTTGAAATTTATAATTTATTGAAAGAAGTGTATGGCAATGAATATTTATCACGTGATCGTGTTTTTGAGTGGTCTAAGCATTTTCAAGATGGCCGGAAAGACTTTGAAGATGATTCATGCCAGGTCACCCTTCCACGTTCAAAACGGATGACTCTATCGAATAAATCGGTCATCTGGTTCGATCTGACCGTCAGTTAAGTATTAATGCGATTGCTGAGACTGTGTGAATAGACAAAGAATTTTCCATAAGACAATGTGCCGGATCATTCCGCATTGCCTATGAAGAGGTTCCTAGCCAAGTACAGCATCCCAATGTTAGACCATCAGCTTTATTTCTATCTATCTTTTTCCTCAGGAGAAATCTACATGAAAAGGATTAGAGTCCGTTGAAGTTATGAAAGAGAAAGCTGCACGCTTCCTGAAGGAGTTGACGCACCGTTTTGAAAAATGGAAGATTCGCTTGGAGAGTTGTAGGGTAGAGGATGGTGTATGTTGAAGGTGATGATAAATAAATATATATGACATCAAAATACAAGTTTTTTGCAGCTTCAGTCTCATTCCTTAACAGCCACACCTCGTATGATTGTTGTATTAAAGTCGCACTGAAAACCAAAACGATAACTATTGGCGACGGTCCTCGTAACATCTCACTACATATTTTATGGCTTTAGTTTTTTCATGTGTTTGATACTTTATTTGCGTATATTGTATTTTAATACACTGTTCCCTCTATAATCCGGCACTTCACCTCTTTGACCTTATCAGTAATCCAACGTTTTCACGCCGAATGACAAATTTTAGAAAATAATTTAATAACTCCTGCTTCAATGGAATAATGTTGACAATCAATACATAACACTGCATTTTTTATGGTTCGAACTATTTCACACGCCAAGCAACTTTTCTTTTAATTAGGTCTTGAAAAAAACTTTATTCACTTTATTTGAACACATATAAAGAACACATTTCAAAAAAAATTCCTTTTATAAAATTATTTAATTTTTTTTTAAATACCTCAATATTTAAAAAGTCCCATCTTAATATTTTTGTACAATTTTTTTCTTCAATATCTTAGAAGTGTCTCTTACAGTTTTGTGTAGGGGGCTAGTTGTACGAGTGTTATTTAAAGTTTCAAAAATTTTTCAAACAGACACTACAAAAAAAACTACAAAAAAGTAAAAGAAAGAAAAGAAAAGAAAAAAATAAAACCCAGCTATATCTAATTTTGAGTGTTTTTAAGAAATAACCACATATATAAAGTGTATTCATTCATTTTTTTCATTTTCAGAATAATCAAACTCGTTATGCAAAACTACTGGGAACAAATTCAAAATTTACATTAACAACAAAAAAAGCCATAATATTTTGAATACATGATCATGATGGAAAAAAAAACAGTTGAGAAAAAGTAATTTAAAGTTTTGAAGGTCATTGAAACGAATTGGTTCACTGTTAGAGAAAATTTAAATAACTCGCTAGACAATCTATTTAGATCAATGAAATTCTGTACAAATATTTAGAAAAGCTGTGACGTTTGGCCGTCATTATTCGGCTCTTGCGCCATATTTCAATCTAATATATTAACCAAAAATTACCATACTCCAATTGAAGACACGCAAGATCATAACAGAATGATTTATTTTTTATCACTGTAGAATTTTCAATGTCGCTCTCTCTAAAATCCCAATTTATGATTTAATTAAGAAATTTATCTTACCAGCCCACTCGCGTTCTTAATTTCTCAACTCTCTTCGATAGTAACTAAGTAGCTTGATACTTTTAGTAGAACTCTTTTCAATCTATAAAACTAACAGAAAACTTTCAATCCGAATATCAATTCTCTAGTCGGAGTCGTTATCCCTCAACTCTCTCCCTTCATTTTCCTTTCAAACTATTTCATTTATGTATCATTATATCTAAATCACTTATCTTCTATATTTATTTAATTTACTTGATCACGTTTCCTTTTGTTTGGGAAGGAATTGTAATTTTATGCAACCCAATTAAAAAAAAAGTCACCAAGGTTAGTGAAGAGAAAATCGCGAATGGCCCAAAGTCACAAGTACTCAGAATTTTTTTTTAGTTACAAATGCAATAGATTTTACGCAACATATGCCTTAAGGTAAGTCGATGACTTATATAACGAAATTCCGTTGTTCATTATTAATTGCTCATACCTTTTTACTGAGGAACATAAATGTGATCTTCTTAATGTAAACAGACAGACAAATATACAGATATGGCAACGTTAAAATATGACTTCCTTTGTTTGTAACAGAAAAAAAAGCGACGATTCTTTAAACTAGGCGTAAAGTAAACTAATTTTTCTTTGTGGAAGACATCTCAATTGCCTTCAGCGTTTTCGAGTTAAGAGTTTTCACGTTATTTCAACTTCCCTATCATAAAGAGAGCAACATACTTTATTACAAATTTAAAATCTTCTAGAAATCTCCCCAGTTAAGAGTTATACACAAATGTACGCATCCTAATCTCACGAAGTCTTATTGAGACATTCAGCGTGTGAAAAAGTTGTTACCACCTCAGAGACTGTTCTCTAAGATTACGCGAATGCATCTCCGAGAGTCCGCAGAGCAGTTCGAATTTGCATTCGATTTGAAAGATACTGTAAATGATTCAGTTTCTAGCGGATTGTAGTGTTCTATATAAAGTCGATTTAATGTAGTTGTTAGAGCAGAACGTTTACAATAAAAGTAAATCACTCCATTTGTGAAAGATATCATACTTTTCCATTCGTCCATTTGGATGTGTTGAACAATTTTTTATTCGTGACAGCATAATAATAGCTCGATCGCCATCTCTCACTGCATTTTTCACGAGAAGATTAGCTTTCTTTTTCAATAACCAAACTCAAACGATCACGTTTCGGATCTTAACCCTTCCACGTCTCTCCATTACCAAAGAGAAATCCCCTCGTTCGACCAGATCAGAAATGAAATCATCACTTTAAAACAAAATGGAGTTTGATTTATTGTCTGCATTCTTCTTCATTAACTAACGAACTCGTGTTTTGATGCAAGAAAGTTCAACGACATATCATCTCCATCTGCTTCTACACGAACTCATAAGTCACAAAGTACTTTTCAGGAAATTAATTTTTTTTTCTTCTTTTTTTGATCCGGTTTAAAATTTCCCACTTCCGGTCATTCTTGAGCGAGTCACGTTTGCCTTATCTAAATACCGCCAATTTACTTCCTACTGGATCTGTGAAAGTGTGAAAGATCAACGCTTTTGTCCGTTTATTTTTATCGCAGGGGATCAGCTAGGAACGAGTCCCGGGTCAGGCGGAGGGTGAACATTCCTTGAGGACTCTTTTTTAACTTTTAAACTTATTCAAATGATTCGGAAGAAGAAGAAGGAAATTAATTTTAAAATTGTTTGTTTTAATTTGACCGCGATGGCAACGAGCTGCTTAAAAGAAGAACGCTGGCAGCTGATTGCTTAATTTTTTCCGTAAGTGTTTGATTAATTTTATAATCACCGTTTCTATTACATTTTCTTAACCTACTTTAATTTGTTCGTTGCATTCAATTTTTTTGCTTAACAAAAAAGGAGAATAGTTTATAGTATTCGATTGACACTTTTATTTCGTAACTAAACATTTTTTAATGATTAGTGTCGAAAAAGCTCTGCATGAATTTGCCGATGAACTCAGGATTCTTTCTTTTTTTGGTGAATTTAATTTAACTAAAGGATCAACGACATATAGACAACTATCCGCTTTTTTTTTTAAAAAAAAAATTAACATATATAACTACTTAATTAGATAATGAGTATTATTATAAAATTAAAGTATTTAACGTTGTTTAGTAATTATCGCACTTGTTACAAAACCTGTTATTCGAGAATAATAGCTATCGTATTATGTGAATCTAAATTACTCTTAGAGGATATCTGACTTCAATCTCCAAACATTTACCCCATAACAGGAAATCAACATCCAGTTCCATTTATTGTACAAATGCCCTCGTTATTTCACCTAAATTGCTTAGACGGAAATCCTCGACTTTTGATCTTCAGAGAAGTGACCTTGTCACTAACGTACTATTATGCTATTTTTGGAAACTGAAGTGTCTCCTCAGATTCCATCTTAGGTATCAAAACCTTTTCCCATATTATGATGTGCGTTCCTGTGAATCTTCGATCAATTCCATAGATAGCTAGTTTTTTTTGTTATAGACTTTAAATATATTCACACAATGAAAGCAAAAAAATAAAAGTCCATCAATGTTATTCGAACATTTTCATTTTTAAAGTACATTGAAAAAGATGATTTTATTTAATATAAAAAAAAATGGCTGGCGATATTGCAGTGGTTAGCGTGTCTGAATGCGAGCTCTAGGTTCGATTTCTGGGGGTTTGAGCATGGGAAGTTGGTCATGTGTACACTCAGCACTTCTCTCCAGGGTCGATAAATGAGTGACCAATTTGTTTGGAACATCTCCCCTTCATTACACAGCTCTTGATCATTTTTTCAACCTAATAAGTCAAAAGCTGCAAAACTCCAAGAGAAGACAAACAAGAACAAAAAAAAATTTCTTTATTATTCAGTGCAAAATAGCCGATGTCGCTCTATTCCAACCTAAAAAAATATTTTCATTGCCGATGGATTCCAACCTAACCCACAATTTTAATTTATGGTTTAAATACGAAGTCTTATCTTACCAGCTCAATCGTTGTTAGTTCCACAACTCTCTTCGGCAATAATTACGTAGCTTAATATTTTCAATGAAATTATCTTCAATCTAACAAACTATTAGTAAGAACTTTAAGCCGAATAGCACTACTCTGACACACACAATGAGTCAATAACATTTATAGCCTCTCATTTTCCATTAATTATACTTCCTTTATTTATCAGTATATCTAAATTACTTCACTTTACTTCCATCTTAATTTAATTTACCTCAACGCGTTTGGATGAGAAGAAATTGTAATTTTATACATTTCAACTCCAAAAAGTTTCCGAGGTGAGTGAAGAAAAAATCTCGAATAGCCCTACGTCACAAACTGAGCTGGGGTTCCAGCGTCGGGCTGGATACAAGTCCCTCAGGCCACAGAAAGGAAGATGGCCATTTCCTGATGTGACTTCTTAGAGGCCCGGCCAGAAATTGTCTAAACTAAATTTTAACTTCATAAAGAATTACAAAAAGCAGAACAGTAAAAGAAAAGGAAATGAAATAAAAAATGATTCTAAGTTACATAATACAATTAAAAGTATTACAATAATATAACACAATTGATATACCAATTCAAGTGACCTGTATGAGCGGAAGATAACTGTCTTCAATAGCAAAGAATAAGGACGCTATTAAGAATGCGAAAGCGGTAGCATTGTCAGTGGGTTCACGGATTAAAGAGAACTCTTCAAATTGTTACAAGTATCAACTATAACAAAATAATATAATAAAAAAAATCAATTGTTTTATTTCATGAATTAATTACTTTAATATTTAAATGAGATAAATACTTTACTTTGGAAATGTATGTATCCATGTTTCCAGAAATGAGATATTTTATAAATAAGAATATTATTCGAGACGTGTTATTACTACTAATTTTTGTCTTTAATCGAGCAAACAAAATAATGATTGCTTGTGGGGAAAAATTTCACAACGTATTGTTAGCTGAACAACTGAACATTTGTCTTTTAGACTATCAACTCTACCAGTCTTGTGAATTCGAGATGTTCCTGCTGCCATCACCTCACTCACAATAATTTCGCAATTAGTAAAATGAGTTATTCGAAGGTGATTAGCACAGCTGTGAACTTTTTCTAGATTTGCTGCGGTTATCTTAAGATGTTCCATACAAATATATATATTGAAGATATTTTGAACATTGAAAACCCTACAGAGAAGACACGACTTAATGTGCGGCAAATGTGTACTTTCTGCCAAGAAACGCAGAATGACAAAGTTCATATGCAACTATTGCAACAAGGCGGAGAACTCACTTTTGACACCTGCCTAGAGAGCAAAAGCTAATTTCTTATCCAGTTTCTATTTTTTAATTGAACTATTCAAATACATGTATTCTCTTAAATTACGTCAATTTATTTGAAATTATACTTTTTTTTAGCTCTTAGTTTACGAATGGAATGATTAGATGCTGAGTAACACTAATTTGAGATTAGTTAACTAGGATTAAGCAACGTGTTATATGGAACTGATTGCGAATAAATTAAAATCCAGTGTTTATTTGTTTCTCGATTCTTTTTTAGATAACATTGTTCAGTATTTGCAATTAAAATCTTTATTTCTGCATTTGCTATCTAAATTAGTTCCTTATTGTGAAGTATACAGTCAATGTATAAATTAAGATCTGTCTTTGATGGATGCCTCTCTGATAATTTCAGTTGAAGGATTAAGAACATTTGGAGAAAATTAGAATTAAGGAAGGTTGGGGAAGGATTGTATTTGTCATTTGATGAGAGCAACAAACCACTGCACTTATTGGATTAGCGCGGCGGTTTCTATTCTACAATGATGACAACAGTTTGAGGTGTCTAAATAAATAGCTCGAAAGGGAATCCTTTTAAAAATAGTTTTTAAGAGCACTTTAAAAGAGGAGTTTTCTCTGCACCAATAGATCGAAGGTTTGAGCCACCGAGGAAATTCGAGGTCAATGGCCTCCTCTTTGCCTCGGGGCAGCAACCCATCCCGCTAAAGTGGCGGAGAAATACTTGCCGCTGAAATGGTTTTTCAGTTCTTGATCACTAAATGTCAAAACAGCCTATGGCTACTCGGTGCACGTACTCCCGACGCAAAAATGTACCTCAATGTGTCTAACTGTGGCATCCATTCATAAATTTCAACTAGAGATATACCAATTACAGAGCACGTTTCAAATAAACCTACCTTATCAACTAAAACAGCCGATGATGTCAAAATAAATAAGTAAACGTAACAGGAAAGGGTTGTACTTCAAATGCAGTAATAGCTGGAAAAACAGTTTTCTCTAAAAATAATGCTTAGAAAGTACCTTCTGTATCATCAAGATGGTACTGGAGGGAAAGTATACGGCTTTTCTCGTCTACAACTACGACAGAAGTTAAAATGTCTTAATAACTAACCCGAAGAAGAATTCCTTTCGGCCTAGTTATTAAGAGCAACCGTTTACAATAAAATTAGTTAAAAATGACTCCCGATTAGTGTAATAGGAGTCAAATCTGCTGTTTTCAGTTTAGTTTTTATTAACGTTGCACTAGAAGCAACACGAGGGCTATTGGCGACGGACCTCTTCCTTTTGAATCTCGTTCAAGTGACGAGGACTACACCTGAGCTGGCATCCCCCTCTCCGAACTTCCACGCCAACAGGTGGACTTTGGGCTCCGACAGATTTAAAGTGCATCAGCCCCGGCTACACGGCAAGTCTTTGGCAACCAAGGATCGAATTCGCGACTGAACGAAAAACCGCCGGTCACGAAGCCGAAACCATGATCACTAGACTACCGCGGACACTTGCTGTATTCTAGAAGTGTCTCATTCGGTACAAGTGAGTTGGTAAACTAAAACTTTATTATTTAATTATAAATTTGGATAAGAGGGATTTGAGAGAGAGAGAGGCTTTACATATTCTGTGATGACAGTTTATGTACTGTAATGTCTTTTTTCTGACATATCTCCGCTTGGATTTGGAACTTAATTGACTGTTTAATTGAACCTTGCAATGTCTGTAGAGTTAATTAATGGAGGGTAGCCGTTACAAACTCCGAATAATTCTCTAACTTTGCGAGTTGTTAGTTCAACTTGTATTTTTCTTCCTAACTCTGTTACGTTACTTTATCTTATTTTCCTCCAATACAGGCACGCTTTTGTTTCCTCTATTGAGCCGAAAGTTTGTAAAGTAATGAGAGAAGTAAAAGTTATCTTAATCCTTTTCCAGTCTGAGTGCCCTGTGCTTCTTCGAAAAAGCTTAAATTAGTTAAACAATGAGATTAGATGCCTGATAAACATATAATGGCAACCCAGACTTCTCCGAAAGGGAAAAATGAACTTATTTTACGCTTACCTTGAATAATCTTCTCCTTTTTAAAAATAAAGTGATGAATATATTCAGATATTTGAATATTTATTTTGTGACTTCTGTCTTTCATTTATCAGTTCTTGCGCTATATCGCAATCTAATATTTTAGTCAGAAACTACTTACGAAGTTACACAGCACATGTAATAAGAGCCAAATATATGTTTAGAACAAATATACATTTGAGAACTTATTATTATAAATAGTACATGTATGGAAATCAAATAATCATGTGATTGATATTAGAATTGTTTTTTTTTTTTTGATCCAAAAAATCAAAGAACCTGGGGATAATACGGCCATTTGGTGGTTTCAGTGTTTACTTCAAAGTTAATAAACAGATGACTCTACAATTTTTGAAAGGAAAACAAAAAACTATAGCAGTGAAACAAGTGGGTTTTGTCGAATAATCTTTCCTAAGGACGAGGTTATTATTTGCATGGGGCACGGTAACCTAGTGGTCCCGTTTGCGGTTTCATGGCCGGCCCATTTTCGTCCAGTCTTGCATTCCAATCCTGATGCCATTAAAGACCCGTCATAGTGGGGCTGGTGCACGTTAAATCTATCAATGCTCAAAGTCCTCCCGTTGGATGGTGTAGAAATGGATGTTGGATGGTCGAGAAAAAGGTCCAGCTCAAGTGTCGTTGTCTTCACTTGACTGATATTGAAAATTTTGAGGTTCGTCGCTAATAACCCTTGCGTTGCATCTCAGTTCGACGTTAATAAACAATCACAATTATTATTTGCATGGTTTCCGAGAATGATCTTTGTTTATTTTGATCAGGAAAGCTTATTTTTTTTAACTATAGTTAAGAAATCATAGACATGTGAAGCGTTGTTGGTTCTGTTAGTTTTTTTAAAACTCCTTAATAATATATGATGTCTTTCCTCAAATATTATATGTTTTATAGATTAATTACGGTCTTTTCGGAAGCCAATAGTTGTAACATCTGATAGCTGTATTATCTTCACTAATGACTGAAACAAATTAAAGGGAACTTTTCTTGTTTCACACGTTTAATATATTTAAAATATTATGCTTATTCTACTCTTTCTCATTTACTCTTTTGTGACCTGATCAGCATGTCAACGAACAGACAAAGGATTAAAAGAACTGGAGTTTAGAGAAAATGAATTTTGTTTCTTTTCCTAATTACGTTAGACTCATTTAAAACAGAAATAAAGTTCTGTTCTTAAAAACAGCAAGTTGTCTTTTTTTTACTGCTCATCTTGCTTAAGCTTGTCTTTGCATGCCGTCAATGAACCCGATCGAAACTTGGAACACATTTCAAAACAGGAAAGTGCTCCAATTTTCATGAAAATTTGTGACTATGTAATACTTACATCCGTTTATGATGAAGTGCTCTTAAAACTTAGAATCATTCTAAAAACGCGCCATTTTTCACATGAATATATATGTTAAGTTCAAAACTATATACCACAAGAGTCGAAACATAGATTACAATTCATTCCAGAAAAAAGAGATTGAATATCAGACAGAATTGTGAAGTGTAACGAATATACTGCTCACTTTAAGATAGCGAAGTGAGAATATAAAATTAAAGTTCGAGGGTTTTATTATAGGAAAATAAATCCGATGTTTGGTCCTATCCTTCAGCATTACGTGAAGACAACTTTAATAGACATAATACTTGGTAGAAACGGATTTATCGGAAGAAAAATAGGAAAGTAGACTAATTACCTTTACTGGCCATATTACCTAGAAAATAAAATATTTTACAAAATTTTAAATTTTAAATAAAAATATAAAATGAAATCCAAAATTCTTTTAAAAACACACAAAATAAAAAATAACACTAATAGCGTTGTGTTTTTACAACGTTTTTATGTATTTCACTTGGTGTGTGTCTGTCTGTGTGTGTATCAGTGTCTCATCAAATTTTCGATCGTTAATTTAACCAACTTCCCATCAAGCTAGAGCTCTGAAACCTTAGAAATCGTTCTTATTCGCCGAAAAATGTAATATTAAGACATTTGCGACAAGTTTTAACTAATATTTCAATATATATATATTTTTTTTTGGTTACAGCAGCACTAGGATCGATAAATCCTTCGGGATCAAGGCTGGCATGGCGAATAAATGCCAACCTTTGTTGTTGACTTGATCACTTCGGTTGATTAAATTTAAATTATAATTAAATTTCTTATGAATTTATCATGTGTTTGTTTGAATCTAATGTATAATTATAAATAAACTTTACCACCATATAAAAACGTTGGTTTTTATCTCTAATTATTCATTTGTTTCAGCTCGATTACAGCCACTACAATTTCAGTTTGCAAAAATGCATTTCCCTCAGAGGCACCTTATTTCTCTAAAGAGGAAAAAAAACCCAGATTCATCTATAAAAACAGATTCAAATGTTTTTTAAAAATAAATCATTGTTATTTTTGTTTGCTTTTGCTGCAAGTCGGAAACTTTACGCAACCGTATGAAAAATTTACGATACATTGTAGCAATATTACCTACACCTTGAAATATTTGATTGCCCGCAAAGAAAGAAAGAACGAAATACCGAATCTGTAGACGGGTAGAGATTCTATTATATAACACAATGAAAAATTACCCACAAGTAAGCACAAAAACGCAATCATAAAGCTCATGCCTTTAGAATGTCTTTTCTTTTGAAAGTCGTATTTAAAAGGAGGTGAACCTGAAATCGGTTTTGCAACACTTCCATTGGCACTTAATTTTTGTTTTAAATCGAAAAAATGCGGCGCTTCATTTCTTTTGTCGAGTATTCGGGTCATCGCGGGCGGTTCGGAATCGAATATTTCTAGCCTTGACATTTTGTTTGTTGATGAGAACGATGGGAAATTGCGTTTTCATCTTTTTCACGATCTCGCTCATCATGAAGTTCGACAACAAAAGGGTCCGAGAAGGGCAACAATAGCTTCGCTTTGTGTTCTTCTTTTGTTACGCAAATATTTCGAAATGACCGCTGGTTTAATTTGGGCTGGGGGAAATTGCAGCGAATGATAAGTTGTTTGGTGTAAGCTTTAATTTACTCAAATGAAAACAAACTTCTTGCGGAGTGGAACTCGCCATCTTGCCTTTTTTGTTATTTAATCGAAATTCGGAATGTTGAATTCGGATTCGGAAAAATTAGCAGAACACGTTCTGTGATTCGTGTTCGAACAATAGGTGAAGATTCATAAATAAAAAATAAGAAAATTAGAAATTTTATGCTAGATTCTATAATATATAATTTTACGAAAATAGGTATAATTTTAATATACCATGTATTTCCCCCGTAAAATACAGTATATAAGAGATCAAAATCTTGATAGCCTTGATGAATTTCGATGTATACTACTCACTCCTTCATTTCAATCACACAGTATTTATAATTAATGAAAGAACTCTTACATTTGGAGGCAAAAAGTGTAAAGGTTAAATTTGAATATTTTTCGATGCATTTTTATTACTTTACTAATTTTGTTTGCACAAAATAAAACATAGCATTTAATTAATTGAGAATTTTTCAATTAAAAAAAATTGGCTATTTTAGAACGTTAGCGTTAGTATACCACATTCGACAATTAAAATGATTTTGCCGTTTTCAGCATAAAATTCTAAAAATTCATTTGATATTTAATAATTTCGATTCGAAAATTGATCTCCTTTTTATCTTTATAATTTTGCAATTTTCCATTATTGTTTCTCTCTCTCTCTCTCTCACACACTCACGCACGTACACACACACACTCACGCATGTACACACACACACACACTCACGCATGTGCACCCACCCACCCACCCACCACACACACACACACACACACACACACACACACCATAAGCATCAGTTTAGGTAATCCTCCTTTTGATAAGAATGCTTCAAATTTAGTTATTTATTTCCCACTTACCATTTAGGCACTAGTGCAAATTCCCGTTGACATGAAAGCTGGTACCCTTTCACACTAGTGATTGTAAACCGACTTTTTCTATTTTACCAGAGATTCAGTAAAATTTTCAAACAAAACTAATGCACCGGTTAATTATCGTTAATTGTTTAAGTCATAAATATAAATGAAAAATTCATGATACATTTCGTTTTATTCTTACATATTGCATATGAAAATAAATAATATAAATTAAATTCAGCAATTTTACAACAAATTATAAGTATTTTTTAAACATGAATAATTTTTTTCACACTGACAACAATAGTAAAACATATAATGAAATATGTTGTAACTGTCCTTATTCATTGACAAACTCCATCGCCATCTAAAAGTCTAATTAAAAAGTCAATAAATTCAAAACTTTGATTGAATATACGTAAGACACAGTTTATTATGTATCAAAGAATGTGAAAGATCCCTCTCTCTCGAATCTCTCTTAACTCAGTTAATCCTAGTTCGTACTCAAATAATAAAGTCTTAGCTTACCAAATCCCTTATTCCGATTCAAACACTTCTAGATTAGAACTTCTAGTTCGGATATCGAGCTCTGCGACGTATATCTATTTCCTAAGGTGGAATATGCATTAAAAGAAACAAGATTTGATTCCGTTGAAGCTGTGAAATAGAAGGCGGCACGCGTTCTGAAGAAACTGACAGAATTCTCCTAGCGCTATTCCGAACAATGGAAGATTCATATGGAGCATTGTGGGGAAGAGGAGGGGTGTATATTGAAGGTGATAATATGTAAATATGTATGAGATCAAAATAAAATATTTTACAAAGACAGTCCCGTTATTTAATAGGCACACCATGTATATATTCAATTAAATCGACAATTTGATTTTTGACTGAAGCGGAACCCAGCGAATAAATGTAAAAATATTATTAAAGTTATGTAATAATTTATCGAATTACTAGTAACAATTTGAGGCTGATCAAATGAATTGCCGGTATTACAACCTTTACTCCAGACAAACTTACACCAATCATTTCGACTTCAAAAGCTTTTAATATCATTGAGGATCGCGAATGAATAAGCCCTCTTCATTGGGGACTTAGTACCTTTGCTCCTTCAAAAATTTGATTTTTCAAATTTATTTTCAAAAAATAGTGTTGAATGTTAGGAGCATTTTAAAGCAAACCGCGTCAAAATTCGACAATCATTACGCCCTGCACAACAAAAAATGTAAGTGTCTAAAGTGGCTTGTTCTATGTAATGCAATGTAAACAAACCTCTTTTTCTCAGTTTGTTATTTTCACACTTTCCCACAGGATTAAAAAAAATATTTTGCATGCAGAGCTTTTAAAATTTTACATGAGTGTTGTACTTGTAGATCTTTATTCCGTGAACCTCAATTTTGTTAATAGGGTGATTAGATTTTATTTCATAACATGATACGTGAAAAAAAAGTTACTAAATACAAACTTGATAACTTATTTAATTTTTCCATTTTTTTTAATGTAAGATAAATTTAAAATTTGAGGTTTACAGAATAAGGTCATTATTTAGCTTTAATTTGGTATAAGAATTATGGTTCGACTGTACATCTTTCAAAAACTATCTTGTGGGTAACGTAAGGTAAGCTGATTTATTTTTTAAATTTTTGTACGCATATTTCATGTTGTTTAAGAAAATATATTAATTTAATAGCAAAACTTGACCCAATACTTTAAAATATACACTTTATTACACAAACTGGCAAAGTTTCATTCTGAAATGAGCAAAAATTGTTGATTTATGAAGAATCGAAAAAAAGTTTGTCAAAATGTTCTACTTTTGATTTAAAAAAGGCACTAAGTCCCCTTAAATCCGACTACACATTAATTCATTTGTATATGAATGTAGGATTTTCCAGCTAATTATCAATTCATTAATTACATTTTCAATTATATTGCAAAACTAGTTCCTCATTTGCTCAATAGATGGCACCACAAATCAGCATCATGTATTAGCTCACGCTTCGCCTTCTATTTTTGAACAAAACCTCGCAGCCCTCAGCGCAACTCAGGCAATTCTCATCGCTCTTCGCTCATCACCTTTCTCCCGTTGTTAGCCCGTAGCGCTCTTTCCCTCTGCAGAGCTGGATCGTAGTTTATACTCCAGATGTGATTAATAGTAAAGTCTTACTTCGAACGTCCCAGCGCGTTTAAACTCACCGACATTTTGTTGCTAATATAGGTGGCCATCAACAAGTATTTGAGGAAATAGTTCCCTAAATAGAAATACTTCAGTAAATAGAAACTTTATGCATATTAATAATTCTATCAGCAGCTAATAAGGGGGATTATTTTCTAATGCTACTTCATCAGTTGGCACATAAGTCAAAATTGTCATGGAACCTGATGAAATTATAGTCCCTAGACTCCGAAGAACCAGCGGGAGTCTCAATAGATGTACATACGTTCATGAATTTCAGTGGTTATAACAACAGTGTGGCGTCTTGAAATTCTTTCACTCTGACCACCGTGGATGTGAGACGGCAGCTGTAAAACTGGATCGGCTGAAAGGAAAATAATTCACGTTCTTCTATTTTTCTACTATATAAGAAGCGCTGGAGAACTAGAAATTAGAATCGCTGATTATGTGAATTGCTCTCATTCCAATTTCTTTCTTTTAGTTATTTGTTTTTTAATTTTAATTTTCTCGAATAGTTTTTAGTAGATTATAATTGCTAAATTTCGTAGCTATTGATTTCTTAAGCTTTTTAACATAATCTGGAGTCAGTTTTGGGATTTCTAAATTGGTGTTCAGGACGTGAAATAAAAACTCAACCTTTTGATCTAGAGTTAGGTGCCTAGACACATTGGTGACCCGGAAGGGTCAAAAAATCATAAATGATAATAACTCATTGGACACTTGTTTATTTTTGTTTGGTTATTTTTCTCGTTTAATATAACGTTTGAACAAGGTTACACAAGAACGCGTATTCGCGAAGAGAAGAGGAATAAAATAGGAAAAACCGTGCTTGATTTTCTACTTTTCATTGTTTGAATATTGCATTGTTTGGCGACGTTTTCGGGTTTCGCTAATATTGCAGACAAGGTTTTATACATGAATCACAATTTTTATAACCACACATACACACAATATGTTTAATCCTAAAATTTATCTGTTAGTCTTATAAATCTGGTTAATACTATTACCCACATATATAAAAAGCGTTGTTCTGAGTGATCAACCTATGAATTCTAAATAAACCGATTATTTACACAGAGTTCCACGAATCCAACATTTCTTCCATCGCCATCTTGTCATATAATTAAACAATAAATATAGAATAGAAAATACTAGGAGAAAGTTACCTTTAGGCGCATTACTAAGGTAATAAGTACCATGGTAAGGACCTAAATAATTACCGATATATTAAATACTTCAACTGCATATTTATATCAACGCCTCAAGTTCTTATAACTGTATTATTTAATATTAAAAATATTTTTCTGCCTTTTAGTCCATCTAAAAATAAAAGTTTGATTTAAACAGATTTTTTCGTTTATATTTATTTTACTCTTTTTAGTTTGTAAATATAATACTAAAAAGTAATTACCTAACCTACACGTGTGTGAAAAATTTCAACTCACTTAGATCTTAAGATCAAGGCCTTAGGAAATGCAAGGTCAGAGACTCCCCACTAACTCTGTCACTGTTTGAGTGTGTATCATAGTATCGTATTGTCAATGGAATAGTAAGAGCAAAATTTCAGTTCGATCGCTTGAGAGGAAGGGGATTAAAATCCGAGTTCAAATTTTGAAATATCTCTGGAAAGACATACATACCGTACATATGAACATAGTCAGTTAAATAAAAGCTTGTAATAATAAAAACTAGAATTTTACACCCTATTTATAGGTTGATCTTATTTTATATGCGAGGAGGAATAAAAAAAAAAAGGAAGACCCTCGAACACTTGTTCAAGGGAAAGAGATTTTTGATGCAGTTTCGAAGCTCTCATTTTGGTCAGAAGGTCATCAAAGAATCTGTAGAATCTTTTTTACTTGGCCTCCTTTCAAGCATGTTAAGGGAAGGGGGGGGGGAGGAATGTACAAAATCGTTTGGGGGATGTCGTAGGTTGAATTTTAAAAATATATGCATGAAAAGGTTTGGGAAGAGCCCTACGTGTTACAGCGAAGCCTTTCCTTTAAATTTTGTACAAATGTTTTTTTTATTACAACCACAGTTCTTATCTTTATCCCTAGGAGTTTTGCTGCATGCAATAAAAGTAATTCAAAACTTCTTGACTCTATCATCATAGATATATTCGGCCAGATCGCTTGGTTTTTCATGTTATCTCTTAATTAGTAGTAACGTGAGTTAGTTATTGTAAGTTATTGTTAGTTGTTGTTAAGTCAAGTGATTGTAAGATATTTTATATAATAAGACATGTTTTTTTTTTTTTTTTTTTGTTAATTTAGAAAAAAAGTTTTGATAGTTTTTCTGACATAAAGGTAGAAGAAAATGTCTCTACACGTAATATACATATGAACTGTTTATATTTTTCATATTCATTATTATTTTGTAAGCAGTCTGTCCAATACATGCACGAATTGAGGTTATAGCTGTACTTAAAAAATTAAGGTAAATCAATTTTATCTCCGAGTAAAGTACTCTCCATTTGAAGAGCAATGTACTTGTTCCATCTCTCTTGATATTTTTCGAAACATCCCTCCAAGTGCTCGGGAATGGGGCTCAACAGCTGCTTCGCCGTTTCTCATTTTATCATCTCAGCATCATTCCCAATGATACCCCCGAAAAATCGATGAAAATCAAACTCGGTGATCACATTTCTGGCCAGAAACTCACGAACAATCACTGCAGAATGGGAATGGTTAGTGTTGTGATGCAGAAGCCAATTCTAAATATTTTATAAGAATTGTATGCACAGACGATTTTGCTAAATTTATTTCATTAGCGATCATTCAAAATGTGACGCCCTAATGTTTAAGAACAAGAGTTCGCATACGTTCGATGTTTTCCTCAACTACGGAAGTCGAAAATCACCCTTAGCTCACCCCTGTAGTCTTTTGGGTCCTCACTGAAACACTAAATCCACTTGAAAACAGCTGTTTTGGAGTATTATCTCCATAAAAGATCGAAAGCATTTTCATGAATTTCTTGAAAAATTTTTCCAAGTTGTACAAACATTTGATGTCCAGTTTTAGTTTCTCAATCGCACCTATTTCCATCGCCGACGACTGAGAAAAACGCGATCAACAGAATGAATAGCAACTCAAACACTCTACCACTCTCGGCTGTTGTACGAGTACTGACGGGTGATGGGATTATGGTCAACACACCACTCAGTGGGGGAGACCATTTCTGGCGAAATTACAGCTGTATTGGATCAATTCGCGTGCTTATTAAGTGTGCTACGTAACTACATGCTATACAGAAGATTGTTCTATGCAGTTGTATTGTTTCTAGTCCAACTCGGATGTCATTCTCAGGTGGAGGGAAGGGTTCGCTTGACTATAACGTAAACATTTCTCAAGTAGCTCTAACGTGACGTGAATTTTAACTAATTAATTCCAATAATTAACGGTTAATCAAAAAACGGCTTATTGATTTTGAAAAAAAAAGTTATGAGACATCTGAAAGATATGAATCAGACATAAAAAGTAAATTATTTTGTACAGTATATAATGTTTGTGTAATTTATAACAAAAGAAATTATACCGCTCGTCTTTAAATTTAAAAATGAAAAGTGACATTTAAAATCATTTCAAACAAAAATGGAAAGAATTTTACTTAATTTGTAAGAAATATTTTGATACAAAAATGATAATTTTTAATCAAAATTGATTACATTAGAATTCGCTGCAGAGAATGATTAATGAATTTAATAAGTATTTTTTTTTATAAAATTCTTTAACATATAGGAATAGAAATGACTTCATAACAAACAAAAGTAAATCATATATCAAATTTGACACAAGGTGCAGTGAAAGTTTAATAACTTGTATCATATTCGGTTATTTATCACTTCCGTGGCGTGGTGTTGATATTCTATCTCCCCCCACCCCTCACCTTACATGGCAGAACATAGATTAATACGTAACAGTACTTTTCTGTTTGTGATATGAAATAAAAACACCGGGGCAATCCTTCTTCCATTTGACAACGCCTTCCATCAAAGCTCTTTTGAGACCAAATTACAAAATGGCGCACCCATCTCCTCATTGAAACAAATCAACACTCGGATAATGATGGAGCGTTTTTCTCTTGTAAAGTGTATTCCATTTGTAACCATCGAATGAAATCATATCCATTCACTTGTTGCTCTAACAGTGTCAGAGGTCCAGCAAACAAAAGAGTGGACCAGCGGGTCAGAGCAGCGAAAAAAGGAATCCCGGAAATTAATTGAAGTGGAAATCAGAACTATCACACTCCAACTCCACGACTTTTTTCGCTAATTAAGAAAGAATAGTTGGTTGGTAGGACTCTTTCGTAGATTCATTCGCCATTTTTTGATTTTACTTTTTCAAAGTTCAATTTATTTATTCAAAATTCAGGCACGGAGTTGGAGAGGGTGAAAGGTTAGTGATGGTGTGTTGGCGAACGGTGATAATTTATGCGAAATTATGATTCTTGGAAAATTTTAAGCACGCAATAGAATGAAAGTGATTCTCTTCTTTTCAGTGATGGTTTGTTCTTTGTCGATTGTGTTCTTTTATCTAGTGAAGAAAGAAAGACTAAGTAGGGATTTAATTTTTTTTTATAATAATGACACAAATTAGCATTTTTTTAATATTGTCTAGAGATGTCCTAAATTACTGTAAGGCAGAATTGAATTTTTCATCTTTTTTCATGTATTTACTCCAGTGAAAAGAACAAACGAGTTGTCATCCTTTGCAAAAGATAAGTCGTTTAAGCAACATTTCATTTTTTTCAAATGTTTTTGTCGTATTAACAAGCAAAAATATTTTGATGCGAGTAATTACCGACGCTGTTTTTGATTCTGAAACCCGGTTTCCTGCTTTATTATCATCATATGTTTGTCTTTGTTCATTAAAATATGTTTTGCTCTTATTAATATACTACAAAATTTATAATCTTTGGAAAGTCAAAAGTGATTTTAAGTATTTGCACACATTACGTAATACTATTAGTATATGCAATACTTCATTAAATTCAATGTTTCTAAGCAGCATTGTACAGTTACAAATTGTATTAATTCATTGTAGGCTATATTCAAAACTTTCCATAGAACTATTTCATGAATATTAAAGTCTTTGCACATTTTATTCTTCCTAAGAGAATAAAACTTTAATCCTCGTTTCAATAATCTGAAATTACAAATATATGTTAATTGTTACGAAACTGCTACTTTTTTCATTTTCTTATAAATGAGTTTTCCATTAGAATCATCTTTTTGTGAAGAAAAAATTGTCTTTTTTAGATTCGTTTTCAAAAGAACATGTTGAAGGAAAAGAAAATGTGACTTAAATGTGAATATGAGGAAAATATGCCCCCTCCCTCTTGAGATAAGGTCTCCTTTAGAGGCTTACTTTTTTTTAGATAAATATGGGCATCATGACCTCGACGTATTCTAATGATTTTTTTCCAAAGGGGCTTACAGTCTTTGGAAAACACGGATGACGCACTTCCGGAATACCCTAGCGATTCTTCTCTATTTTTCGATACTTCTCTGTTTCGAACTCTGTTCGACTTAATTTTTTCTGCCTGATGGAAACCTTTTCACCCGTGTTTGGAACAATATATTCCATGAAGATTCAGTGGCAGAAATTCCATACAACTAACGAAATTGAAGAAAAGCCGAGTTTGAATTCCGATTTCCCTCGAGTTGCATATATGATGAAGGCTGTTACATGTTAAACTAAAATAGGCACCCAACTCTTCATGTGACGTGGTAGGGAAGTTTGGTAAATGAGATATTACCAAAGGTTGCCAATAGTTCATTGTAATGTTGTCACGTAGATTTTATACAAACGTATGAGCAATGTTTATCATTTATATGGATTAATTGTTTATCAACGTCGTGCGCTGAGAAGCAACGGCTATTGGTGACAGACCTCATAATTTTGAACCAAAATAAAGTGATAAAGATTATATCTGAACTAGCACTTCACTCTCCAAACTTCCATATAATCACAACGTGAAATCTAGGACCCTCGATAGATTTAACGAGCATCATATCTGTTACACGATGAATATTTTGTGATCGCCCCTGTATTAGGAATTTCAAGTGTTTGAAGAATTCGGAGAATTATTAGACTTGAGCTATCAAAATAGCGTGAAATGAAGAGAACTTTTAGCTATTTATAGATTCTGTAGCTTCCAAAGTGGAATATTTAAGGGGCATTGATCGTTTGATAATATTTTTATGAGATTATTTCGGTATATTGGAATTTTAGCACAAAGAAGCCGGTTTATAAGAGAGGAGGGTGAATGAAAATCATTACTTAGGGAACACAACTCGACTGGATGTAACATCTAGAAAAGTAACATTTAACCTTTTAAGACCAAATACTTAAATTATAAGAAGAAATCAGCAGATATCTTTATTCATATTGCCATGCAGCTTGCAAGCGCCGATGAAGCAGAAGTAAAATGTTTTTCTACAGGACGGGAGTTCCCTGATTAAAAATTCCCATTAAAGTCTTATTTCATTACTTATTGTTTTTAGTTAATATCTAAAATCTTCCAGAGTACTCATTGCGTTACCAGAGCAGTGTTCTAGAATATTCTAATGAAATAAATAAACTCATATGTTTTCTGTCAAGGGCAGCTGCTCTTGGTCTGTTAATAAATCCCGTTATTCAGACTTTATCATGTGCTCAATTCAACCTGTTTCGACATTTATGTGACAATAGTCAAATTAGCTGACTGTCGTTCTGATAGTACCTTACAGAATTTTTGTAATGTTCGAGTTGAATTCTTTAAAAAATGAAATCATTATAAACAAAACTGAAGAAAAGCATTTTTTTTTCTCAAAATGCTTTCGAATCCTTGATTTTTATTTATCTTGCGCAATGAAAAGAAAAAAAAAATTAATACATTTGCTACGATGATGGTCAAAAATGATTGCTGAATGAGTTTAAAACAGATTATTTATCCTCAAAAAAATAATAAGATTTGCTTTAATATGAAAATTTTCCTCACAAATGCGAGGTTAAGTCAGTAAGAAGGTAGCTAACAGATATGAGAGTTCGGAAATTAGTTAAAAAAATGTTTCCAAATGTGTCAATAGGTGGCTGGGATAATTTATTTATAATGAAATATGGGTTCATAACTATCTCAGTTCTTCTTCACCTGCAGATCCCGAATTGGAGGTCTCGCAGTCAGCTGATAAAGCTATCCTGACAGAGTTAGGAAAGAGAGGAAGAATTCTCAAGAATTTTTAACTGTGGGACTTTTGAAGTGAGACTGTGGCTGGTACCTCCTACTGTAATATTCTGTCGTAGCTTCGGGAGGCCATTCAAAGGAGTCCTCAGAAACTTGCCTTCTTAAGATGGGTACTGAAATCATGACCAATGACACCCTAGTGATCTTTATCTTTACCATGGAGCTTACTATCTTTGGTACATGGATGACTCACTTCTGGATACCTTAGCGATCATTTTTTATCTTCGAAACTCTTTCTTTTCAACTAGTTTATTCCACCTTTCTTACTATTGGATGCTTAAAGGTCATGGACTTGCGGCCGGCGTTTCGTTGAGTCCTGGGTTCGAGCTCTGATGCCACTAAAGACCATCTGTGTAGCGGAGCTGATGCACGTTAAACCTGGTAGAGGTTCCAAGTCCTTCTTCTGGCATGATGTGGAAGTTTGGAGAGGGAGATGCCATTTCAGGTATCATTTTCCTCCCTTGACCGAGACTCAAAATTGCGAAGTTCGTCACCGATATCCTTCGTGTTACTTCTCAGAGCAACATTGCTAAGCAATCAAAATCACTCACAATCAACTAACTTTTACTTTTCCCTCCATATTTCTTACATCTACAGCACAGTTACAATGATTTAGCGCAGTATAGACAAATTTGGCTCTTGCGCTATAAATCTACTTTCACGCTATTCAAAGGAAACGTCCAAATGTACTCGAGGCATCTTAGGCCATAACGACAATGCCAGCCCTCAAACAACTCGGTTTATTCGGGAGAAAATCGACGAGCTTCGGTGTGGCAACTTCTGAAACATCGTTTTACAACAAAGACCTAACTTCAAGCGATTATCACCTGTTACGCATAATCTGTATCTGGGCAACGCTGGACGAAGGTGCATAAATGGCTGAGATAGTCCATTGATTTTCAGCAGATAATGGAAAGCTCATACATAAAGAGTT
Source organism: Nephila pilipes (assembly GCA_019974015.1). Lineage (NCBI taxonomy): Eukaryota > Metazoa > Arthropoda > Arachnida > Araneae > Nephilidae > Nephila > Nephila pilipes. The sequence continues at coordinate 22,974 of BMAW01124864.1, read as the reverse complement.
AAGACGCATTTATTAATATGAATGACGATTTTGTACATAAATAAACATACTTTTCTAGTAAACATCAGGTTTCCCTTTTTCGTTTACTTTTGTAAACTATTGACTGACTTATCCTCGCAGTAAGTGTTCTGCAGTTTAAAATCATCCCTCCTGTTTTTTGCATTATTAAGATGAGGATATTCGGAAATTACTGTAATGCTTGAGATAACATCTTTATTAATGTATTCTCTGTAGTGAAATGGCTTTGGTCGCGCTCTTGCAGTTATTTCCGTAGCTTTGTAGGTTTGAGTCCTGTTGCCCCTAAAGACACACCACGTCACGGGGCTGCTGCAAGTTAAATCTGTTGAGGCTCAAGGTCTTACCGTTGGCGTAGTCGGAATCTTTGGAGAGGGAGGATCCGGCTCAGGAGTGGTCATCAGCACTTGACCGAGTCTCAAAATTACGAGGTGCGTCGCCAGTAGCTCTCGCGTTGCTTCTCAGCCAGATGTTAATAAAGAAATAAATAAATTATTTGTTAATAAATCAAATTGATGGACCTGATTGCTAGTATTGTATTTAAATCTTGAATTCTCAGCCATTACTATTATGGAGCCAAATAAATAATTTAATATGAAACCACTCATTGTAACAGCCTAGCATCGAAAGGGACACACATTTTTGGACTGTCATTCGATGTTAATGATATAATTCGATAGTTAATGAATTTTACTTGGGTACATTAATTTACGTTATTAAAATCAATTGAATGAAATTAATTATGATGATGATAATAATTTGCAGTTAATAATTTTGAGGGGATTTCTAGTGGATTAAAATTATATCTTTCACAAATACTTTTCTTATGATATCTTATGAAGCTTGTAAACATTAATTTTTTTATACCGAACCAATTGAAGAATATTCAGAAAATAATATACAAAAAACTGAATTTTTTTTATCAAAAAAGAAAATCGTTAACACGAATTTTAAATCTGATATTTTTTTCGTGTTAAAAATAAGAAATAACAATCAGAATGAGCTATTAGAATTGAAATATTAATAGCTTAAAAAAAACACTTGGGCAAAATAATGAGTTTATTCAAAAAAGCTTTGAAAATTATTTAGGAGTTTTTCTCAGCTAATTAGGTCTTTAGTCTTTTACTTTGTGTTTGGCACAATAAGTTCCAAGAGGATTCAGGGACGTTATAATGAAAGCTACCAACTTAAATTATTTTAAAATTAATCCAACATAAACGCAAGCTGTTATTCAAAATATTATGGCTCAGTTCTTTCTCTTGATTCTTTGAAATATCCCTTTTGAAACTATGTAACGCTTCCACCATATCAGTTAAACACTAATATAAACAAACTAGACATTCAAGTCCTGCCTAAATTCCTGTTAGGTAAGACACAAGAGTAATCCTTCTATTGAATATCATATGAAAAGATAGACAGCTACAAGTTCGGAATATTTCACATTCGTTCAATACAATAGAAACGCCAAGCCTAGGATCGGAAACGAACATTACACTGTCAAACAGACCATTCATGGACATATACATAATACATCTTTATTATTCTCCTTACTTGAAGAGTGAAGGATGAGTGTTAGGCATAGAGCTCTTTCGAACAGTGTTGCCTCATTTTTAAATGCTATGGATTTCGTATAAGAACTGCTTTTCTTGAAATGAAGTTAACCTGTTGTTAACCGTGAATGATGCATGTTTCTGTTTGTGGAATTCCTTTGCCGCCTTTTGTTAACATGGCAGGAAAGAGACGAATCCCTTTTTAATGACGTCAAAATCTCATCCAAATAAGGAGAAAAAGAATTTTCATGATAGACGATAGAGTTGTAAAAGGGTTTAATTTAAGAATGAAATTTTATAATTAAAATGGATGAGAAGATGATGAATTACGATTATTTTAGGGCCTTTTAAAGTTCTTTTGACAAACTATAATATGATCTGATATTAAGTTTTTTTTTCTGGATAAATTCTTTTGACCTGGATATGCTTTTAATCTGATTTTTACACTCTTTTGGTATTTGTTAGTTTTTTTTCTTGGTATCATCCAAATAAAAATATTTTTGTTGATCCTTTTGTTCTCGTTTACTTTAACATCATTAGTTCAAGGTAAATGATCCAAAAGTCGTTTTTAGTTACACTGATTGTTTGATTGCTTTATTAACTTGACTCTTTGAAGCACCACTAAAACTATAGGCGAAATACCCAAGGGGGACAAGGTCACCCAAAAGTGCTTAGAGCTACAGACTAGCCCCCAGAAAGGAACCACCTCAACACTCAGCATATATATATATATATATATATATATATTGATTGATCATAATTTTTTTTTATAAAAGGTAATATATACTATACAAATTTATTAATAAGCAAACATACAAAGTTTTTTACAACTAAGATTAAAAATCTGTTTCAACAAAATATGTACAATCATATTGAGGTTTTCAAAAGCACGCGCGCACACACACAAGCAATCAAGAAATTTTAGAATGCAGTACAAGTACTTAAAAAATAAAGATTGATGAGATTGCCATCAAAATAGCAGAAAAAATGTAGAGCTATAAGCCACGGACTTCGTAATTTTTAGCTGTGGTTAAGTGACGAGGACGACACCTGAGTTGGCATCGCATTCTGCAAATTTCTATACCGCGACAACGTGAAGGTATTGAACTTCAACAGAATTGATGAGCAACTACCCCGCTACAAGGCTGGTCCTTAGTTAGAAGAATCCACGAAAACAACGCGATCTTGACAACTTGGCCACTGTGGTCTATATACTCTAGAAAAAGCTACGTATAATTAGTATATTTCGAAATGAATATTTTAATATTATAAGAAAGAATTATATTGTTATCATACGAAAAAGTTGACTGCTTAAAATGATCTAAAAAACTTAGTGACTGAGTAAATTTGTTTTCAAAATGTTTTGAACATATATTAAATATTTAAAAAAGCCTGTCATATTTATACAACATTCTCTTTATTTGGGGCTCAAGAATCAATTTTCCCGGGTTTAACTTCAGAATTTTAAGTGAAACTTCAGTAAGTATTAAGTATGCAACATGACCAAGGTGGTGCAATGGTTAGCATGTCTGTCTGTAAAACACTGTCGAGCCAGGTTCGATTCCAGGTGGCTTGGGTAAGTGGTCGTGGACAACACAGTCCTTCGACCCAGTGGGGGCAATTAACAAGATCGATTTGGATGTTAACAAAGGTCCAGTGTTAGGTTGCAGCTCGGCCTGGACACTAACTAGTAATTGGCACCCCAGAGCCAAAGGCTTCAAAAACGGAAATGACCACAGTTTGATGGAACATTTTAAAGTCCTGAAAGACATTAACTTTACAAGACATACAATAGAAATTTTGCGTGATAAAAAGAATGATTTATGAGCTCGTCTTTAATTATTTTTTGAATACGAAATTATGTTGAATTATTATTCGTGGTGGAAGTTATTAAGCTTAGAAGTCTTTAGACATTTTCATAGCAACAGAGACATAGGCAAACAAAATGTTTATACAATATTTAACGCATTCACATTTAAATGGAAAATATGAGTTTACTGAGCAAATAAAGCTGGTTTTTTATAAACATCTTTTTCTTTCTTGTACACATTTACGAGGTGAATGACAGGAATCTTTTAACCCATGACTTTCCTTTGTTATTTGCTCTTGTGTAAAATCTCTTCGACAGGAAAGCCTGCTCAGTACCAAACGAGCTTAACCAACCATTTTGGCGGGAAAAAAATTCTCAATTCCATGTAAGACAGTTAGCGAATGAAACATCTACGTTAAGAATTCGACCCCATATTAATTTATTTATACATGATTCATAAGTGGTTATGACAATGATGTTTCTGCGGTCTGTGGATTTCCGACTCCGAGGAGAAAGAGTTGATTGATGACCTTGATGCGACAGCGTTGTTTCGAACCCTGGACCATTGGGTCCGAAGTTGACGGTCCTACCAACCAGGTTGAAAAGACATCTCTTCTGGCTGGTTGAGTAAGGCCTTTTAACTTCTAACGTTGTTGTAGAAGAGAGTCTCTGCAATATTAATGATACATATCTTGTTAAATTTTATTTAGTCACATTTTTTGTTTAAATTAACGTTTAAACACGGTTACAATAAGTTATATATTTGACGTCAAGTCGCTACGGTGATAAGCAGGGAAGTAAAATAAGAAAAACAGCATTTGTTTGATTTCCTGCTTTCCATTATTGGCAGAATATCTAGTTGTTTCGCGACATTTTCAGGCTTTACGAAAAGGTCGACGGGAAAGTACATCAGTACCACTCTCCTAACGAATAATACACAACAGGAATCTGCAATGGATATTTGGTACATTTCTCTTGTATGTGCGCTACTTTAAGAAGAGTTTTGATGTGAGAACCTCACCTTGTGAAAGAACCGAGATGAACTAGATATATTCATAGGAACACTATAATGGTTCGAGCAACTGTGAGGCGATGTATTAATTGAGTATACCAGACTCGTATAACGTCACTAGAAATTCTTCAATATAACATAGGGTAAGGGACGCGATTAATTAAGCATTCCAGGTTTTTAATTCTCTTTGATATTACTTATTTGCAGTGTGAATAAAGGGCTTAAAGATATTTGGCTGATTATTATAGCGTCACTGTGTTCTCTTAATAATAACGAAGACAATTCGTTACAATATAATAAAAATACGAAAAAGTAAGAATTACATTGAAACTTACTAACATCATAAAATATATTAATTAATAATAAATTACGCAGAATAAAAGGATAATACACAAATTAATAAATAAAAAAATTAAAAAAAGTTTAATGCAAAGAACATATTTAGCCACACAAAGTGCGCTTTTTTTATAATTATTATTAAATTACTCAGTTAAATATAAGAATCAAAGTAAACGATGAAATATCGAGATATGAATAATAGTAAGCTTTCCCGATATTAAAATTAAAGAAAACGATAAGTTATTAAATTGCATATTAAATAAAAAAAAAACCCGATAAGAAATGGAAAAGTGATCTGGTATGAACAATAGCCCCTTGGGTGGCTAAAAAATAACTTTTGCTTAAATACATAATAAATGTAGTCGCGTAGTTGCTTGTAGCTTCCATTATAAGGTTCAAAAACATTGGCATTATATTACATTATAATTGAAACAAATATATTTAGTTTATTTAAAATATGTTTATATTAAGATGAAATTGTTAAGTTAATATTTAATCCGCTTTTATTTTATTATCCAAACAGAATATTATTATTTACTTTTAATTTTTATTACCTGATCGATTTTTATGGCAGAATCATCTGATTTGGCTTTTTGTTGTTGTTAACATTGGCAACGTTTTTGCACTTCGAAATATTTTGCTTGTGAAAATAAAAATGCATTAGGAATTGGAAGAAGGTACTTTCTTGATAGTTATTGCTTCTGGAAAGCCTGGAGCTCTGAAATACGCTTACATTAAGTTATTTAATATTCATTTTGAATAATTCTACTTTTTTGAGAGCCTAATAGTGATTATTTTTAGTACTGATTTTGGTGAAATTTCGGTTTGTTCTAACAAAACAATGATAACTGCTTTATGTTATTCTTGATGATCTTTTAACTACGTAATACTTTCTGTCAAGGAAGTAACGAGTAGTAAGTTTACACTGTAAACTATTAAGAAACCCAGTTGATTGTTAAAAAAAACTAATGTAGCTTAGAATCACACTTTCATCATAAATTTATTTTGATGTTGTCAACAAAATATATGGGTACTGTTTGTCTATCTGAGGTGACATAAATCAAAATAATGTGCTGGCGGAAACCATAAAAGTGTTTGAATTTTATAACCGAAGTTAACTTGTCTTTCCTTTACACTTTAATTCTACTGCCGTTTATTCTAATGTCTTCTGTTCATACTTAAATAGTCAATAATTATTAGACTTCAGTTGAAGATACATATGAGCGGGACAAAATACTTTATTGACATCTAAATTATTGATAAGGTTACTCCCTCTCAAATTTCACTTAACTCCTCAAAGCTAGATAATGATTCATTAATAAAGATTTAGCTTACCAAACCACTCGTTCTGATTCAAACACTTCTCGATAACAGCAGATTCGAAATTTAGTACTTTAACTAGAGGTCGCTTGAATCCAAAAGATTAATTTCGATGTTTCAACCCAATTCAAAAATATCGATTTGCCTGTCGTTATCCTCAATCTCTCTCTCTTCTCTTTTCTTTCAATTGTATTTCACTTATAGGTGACTATCTCAAACTCAATTCACTACACTTCTTATATTCATCTAATTTACCAAATCGTGGTTTCGTATTGGTTGGGAAGCAACTGTAACTTAATGCAGTTCAAATTATCAAAATGTCCCCGAGGTTTATGAAGAGAGAATTGCGATTAGCCTTTCGTCACGAACTCAATAGAAAAAATAAATAATTTTAATTCATTTTCAACTAATTTTGAGAAAGAATCTGATTTTATACCATTATAACTATTAATTTTTTTTAAAAAAATAGATTATGATTTACGAAAACAGAGCATAATTCTCTTTCTTCCCAATCTGTTCAAAGTGTTTGTTTATTCGATATTTGTAATTCGACTCGTAATAGCTATTCTGATTCCTCAACCCTTCTTAAATTTCTTATGTTTATCTTTTATTTGTTTCACACAGAGACTTGCATTCCATCCGTAGATTATTTAAATCGTGATAAATGTGTATTAGAGGGGGAAAAAAATAAACAAGGAGCAGCAATTTCAATCTTCGCCATTTCCGCTTTCAATAAAGAGAGGAAAGTAAATCAACAAAGGGGCGCCATTTTCGAGAAGAAGATTATTCTTACACATCTTCGACTTTAATCGAGTTTTGACGACCTGGAAAGCGATTCTGGCCGTCATAATAACATATCCGGGAGGTGTATCTCATCATGCCCAGTCGGCTCACGAAAAAAAGTCGAATAAAAACGAGCATTAAAATAAAATAAAATAAAAACCACCCCACCACAAGTTGATCTGGAGATAGGCTTATCTCGATTCTTTCAGTGAATTTATGCGTGAAAAAAAAACAACAATCAGAAGAGCTCCAGAGGTGTTCCAGTGGGAAGGGAGTACATTTTTTTTTTCGAATATCCATTTCAATGTTCTCTCATTGTTTCAGTTAGACTATAAGGGTGGTTGTATTGGGTGATTAGGATATTATTGAAGGAAATTAGAAAGTGAAATTTACACGAAAGGGTAGATTACGATTCTTTACGATAGACACTTTTTTCTTTATGAAATGTTCCGTTATTTTTTTTTTCGTGGGACTTCTCCCCCGTAATCTACACTTCGTTGGAGGTGTTATGAATTCCCACGATCTAAGAAGCATGCGCCTCGGTTAGAATCACAGTTATTTGTTTATGTAGGTCACATTTTCCCAGTGTAAGAAAGTTTATACTGCAGTTGTTGGCATTATCCTTCGATGGGTGCATCAAGGCTCTTCCGTTGTTCTCAAATGGAGAATATATATATTTTTTTTCAGTTCTAATTAAAATGTGTGTGAATGACCCTCTTTAGTAGTAATTCAATTTTTTCCTTCATGAGCTTGGAAACAATTTTTTTTTTGTTTCCATTGCAAATAAAATTCCAAAACAAAACCATAGAATGAATGCTTTTCGGAATCCCAAAACTGAAAAGACCTAATTATTCCTTATTATAATAAGAAACTGAAGTATGCTGCTTTTTCAACGATATTTTTTTCTAATTTTTAAAATATATTTCAGTAAAAAGGGGACTAATTTTCCTTCGTAATTAGAAGACAGAAAAGAGAAAGAAATAATAGCTATATATCTTTTTCACACTTAAAAAACCTTTTCACTCCTAAAAAAATAAACATAATAAAAATTGTAATTGACTTTGCTAATTTCATTTTAATATGTGCTAACGTTTTTTTTTCGCTGTTAAGTTCTTGAAAAAGTAAAATTATTCAAAAATGAATATTAATTAGCGTAAAGAAAGCTTCCTTTCGAGTTTACGGAAGCAATTACTCTTAATAAAACAAAATATTTCTTCAAATTCCTCTAATGCATTTTTATTTTTACAAACAAAATTTTCTAAAGAACATACGTGTTGCGAATATGAACAACAAAGAGGAATAAAAACAGACGATTTTGACACGAAAATCAAGTATTAAATTCAATATTTATATAAGAACAAACGCGATGCATTATTAAAGTGGATAATAATATTCTGTTCGGTTATTAAAATAAAAGTGGGTGATAAAATATTAAATTAAATACATCTTAGAAATGTAAATATACTTCAAGCAAACTAAGTGTAATTATTATAATCGTAATGTATAAAGATGTCACTGTTATTTTATGCCCACGCATTTTTGTTGACGCCATTTCCTCAAAACATCAACATAATAGTACATGTTAATAAAAGCTAGTAAGAAAATAATGAGTTTACAAAACATAATTTCCCACTGAATACATTGCAATTTTTTTGAAAAATACTATAGCGACTACTTTTCATAAAACCGTTAACTTATTACCCTTACTGTCCGTCAACTTAATGTCCATCCTAACGTTAGGACACCGATGGATTGGGAAGTATGAGATCGGAGCCCCCACTACCAACGAGATTCTCATTAGCCCCACGAGGCCATTTTATTGCCTCTTATTTTTTCAGTTTACAAGATTATGCCCATGAAAAAGGAACATATTCTACAGGTATAAAAAAATGAAAAACAATTTGTTTATGAATAATAAAATATCATATTCCTTTTAAAACGCGTAACAATTTTCGATAGTAATTGCTTGCGTGTGATTTTCATTCTTTCATTTAAAATTCTGACTTTAAAATAAAATTTATCGAATATCTTTGGTAGCATTGAACATTCAGTGAAATACTCAGTAAACTGTGTAACTCATTAAAATTTACTCAGTATTTAGAGTAAATTCATATAATTTATTTGAATAAATTTATGTCAATAATTTAAAGATGCTTTTTCTAAAATTAAGTAACTTTAAACTAATTAACTGTTGTATTATTTTAATTTACACGGAAACCACAACTTGAACAGATAAATGAATATATTTGTCAAATTTAGCGTATTTGTGAAATGATAGTTTTTTATGACCAACTTTTTATTTTCAGAATATTTGAGATGCTTCACACTTAAGTGAACTTTCTTTGAACTATGTATTTATAGGTAAATTTGCCAAATTCTATTGATATTAACTTGAATTGTATTTTAAAATATTTGCTTTAGGGAAAACATTCATAACAAAATTAAAATATCCAAGTTTTCCTTATCCTAGAGTGAAATCGTTTCTTGTTAGGACTTTTTTGTTAAAATCTAAAAACGTTTTTTTTTAAGAACTAGAAAAAATATAGTCTAGTTATGAGAAAAGAAATCGTTTTAAGGAAAACCAAATTACATTGTAACTATCAGGAAAACGAAACCTCATTTATTCAATAGAATTGAAGCAACATCTTCGAGTTCATCTCTCACCCCTTACCATTTTTAAATAATATAAAAAAAAGATGACAGACGATTTTAACTGCAAAGAATTCCCTTCATGTCGAACAAGAAATGCAAGACTAATGATCTCTCTTGTACTCGAGATCCTACACTGCCATTAAAGAACGAAAAATAGGAATATTTCCCCTAGATTTAAATAACTATCTTAGCAGCCAACACATATCCAAACACGCTTAACCTTATTTCCTGAGAAAAGAACTTTTTTTTTTTCAGAATGTTTTCCGCAGAAAATGAATTCGAAACCGAACTAAAAGCATTGTAACGGAAACTTTTAAAACTAAAGACAAACGGTAAAATAATAAGAAGTGTAAAGAATGGAGAAAAAAACTTTTTTAAAATGGTTCCCTCTTTATGAGATTTGGGTGAAGAGACTTGTAATTGAATAAGTGCTCCTCGGTGTGTGTGTGTGCTTCCCATTGTAATTTTTCCTTTTCAGGCATTTCATAGAACACTCTATGGTTTATTTTTTTGATTTCCAGCAACCGATGATGCAAAAGAGGGAGAAAGTCACCCTCGACCTTATATGATTGGAAATTGACGGTTGCGTGACCTGCCATTGTTCGATTGGAGTGTTCGAAAAAAAAAATCATAACGTAATAGTGTTTTTTAGAAGATACCGCCGCTGCAGGGAGCCTTCCTTTCAGTCTCTCTGTTTTTGATAAGTGCATTTTTAAAATTTATTGTTCTGAGACGGACTCTATTATGCAGGGTTTTTTTTTTTTCTTGTCTTGGATTTGTTCAAGTAAATCATTTTTTTTTTTATCGATATAGATGTTTTCATTTTTATCGTCAGTTGCATTCATTTCATTATAATGCATATTCGGAAGCATGATAGAGATGCGTTCGAAAGATGAATCCGATTTTTTATGCCTAGAAAAAATGTTCTAATTTCAACCTGACAGAATACTGACAGACTGAATTTTCATCTATATTTTTGTTTCAATTCTATATTTTGCTCTAAATTCTACATTCTTCCGTTATTGTGAAGTTGTAATTGTTATATGTTTTTGAGTTTTATTTCCTGTTTCATGTATCAAAACTTATACAAGATTTTAAAATGCACAAATAATTAACTTTAAGACACATTTTTTAATTTTTAAATGGGAAAATATTAGATTAATTAATTAAATGTGTTAAAAACTTAGAAACACATAAATATGTCAAATCGGTTAACAGGACACAAATTTGCTTTACAAATTTAAGAATTTCCAACATGCTGTTTCAATTTTTTTTTCAATTATAAAATTTTATATCTTGGTAAAATAATACTACTATTCAGTTAAAAAGTCATTCCCTCAAAAATTCGAATGTGACTCCGTTATTTTTTTTGAAAACAAACGAACAAAAAAATATTGGAGACTTTACCTTCATGCTTATATTCGAAATTCTACGGTTATAGTTATTGAACTTAACTTTAACTCCTTCAAACTCTTAAAAATAGGTTTTTGTAAGTTATGTTTTAATCATAAAAAGTATTGTGATATAGTTATAAACTAAAGTGCAGCCTTTGAATGGTATTTTAACTTCTAAATTTTCAAAAAAATAAGCAATCTGTTCTAGAGAAAGTTAATTAAATCAAATTTAAAATTTTTTATATAAGACATATAATATTAAAATAAAGTTAATGCAATAATCTATATATTTTGTATGATAAACACCAAAATAATAGCTACCTCCGAAATAAAAGGAAAAGTTTAGAAACTTATTTTTATTGGCATTCAATACACAAAATTATAAAATTGTATTTTCATCTCGAGTGTATGTTTTCTCAAAATATTTCTTAAATTTGCTCACTTTGCAATATATCTTTATATAGCAATACCTTTGAAAGGAGGATCATAAATATATGTCTCCGTTATTATCTGACATAATATATTATTGAAATCATTGTTAACGATAATTAAGAAATAGTTGTTAAAGATGAGATTTTGGATTTTTCTAGATGATCCCTCTATTTTTTTTAAACCAATGTAGGTATATATATATATATATATATATATATATAAAGAAAATTCTATGTAAACTAAAATTTGAAAAAGTAAAATGGAAATTATTGAAGGAAATAAAAACAATTACTAATACCTATTAAAATTATGTATAAGTATCAAGAATTATGATTCAACAATTAATGCACAGTTCGTAAGAGCAAGCAAATAAAAATATTAAAATATGTACTGCTTGGTCCCTTAGTGACTGAAATTTTATTAAATTAATATGGATTAAATACCAGGTAGTGAAGTGAGGCATCATGGAAAGAGCGAGATTTTGTTTCAAATTTAAAGCAATTCGGAGCTGAGATTTCGCTACAAAAGGATTTCGCTACCATATGCTCTACTGCATTCTGTTGCGTGGAAGGTAGGTCCCTAATTTTTTAACATTTTTTTTCTACAATGTACAGAGAAAAGAGTTTCCATTATTGCTGGAATATAGCATCATATGGCGACATATTTCTGTTTGGAAAATGGTCGTCTAGAATTTGTACAGCTATCGAATGATTTGATTCTTTTCTACCGATTCAACTTCTTCTAATGAGTCTGTTGCCCATAAATACCCATCGTGTAGTGGGTGAACTCTAAATCTGTCGACTCTCCAAATCCTCCCGCTGGCGTAATGTAAAAGTTTGTGGAGTGGGTGCCAGCTCTGGTTCCATCCTCGTCAGTTGATAGAGACTGAAAATTATTAGATATATTGCCAATAAACCTCGCATTACTCTTAAAGCCGTCATCAATAAACAATAAATAAATCACACGACCTTCCAGCGAGTTCACATTTCTTTTTAAAAGTGGATTATGCATTTATGCAAAGAGATTAAGTGAGCTGCATTATCTATCTTAGCACTTAATTGCGTTATTGGACGCAGTCGAAATATAGACTATTATTTTGAATTATATTACTTTCTAAAGAGAACAATCGCCACCCACCATTGCAGGTCTAAAGTTGATTAAACCTTATAATTACGACAATTTCATAGACGCAGGATCATTCCCAGCAACGCAAAAAGTTGCTTAATGCTACTGCACTCTATTTTAAATTGTTTTACTATTCCATAAACCTTAAGATGAGACTCACTTTTATTTAACCTATCCTAAGTAAAATAAGTTTATTTAACCTTAGTTTCTAAGTGAATTTGATAGATTTACATACATTCAGGTACTATTCCAGTTCAGATTCCACGTGTTGCTCTGTGCAACACATACTTGCATACACACAAGAGCGAAGAAGTGATTAAACAATTTTTAACGGTCTCTTTTTAAGTTTGGTTTCAAAGGTAGGATCAATTTCAGATAGTTGAAGATTTTGATGCAAATACAAGTATAAAACCCATTTATCAAAATAGTTAAAATGAATACGGAAGTGTTAAGTGGTCAAGGCAGAGAGTCTAGATCTGATGATGTAACCGTAAGTTCGAGTCAACATTTCTCTAAAGATTCATCCCATAGAGGGGATAACGCACGTTACAACTGTCGAGGCTCGACAGTTCATTGGAGTGACGTGGATGTGGAGAGTCAGGGGCCAGCTGAAGTGCCAATTTCGTCATTTGATTGCGGCGAATGAGGTTGAGAATGAAGCGCTTTGGCTGCGGTTGGGGGATGTTTGAGTCGGGAAGAAATAGGCAACTGGAAACGTTCAGCTCAAAAAATGATCAAAATAAATACGGAATAATAAGATCACCCTCCACTCCGGAAAAGTATGAGTGTTGTCCAGAAAGTAAGAGTGTTGAGCCTAGGACGTCCAAAGTGAATTTTGTTCAGCAAAGTTGGCTGCACAGTATTCAAGATCCAAATCCTGGGATTGAAATGCAATCATTTGTCTCATTCGGATGGAAGCAATGGGGCTGATGCACGTCAAATATATTGAGGTTCAAAATCCTCCAGTGGCGTGGTGTGGAAGTTAGGAGAAGGATATTCCAGCTCAGATATCGTTCTCGTCACTTGACCGAGGTCCGATATTGCGAAATCCATAGCCAACAGCCCTTCAGTTGCGACTAATGCGATATTAATTAAACCAAACCAATCGGTTGAAAACGCTTTTTGTGTTGCGGTGTTAAATTGAGTACCTCGATTCCGAATCCCGCCATCTGCTAATGAGGAGCATAATCCGGTTTCTTCGTGCGAAGGAACAGATTTAGATCCAGATTTTTAATGAAATAAAAACTGTTTAGGGGGAATGGTGTCGTGAAATATGCTATTGTGTACAAGGGATGTCGTGAGTTTAAAGCGGCAGAGAAAAAAAAAATCAAACTATTGTTTCGGTCCTAAAACTCAGAACCATTATCTTTTGAGATCATAAAAGGATTCCCCTTATCGAATTTTTGTTCCTTGCTAAGAAACCCTAAAAATTACAGAGAGTGATATTGAATGAAAGAATGGAAAAAAATGTGATCGAGGGGAGTGTGTTTGTTGAATGGCAATGCACGACCCACACAGCCAACACCACAAAGCAACGCTTGACTCATTCATTTGGAACATCATCACCACTTTTCTCACACCTCTGATCTGGCACTTTGGTATTTTCATCTTTTCACATCTCTGATGTCTTTTATGGGAAAAAAATGTTTCCGATCGTCGATGAACCTGGAGCACTAATTAACTTGGTTGAAAAAGTGCTTTGAGAAGGAAGGCGACTACGCGGAAAATAGTGTTTGATGTACGCATGTGAATATGTCAATTTTTCAAAAATTTATCACCTTTCCGATTTTTGAGTACATTTGTAACATCTGGCTGCTGCGATCTACCTCATCATCAAACTTGGGGACCTTTTATTATGTGAATTGCATAAAACAATATCGCAATGCAACCAGATGAAACGTGATCTATGTAAAATATCGATCTAAAAATTGTAATACAATGAATAGAAAAAACGTGTATGTAAACGAAGCCAAACTGAATATAAGAGATGTTCGTAAGTTAGAAGTAAGAAATCGGAAGTTAGTGGCGAGATGATAATGATTAATAGAGCTTAGTCGTAGTTGATGTATGTGAACTCTCATCCAATATTATTAAACAATGATACGGAATCTCTGAGAGTGAATAAGATCTAAGGAAACTGAAAGAATCATTAGTCATCGCAAGTTAACTCTCTCGGACTCGAGTACCTTGGTAAGTTTTTAGTGATATGAGAAGTACTTCCCTTCACCTGTCCTTGTGGACATATCCCGGACGTTAATTGTTTCAAACAACTCAACCGCGAAACATGCAAAATAAAGTTCACATATAAATTGAGGAGTAGTAAAAAGAAGAGACGGAAAGATAGGATATGAGAATAATTAAGGTTATGGTAATAAGAAAAGCATTAGTGTGATATGAGCAGAAGTATTCTGACGTGTACAGCGGATTGAGTGAGATGAGGGCTCAATGCTACAGGAAGTTTCTCGCATCATATTCCGATAAGCGTATTCCTTGATAGATTACAGAAGTTATTAGTACTCGTGGAAGTTGATTTAACTGTGGAGAGCATCTCTCTTATGTGAAGGGCAAATAAAGATATTTTGGATATAACTGACTAGTTTAATTACTTGGCCTATACCTGAACATTAATCGGATTTTAGGTTTTGGGATTAACTTTAAGATGACAGACGAAAAGGATAACAGGATACCGTCATATGATTGATCTTTAATATAGACTAGATTATAAACGCAATGAGGCAGAATTCACATAGAGAGAATATACTCTTGATACAAGAAATATCAATAAACTGTTAAGGACAATCCCCTGTCTCCCCATTACTTGACTGTTATATCTGTGCGCTTAAACTTTAATTAAGTAATTATTTAACAGGTAAACAACGACTTAGAAAACGAATAACAGAAAGGCGTTGCAATGTGGACAACCCTCGCGCTTTTGTCTGTAAAAGATTAATTTCACGGCCAAGGAACTCTTAAACTCGTGGAAATGACCTGCCGTTCCGTAAATACTTTCTCCAAACATGACTTCGAATTCAAAACACCTGACCGGTGACAACAAAAAAGACAGAAGACGAACCATCTCGTCACTCGAGGTCGGGCATCCCCCTCATTGCTATGCAGTTGCGGATGCGGCTGTCGTCGACGGGCACCGCGTGAGATGATGAATGAGCGAAGAACGACTTGAGAGACGTATCACTGTAGGAGGTGTGACTGTGAAATCGGAGGTATTTGTTTATCATCTCTGAATTCTTATTACTATGCACGAGAGCGAGTCATGGCGCTTCACAAAGGGATTGCTTCATGCTGGCGAGAATAATGCTTTTGATTGTTTTTCGTTTTGATGAATTGTTTAAACGAGGATAATGTTTGGGTTTCTTTTTCTTCCCGATGTATGGTTTCACAATTATCTTTATTCTTATGTGATTTTCTTAAAAAAAATTAACATAACATGCTTTTCGAAATCGTAGATGAAAAGAAATGTGGAAACATTATACAGAGTGTTACAAAATGCTTTATTTTGATTTTGTTCAGATGAAGCCTTACCAATTTAGTCGAATCTTTTGGAAAGAATAAAGTGATGACTGTTTTAATTAAGTATTTGTAAAAACAGTTCAATGAAAAATATTGAAAGATTCTGTTTGGACTAAGTTTAGTTTTTAAATGTCCATAATATACGTCTCGCTTATGAGTGGTAAAGCAGTGATTTTTTGCTCACTTACAAAATAAAGTTTTACGGATAACAAATTCCCAAAGTATTTTTTATGTACGAAATATGTTTTTTATCAGGAAAAAGTGAGTTATATAGAATAGATCCAATAATATTCGTGCTGGCAGACTGACAATTGGGATCAATACACTTTCGTGGAAGCCTAATGCAATATTAATTTAAATGCATCTAAAATTATATAACATCTCTTTTTTTTCTATCTATAATTCGGTAATGCTCAGTGGCAATGGTCGAGAACTTTACGATCAGTGACGTTCGAAGGAATCGTACGAAGGCTATTAGCGATGGAAGTCCATCTAGGGTGTGGTTAATAAAAGTGTAGCGGCAACAGAAAGGTTATGGTCATGAGTTCGTGGCCAGCGTTGTTTTCGTCGAGACGCGGGTTCGAGTCTCGATTCCCTAAAGACCCGTAGTGTAGTGGCTTAAATTCACGTAAAGCTTATTGTTTCCAAATCCTCCCATTAGCGTGGTGTGAAATATTGGTGAAGGGGGTAAGCACAGGTGACGCCTTCGTCGCTTGACTGAGATTCAAAATTACGACGTCCGTCGTCAGTTTCTCTTTTATCAAAAGGTTTCCTTTAAATTGTCTCATTGTTGTAGCAAATCCTATTTGGTTGCAGTCCGTGTTGGAAAATACCAGTCTGCATTTCGAGCTTAAATTTTTTCAACAAATTTTTTAATTGTTTAAATTTTAGATTACATTTCTGAATATTTCCATTTTCCTTATTGTTTATAATTGTATACTTTGTACGAATGCTTATAATATTTTTAATATTTTTTATATTTAGTTCATGAGAATTTGAGGACGCGTTTTGTATTGTGCCATTTCACCTATTATGCAACCCGTTATGCATCGTATTTCTGCAAGAGAGAGAATTCGACTATTAATTTTTTTTTTAATTCTTACCACGATTATTTGTTGCTCTGTAAAGAAATTGTAAACTTTTATTTACCTTTGAATTTCGCAATCATATAATATGTTATTTATTCCAACATGTAATGTCATATCTTACCTTTTCTTAAGTTTTTTCTTTGCTATTAAGTGCTGAGTACGGAGATGACTGGCTTTCAGGAGGCCGGTTTGTATCTTTAAACCCTTTTGGACGAGTTTGGTCCCCTAAGGCAGATATCTTCAAACTGAATTCCACGGAACCCTAGAGTTTCCTGGAACTTTGATAGGGGTTCCGCAAGGAATCACAATTTGATTAATAAAAGCGCCAAAATATTAGACTGTTTGTAAAAATAAGCATAAATAAATATGTTATGGATAAAATAAAATCATGTGTTTCAAACACATAAATACGCATTAGGTCGCATATTGGCCACCGTTCTTTGGCTCTGTCAATATATCTTAAATTGTTATATTGAACGGCACTCATTTGAAACTAAAATTTAGTCAAGTTCAAATTATGCATTTTTGGATTGGCATAAGAGAAGAATATCCTAAAATTACCAAAAGAGCTGTGAAACATCTAAAGTCATTTGTTTCAACCTATGTATGATAAAAATCTTTCTCTTTATATGATGCGACAAAAGCAAAATACAGAAATAGGCTGGAAGCTGAAGATGACATTAGGTTGCTGATTTCAACAGTGATTCCAGACGTAAAAATACTTTGTAGTGAAAAATAATTCCTTACAAGTCATTATTTTTTTTTATTAATTAGTTATAATTTAAAATATTGTTGTTATTATTAGAATATATTTTAGAAAAAAAATCCCTTTAGCTACCTTACCATTCATTATTTTATTAAGATGTTTCTATTGTGATAAAATAAAAATGCAAAAATAATTTTGCAAATCTGAGTAGGATTAAAGATTTGATATCCTATTTTTTAATGCTCTCAGATAAAGGGGTTCCTTCAAGGAAACGGTAAGCTCAAAGGGTTCCCCAATGTGTGAAAGGTTGAATACCTCTGCCCCCTAAGGACTTCCTCCCATAGCCCCCGTGTTACTTCTTATTGAGACGTTTATAAAATATAATTTTATCTTTGCTTATTAAAGGCTTATTTTTTTAATTTAATTTAAACTTTATAAACAAATCCCAGAAAAACAAATTATCACTTAGTCTCGTTTTAATACATTACCTTTTATTTTTAGTTTTCTTAATAACAAATATCTAGTTAAATGCTTACGATCTAATTTCTTAAAACCGTATCTGCAAGTTGTTCTTCATGTTAGAAAGTGCATTTAAAAGTAAATAATTTTTTCTCCCGGAAAAATGTGAGTATAATTTAACTTAATAGTAAAATGCCAAATTTCCTTTTTACATTCACGACACGCGGATCTAAGCACGTAGGTGTGATTAACTATAACTGTCTTATTTCCTTTTTTGGTATGACTTCCATTTAATTCCAAACCTTTCCATTTCAATTAACCTTTTTAAAGACAGATGATACCCATTAAAAAACTGGCACAAAATGAAATCTAAATCTTTAATCGACACCCGAAGGTTCTTCGTTTTTCAAAGAACTAATGTTTCGAAGAATATTTAAATGAAAAGAACAAGTTTAATTTTTAAAAAATGAGTTCAAACAAGCGAAATTCTAATTAGCATTCAAAAATCTGAACTTCCAAATTGCTACCTCATCAACCCAAGAAGAACTGGATTAGACCTGCGATGTTGTTTGTCTCATCTTTCAGAAATTGACATTTCCCCTTTCTTAAACACTTTCCATCCGTCGATGCTTGGGTCAAGCAGAATTGAGGTGACGCTTCAATTGATCTGATTCTCCCGAAACTCGTCTCAATTTTAGTGACATAAGAGGTCTTAACCGTCAAAAAGATGAGCGGCTTCCGTAAGGGTTAGTTGAGTTTTTAAAAAAACAAAACTGGATTCAACCGGTTCTCCATGTATGGTATTTTCTCGCTGGATCATTGTCCACACTGAACGAGACCTAAATTTCCGGTTAGTTGTAAAATGAAGCAAGAAAAGTGAGAATCTTAATAGAGTGCCTGTAATTTTTCAGGGGATCGTTACTCATATGAATTTCCCTCCAGATTAACGAATGTTGTTTTTGATAGAGTGAGATTAAAGATGTCTGGACTATTTGTTCAAGTTTTTCAAAATGCCGAGGTGAACTATATCCATATATTTCACCTTCTTGCTTTGGTAATATACTTTTGTAACGATAGCAGAGTTCAATTGCTTGTGATGGCCCGATATGACTGGAAGAATGGATTCATTTGCACATAGATGCGATTTTCTTGACAGTCGTAGAGTTTCTTCCATTAAAATTTGAAACTAATTCCTTTTTTTTCTGATCATTCAGGCATAATTGTCGAGAACGCTCTCCTATTTCATGCTAATGTGAAACCATCCCTAGATATGTTAGCTCTTTAGATTCTTGACGATATTTCCGACGGAACTATTTGGATGGGTCGTATGAATAATTCAGCGTTTTGATAACCGAAAAGATAGCTTTCTAAACAATGCAAATTACTTTTGCGCAAAAACCAGTTTGATATTTATTTTGTGAAAAAAAATGAAACATGTAAAAAGTTTTTTTGGTCAGAATACCTGGAATATATCTCGTATTAGTCTCGATTTTATCAAACGTTTGCCAACATTTATGGAGAGCTAGAGAGAGTGCCGAAATGTTGGAAAGTTTTTTAAAATATTTATCTAGACGGAAATTTTGTTATGATTATATAAGAATTAAATCTATTTTTTCATTTGCTGTGGGGCTCTAAATTTTAAATTATTTCATCTGTACTTTCTTTTTCACACAGTATTTTTCTTGACTTCATTTTTAAAATTTTCTTTGTTGCTTGCTTCTTTAAAAAAATAAGTCTATTTTGTTGCCTGAGATTTAAATAAGGAATTGTTCGTAGATTAAGCCATTAATATTAAGAGTTGAAATTATTCTTATTTATTATCGCTTAGATGGTTTGAACAGAGCTATCAATTTTTTCTACATAATAAACTTTATGAACTAGATTTTAATTATTGCTTGTTAACATCAACAAGACACTAAGTTAGATAAATTCTAATTTGTTGCTTATTTATCTAATGTGATTGTTTATTAACGTGGCACTGAGAAGCAACACGAGGGCTATTGGCAACGGACCTCGTAAGTTTGAACCTCGATTCAAGTGGCGAGGATGTCACCTGAGCTGGTACTACCTCTGAAAACTTCCACACCACGCCAACAAGGGAGGGACTTGGGACCTCGACCAGAAGTTATATGCATTAACCCATTTCACGGCTGGTCTGAGGCCGCGGTAGACTAGTGGTCATGGTTTCGGATTCGTGACTGGCGGTTTTCGCTCAGTCGCGGGTTCGATCCTTGCCTACCAAAGACCTGGCGTGCACGTTAAATCTGTCGGGATCCAAAGTCCTCCCGATGGCGTGGGGTGGAAGTTAGGAGAGGGGATGGCAGCTCAGGTGTCGTCCTCATCCCTTGACCGAGGTTCAAAGTTACGAGGTTCGTCGCCAATAGCCCTCGTGTTGCTTCTAGTGCGACGTTAATAAAAACTAAACTAAAACTAAATCCCGACAGGTCTTTAGTTTCATCAGGGCTCGAACCCACGACTCGATAACAATCATCTGGAGCAAGTCTGCAACGATGATCACTTGGCTATCGTGGCCGTCCCTGGTGTATATCATGAAAATAGTTGAATTATAAATTCGGGATAACGTATTAAAAAGGCACATTGAAAGAAGACCAAACAACAAAAATCCTATTAAACCTCTTCTTTTTATTTCATTACATATCTTCATACAGTTTCAGGGTTGCTTTTACAGGAATTTCGCTGTCAATTTTAAATTGTATTCATTCATTGTTTTAAAATTCCCATAAAACCCAAAAAATATGCGTCTTTGCTTTCATCTATAATTTCAAATATTTTGACACTTTAATCTCAAAAATTAGAAGATTGAGATTGATCGATAATTTAATCGGTATTCCATTGCATAATAATGATATTTATAATTTATATGCAATAATACTCTTTTCAATTCATGAATTTCTGAAGTCTCGGACCGTTTTCATAAACATTATTCGAATTCTTCCAATGAATTTGGGATATGGTAAATAGTTTTAGAGTATTTGAGTTATTATCGTCATGGGCGGGGGGAGGTCTTGTCTTACTAAATCTGACATTATGAAGGGAAACGATGAAAAATTCGTATAAGAGGTAACAAAATTTTCATACATTTCGCCATCGTAATCAATAAGTGGAATCAAGAAGTCTTTTAAGAATGTTTTCTAATTTTTATGTATGAGAAGTCACACTGAGTGTAAACCTTAAGGCTCCCGTCTACCGGGCATTTGGATTTCTATAATATAATGTTTATCCTATGGAATTTCTATTACCGTTCCCGAATCTATTCTTTTTTACTTATTTCAGTGCCAAAAAGTGCCTCCGAAAAAAAAATGTAGTGAAGATTTCTGCGGAATTATATTTTCTCCCCGATTTTTGAAAACATTTTAGAACATTTTTTTACAGACCGGAAAATCCACAAACGAATCGTTAAAATAGAGGGGGAAATATTTTAAAGCGTCGGAGGAAAAAAAAATTCCGCAGAAACTTCCTTTACATTTTGCTTTTTTGGATATACTTTTTCGCATTCAAATAGTTAAAATGGAATAGATTTAAGAATAAGGTAGCAGAAATCTCATTGGATAAACATTACATTTTCAAAAAATTAGAAAAGGCCGGAAGACTTTAGCTTTTTGAATATATTTCATTATTTTTTCCATACAAAAATTTAAAATTTTTTTTCTCATTAAACATATCGATTAGTTTGAAGTGAACTGTTATTCCATTATTGCACTCACTTTCCACCATTCATATTTATCTTCTATTATTTTCTCTCGACTACATTCTAAAGTTTTCCGGTACCTTGAAAATTTTTCAGAACGTTTTATCAGCACACTTTCCGTCAGAAAGAAAAGACAAATAACCCTTTCTTCGGCGGGAAAAACCAACGCATGTTGATTCTCGGCGATAAAACGGAAATTTAACCTTAAAAAATGCTCTCTTCTCACTAACGTTTTGATGGCGAGATTAAAACACTCAGATAGGTTCGACTGACCTTGAACTGGAGGAGAAGAGAATAGCAATAAAAAAATCCGAACGTAAATAACTTTCATTCTGAAACAGGTCTGTAGGAACATTTTCAGGATTTTTTTTTTTTTTTTTGGTTATTTGCATTCCCTCTTTTTTTTAGAGCTTTCTTTTACGTAAAGAACTGGAACCTTTTGTAAAACAAGAAAAATAAATAAATAAAAATTCTCCTCGCAAATTTCTACAAAGAACATAATACCCACTAGAGGGGTGCTAAATATTAAAAAATAATTCTTAAATTATTCAGTTAAATAATGGAATTAAAGTAAACTTTGATATGGCGAAGGGATCGAAATTTGGACTAAATTAATAACAAAAAGATATTCAGACGAAAGTTTGACCTAAAAGATATACACAAAACTCTTTATTTTGAAAAGCTCTCGCGTGATGATTATGTCGCTAAATAAAACAATAGCCTCTTAGGTGGCAAAAAAAATTAAGCTTTAAAATTAAGATAGACTAAAATGCATATAAATATTTTTAATTGTAAGATAATGTATAATTAATAAAAGATTGGAGGGGGGGGCTTAATTAATATATTTAGGTAATTTCTGAAAAATTAAGTACCATAGCTATTTACTTAAATATGAGATCGAAAAGAGTATTAACATCTCTACTCTTATATAAAATACATATTACTTTAAATTTAAAGAATTATTTTTATTCCTTTTAATCTATTTTTAAATAAATGCTCGACTAATTTTTTTTTACTTATTTTTATCTAATTCCTTTTAGTCTGGCAATTTG
>BMAW01124858.1:11419-22941 GCA_019974015.1 Nephila pilipes | reverse complement strand
GCAAGAAATCTTTTTTGTTGCGAGTAAATAGCGATAAACAGCTTTCTGAATCATCGACTCGTTGCTGTTTTTGTTCCATCGAAAGCAATCGCGGCACCCACTTGGAAAAAACATTTTTCACTTCACTTCAAAAAACCTTTTTCAGTAAATACACTTCCATATGATATCTGTGTCATCTCAGCAATCTCACGGAGCTTCACTTTACGATCTTTCATTATAATTTTGGTCACTTCACTCACATTTTCCGGTGTAACGGCTTCCACAGGTCTACCCGAGCGTTCCGCGTCATCTGTGTCGGTACGACCACGTTTAAACTCGGCAAACCACCGACAAATCGTTGCTTTTGATGGACAAGAGTCCGGGTAACATTTTTCAATCCATTGTTTCGCTTGCACGGTGTTTTTACCCATTAAAAAACAATGTTTTATCAGAACACGAGAGAAACTCGGTTTTTTCCATTTTTTAAACAAACTACAAAACGACTTTACTCCAACCTCGATAACTCAGCTGTTTCTGGTCCGATCGACTTAAAATTTTGACACGTTTCAAGCAAAGGTTCGTACTCTAGAAAGACCTGGTTACTGGTTTACTACGAGCGCCATCTCTGGGTTAGTCTCGGAACTGATTGATTGATGTGTTATATATATATATATATACACACACGAGTATATGTGTATGTGAAAGAATAACTAAATTATAAAATAACCAAAATTCTACTTCCCATTTAATTTTTGTTTCCCTAAGTATAATGATCATTTTTTTCCATTCTTAATGATTTAAATGTGAACAAAAAAATTTCAAGACATAAAGTAAATACATTGACCTTCATATATATAAAATTTAACAGCTTTTACAATCTTCTTTTGGCTGTTTTTCTATTCAATTAAAAACAGTATTTTTAAACGAACGTAGTCAAGAAACAGTTTTGACTAAATGCACTAACTTTTGGCATTTCCGATAGAAAAACTGATGCACTTAATAATATCGTTCCAGTTTATTGAGCTTAAGTGTATATATGCACGTTACAAGCAGCGAACCAAACTTATATTCATTCCCAGGAGACGCAAATTTTCATTAGCGTTATGATCGTATAAGATATGACCCAATAAGAAAGTAGAAAAAAATCTTTTAACTAGACAGAACAATGAAATATACCTAATAATCTACCAAGTATGAATCTTACGAGTCTAGAGTTGCTGCCATTTTTTTGTAACAATATGCAAATTCATTTTGCGAGAAGTTTCAAAATTTTCTTGTCATGGCTTCTTGAGCGTTTATGAATGAGCTGAAATGGTATCCTTTTAACTCTATGTTAATTTTAGGGAACCAAAAGAAATCATAGTGGAGTGAATCTATACTCGATGGTTGTCGCGATTTCATTAAATAATCATATCATTACCACGAAACATAGATATAGAAACATAGAATTTTAAAACATAGATATTTAAACTAAAATAAGTTAACACAACTCAACTTGTATTGAAACGATTTGTAACGAGATGATTTATGTATGTGGCAACAGTGTGAAAAAAAATGTCTTATGGATGTAAAGAATGTTTGTCTGTGAGTTATTTATAACTAACCTGTTTATTATAAATGGACAAAGCAATGGTAGATAAGGAAACATAGGGGTGTTTTCTTGAGATAGGAACTCATTCGCCACCGTGGTCATGGTGGACGATCCAGGATGTGGTTCCGGTAATTCTTAAGCGGATGCAGTTCCTTCTTACTCTTCCAAGTTTGAGCACTTCCACACAAAATTGTGAAGTAAATGTAAGCCCAGATGGAACGAATTCCTTGTGAACCACTACTTTTAAGTCGAAGGTCACAATTAGGAGTGTTTTCACCTGTCGCTCACCCGATCTTCTTTGGTATAAGTGAGTAAAGGGTATGTCAATCTGTAATCTGTAAATATTATTTTCAGGATTTTGGTCATGGATGTCTTTGTGATCGGGAGTCAAAACATTCGCCACTAGTTTCGCACAGAATTTACGCATTTTCAGATATTAAGAAACGAGGCGCTAGAAGCCTGCTTTAAGCAATCCTTCCATATCCGTGATTAAACGTACATTTAAGACATAGTTCTGAGTTCAAAACATTCCTCACTGCATCAAAATTGCCCTCAGTTTTCAATGCCAATGGTCGTCCATCGCGCAAGTCGTTTTCCGCGTTCTGTCGTTGGTACCCATACGCAAGGTGACACCTGTAGACCTGGGATTTCGATTAGACTTTGTAGCCATAAGCTTCTTTTAACATTTCCGTTGTTTCACCACCGCATTTATCAGTTTTAACACAAAACTTTATTTAAAAAAACTGATTTAATACTTTGCTACATCATTAGCGAGAAGATTTATTCACAAAATGACTCTTTATAAGGCCGCTGCGAATATCCAGACAAATCGGACCACCTGCTCATAATTGTGCGTGAATAGGTAATTAAAACATCAACTCACCTGCAGCAATTAACTGTTTGAATATTGGCGATATTCCAAAAACATGCGAAAGAATTATTCTCATTATTTTTGGGACAGGCCTTGTATTTTACTGGTTGTCGAAAATTTTTTGACGTTTGCTTATGTTGTTGCCTAAACTTGGCACCAATGTGGTAATATGCAAGTTATTAAAATAACACGCCAGTTGTTAAACTAAAAACACTGCTACTACATCCCTCTACTTTTGTCTATAGCTGTATAATGACTCTTTCACTACTCAATTTATGTGTGTGAAAGAGATTATATAGTATTCTTTCAATATTAATGTATTATTATTAATTCAGATAGTATTCATTGACTGATTAACAAAACTTGTAGAATGATAAAAAAAAATGGAAGAAAATGCATATAATAATATTAAAATACATTGTTATCATTGTTTCGTAGTATTTTAATTGTATTTTAATTTTTTTCATTGAAACAAAAAAGTATTTAGTCTCGAGACATTGAACACAAAATGTTAAGGAATGAAATATGACAAAATTTGCTTACCTTGTGCAACCAAAAAATTTAACATATTAAATTATTGAATAATTGAAAATATTGATAATCGAACTTCAATTATACATATATATATATATATATATATTCTTGAGATTACTTTTTTGTCAAACACATTTACACAATATTATAAGTAATTATTAATTATACAGAATTTCTTAAGTGTTAAGAACAAAGTACCTAAATTTTTATTTGTCATGTTTTATTTCTGCATATTGTTTATAATGTGTTATTATAGGAATTTCAGTGATCTTTGATTTGTTTATGAATAGAGCCATTGAACGAAGATCTGAGTCTATGGTTAAAAACTTTTTAACTGAGAAAATCTAATGGATCAGGATATTAAAAGATAATAACATAATTTTCCTGGATTCTTGGTTATTTTAGACGAAATATTAATTTTGGTAAATGAAAATAATAAGACAAAAACTTACATAAACTAACATCTATATTACAATGATTTTTAATTTGGTAAAAAAATATATATCACTCCCAAGTGACGCATTTAAAAAAAAATTATTTATAACTACACTATAAATATATAAATTTAGTGAAATAAATGTGATGATTTGCCAACCTATTGTTTCAGTATTAATAAAAGATGATAAATACATATACTTTCGAATGTTTGTTTGATAATGCGAAGGTAAAGTAATGACTAAAAAAGATATTAATGTAAATTTAAAACTTAAATAAAATATTCCCTACTTCAAATAATATAGAAGTGTAAACATTAGTAAAATTTTTATTCTTAATCGAAAAATGCGTAAATCAATATAACATTTCAAAGGTATTGTTGATTACTTATAAATTCTTTTGTTCCTTTTAAGGGTATTTCTGTTTAATCACTGTTGAAAGAGTTCATCAATATTTGGGATATCAGTGTCTGTACTTAATTAGAAGTATTTCTAGAAACATTTATCATATGTTAAAATTGAAAATTCTTTCAAATATTCTTTATTTTGTTTTAAAGGTTAGTACATATTATTGTATACATGAAACAGTTAAATATATTTGCTAAATGCATTTAATTCTTATTAACAAAAATATTAAATTAAGCCAACAGAAACGTCACCCCAAATCCCTTACAAAAAAACCGAAATATTCAGTAAGAATTTTTCCTTGAGTTGAGGTAATTGAAAAATATTGTACTCAAAATACAAATATATTTAATCTTTATCTAGTTTTATACACTGACAAAGTTGCATAAATTTTCAATAACCCTCTCTTAAAGGAAGAATTGTTAGATAAAAAATTGCTTTCTCCTTCTATAGTTATCATTATTTTTAGCAATATTAATGCTATTCAAAATTATTAATTAGTTTTCTTCTCCCCTTATTGATATTTTATTTAAAGATTAAAATACTCTCTTATGATTGAACATCATAATTTCTCATTTTTGTTTCCATTTATAGAAATTAAAGTACTTTGAAAATATTTGAATATTAAAAATTATCTTTTTGCAGCTGAGTGGCAACGTTGGGTAAAAAAAGAAAAAATATTTTTATTTAAAAATGCTCAAAGATCGTTAATCAAATGCGAAAAATGCCATTAATATAAATAGAAGACCATAAAAAATAATTTAATGTTGTAAAAGGCCCGAGGTACGTATTATTAATAATTAATAATTATTACATTCAAACATTTTAAGTTAAAAATTATTTTTTATTTATGAAGTATTACACACTTGTCTATCGCTACGAAATTGGGAGGAGATGAAGCGAAAAATTTTTTTAGCTAATTACAAAGCTAAAATGTGATTACCGGAATTGGTATGCATAAAAAGATTTTTGTATAACCATATAACTGAAATATCTGATCATAAATATCAAAACGTTGGACAACATATTTGTTACCAATCGTCGTCTTTCTAGTAACGAAATGTAAGCTATTGGAAGCGGACTTCGTAAATTCGAGTCAAGGTCATAAGATGCAAACAACACAAAAGCAACTAATTCACCCACTTCTCACAACTCTTTATGAAGAATTTGTTCTTGTTAGGTTTTGGAATCAATAACTGTTATTATTCTATAAGACTGTGTTCGTTAGAATCAATACACTTATCTACCTCACAATCGAGCTACTGATTTCTAGAACATTAATTAAGTTTCAGCATCGTTGACGAGATTAATTAAAGTGGACGGGATTGATTGTATTGTATAAAATTCGGCATTAGAAATATATTTATTAGAATGAAAAACAAATGCATTTCCTCGTTTAAGTAAACTATTCGATCAATATAAGAAAATTCTTTATTAAATAAATTAATGTTCTCGATTAATTAAAATATTTTTGTTATATTATCGAGTAAACATTCTTTATTTTTAACCTAACTTTATACTTTAGTTAATATGAATTAAATGGATACAACAAATATTTAATTATTTTATGTATACAATAATTTATATTAAGCTTTAAGAACAAAGAACGTTTGAAATATTTTCCCTTTTTTAGTACTTCATAAATTTTTAATAATATATTTTTAATAAAGTATAGAACACTGATACCTAAATATTTGCGAATTCTTTCAACAATAATTAAACTTTAACGTATTTAATAGGAACAAAAGAAATTATACATCATCAAGAATAACTTTGAAAAGTTATTTTGATTCAGTTTTCAAATATACATTAATATATTGTCTATTTAAATAACTTTTTAACTATTTTTTACCATCGCATAGTCAAACAAGTATTCCAACGTATATGTTAATTTTTTATCAATACAGAAACGATATTTCTGACAGATCATTAAATTCCTTTTAGTAAATTTATGTTTTTAAAGTGTAGTTAAAAATTATTGCTTTTAAAAGCATTACGTGGCAATTATATTACTTTTCTTTTCCCATAATTAAAACTCTTATTAAAATAATAGTTAAATCATGTATTTGTTTGTCTTATTGTAAAATTTCTAGATTAGTTTTTCCAAAAAATTTCATTTATAAGAACTATTCCAATATTAAATTCCTTTGTATCTAAATCTGACACTGCAACAATGTTTTTCATTTATTGCTCGATGATACTCTCGATTTAGGAATTCAGCTTTTATTTTCCGCTTGGTTTGGAATTGAAGATTCGAACTGCATTCTTTAGCGCAATGCATAAACTGGTTATTTAAAAAAAGATCAAGTACCTTTCCAAATAACATTTCCATAACGGACGGTTAAAACTGTTTCTCCAGAACCATCTTTCCGTAGAAATGATCATTAGAGGAAAGTAAATTCGAATAAAAAAAAAAATTTCACAGAGAGAGAAAACTTCACATTTTTGAAAAAAGGGAAAAAAAAGAACCGTTCATCTTATAGGAGGTTTAGAATTCTTGTTAGAAAGCTCTATTAATGCTACAACAAAGTATTCAGACAAGTTATAATGATCTGCATATTTTTATACTTGTGTTTCACCAGATAAATTCAGAAATATTTAACATAAAAGTAAGAAAAGTTATATGGAATTTTATTCATTTTTTGTGGCTTTCTTAGGTTAGAAATATGAAGAAAGCATTAATGCAATTATTGATGCAATCATCAAGAATTTGGTAGATATTTCGTAAAGGAATTGTATCCTAGTATTAGTTGCAGTTATGAATTATGACCGTTAACCGGCATTTACAATTTAAGAATTTATTTTGAAAAAACAACGATGTTTAGAAGAATTATTTTACAATAATGATGAAAAGCACTTCTAATATAAAATAGAGAAATATTTTAAACTAAGATTTTCAATAATTTTTCAAATTGTTTGCTTGTTTCCAGGAGGCAAAGCTGAACACGTTTGCGAGTATTTCCAGAAACACGATTCAAAATTCTAAGAATGCTTTATTGTATTTGGACAAATAGAATGAGGTGACCAAAGAATTTTCCAGATAAGTCGATTGCCTAAAAAGTCTTGAAGCATACACACGGTTACATTATTCGTATGATATATTGAACGTTGTTCTTTGAACCATGAATCTCGTTCCCTTTATCTGAGCATTCCAAAACTTTTTACTGTGAGGATATATAAAGAATAAAAATTAAGAAAATATTTTCCAATTAGTAAAAGAATTAGCGTTCATATTACTCAAAGGTTACAAGAATTCATTTCTAATATCTTGAAACGCGTTTCTCAAAATTTGAGCGAACGATGTCCAGCTTTGCCTCTCAGAAAGAGATTACATTTTCAATATTTTTCTTTCTTTTTTTCCAAATTTTGGTCACAATTTTACTCTACGTCATGTTAAAAATAATTGTTAAAAATAGTTTTTAATAGTTTGTTCTATTTGTACGACATCTTTATGAATCGCCATCATAGGAGCTATTAGAACACAGTACTTACCAACATGTATTTTTTCATAGACCGTATTTAGAACAATCAATGGTACAATTGTAATTGTCGGATGATTAGTGTTGATATTATTTAAAATTCGTAATATATAACAATATCATAATGAAGTTTTTGTAGAGAAATAATTCACAAATGATGTACAAAAGCAGTCGGTAACTTTTTGTTATCGAAGGTTAATAAAAATTTTAAAAAAAGATCAAAAAGTCTGTAATTTTAGATTTAAAAAGAAATCAAATTTCTAATTTAATTTTGTAATCGTGTTGATCAAACAAAAATACAAAATAAATATTTACTAGAATGAAAGAATTATGAAATCACGACTAAAATACGACCAAAAACAATACAAAATCAAAAATTAAACAAAACTTCATATGCCTAATAATACACGTATCAATTTAATGTGCAATATGACAACACATTTTTTTTCTTATTGTTAGCAACGCCGAAAGCAAAATTAAAATTAAGTGAACTTATATCACACATTTACTGAAAAAACTTAAACTGTTCTTCAAAATTACATACATTAAAGCGAAAAACTCTAAATACACCCCATAATATTCCAGACGTTTTCAATTAGATTAGCAACACTCTTTTTATTTATTTTTTAAGAAAGCACACTTTTATAACTCCTCGAAGTACAAACACTCTAATGTAACAAGAAAAAGTCAAATTTAAGAAAAATAAATGAATTTAAGCAGACTATTACAAGATAAGAAATAAAACTAGTATTTAGATATTAAAATTAATTCAACTCATTGTAATTAGTTTTTTTTCATGTGATACAAGAATTGTCAGAACGTCAAATCGAGATTCGATGGAAAACTTGGTGTCATTTATTATAATTAAGGTTATGATTAGAATTACTTGCTCTCTTATAGTTCCCATCTACCAGCCATTTTGATTTTGTGAACGTAATGTTAATCCTACTTCATCACTAAATCTTTACTATTTTCTTTATTTGAATACAAAAAAAGTACTTCCGGAAGAGCTAGAAACAATAAAGGTATCAGCGAAATCACATTTTCTTTCTGATTTTAAAAATGTTATTTGGTTTATTTTAACGATACGTTTCTGTGTCTTACGGTCATTAAAATTTTCTAATATATTTTCAAGAAACGGAGATAAAATATAATTCAGCAGAAACCTTCCTTATTTCTTGCTCTTTTGGGTATACTTTTTTCCGTTTAAGTAGAGAAAATAGTAAAGATTTGAATACGATAAGTAGAAATTCCTTAGAATTACCATTTTGTTCACGAAATAAAAATGACCTGTAGATGACTGCATTAAACAATTATCTAAATATTCATCTGTAAAAAGAAATGTAGAAAAAATGTGACTAGTTTCTAGTGTATTATCGCAATTGGAAAGACAATGTCTATAAACCAGAGAATGAAAATACCTCATAAAATTCTAATATTTTTAGCAATTGCGAAATCAAATTAATTATATTTTACTTAAATTGTATAAATAAACGGTATTAATTCTTAGAACAACAACAATAATTATGTCGAATTGATAAAAATTACTTAGCTTGAAATTCAGAATCGTTTTAGTTATTAGTAACTGATGAAAATGCTACTAGTTTGATGTGATGAAATTTTAGAGATGAAATGCTACGTGAAACATGAGGGGTATATCAACAGAAAAAAACTTTCTAGCTTGGGCGGGTTTGAAATGGATTGATGGCGCCAAGCTCCTGATCCCTGGCTTATTCAAAATCGCAATTGACGATGTCAGAACAAAGTTTTGATAACAATATTATATTCAAAGAAAGACTTCCTAAGTCAAATTTTCTTTAGCTTAGTGAACAATAAAATAATGTGTGAGTGTGCATGCTTGCTTATGTGCGTATGCGTGTATTTATAAGATAAGATACGTCTTTCCTAATGTCTTTTTGGTAATCCATATTTTCGTAAGTCAAGGTATCAGGGAGTTCAGATTTAGTTTACATTTTTAGAAAAGAAAAAAACATATCGAACAATTCACGCCCATTTCCATTAAATAATATTCATTAAATTTTCAGCGATTCTTTGAAATTTATCGGGTAATCTAAGAAGAGATTAATTTTAGCAATAGGCGTAAAAGAAATTGTATAACCCAAGCAATATATGATTAAAATATGATTATTTTAATATCTGATTGATATAATGTTTGCAAGAAATTACTTTTAAACTGAAACATGTACTAAATACATTGATGATTATTTACAGTTATAATAAATGATATATATAATTCATAAAAGTTAATTAAAATTTTGAAGCACATGTATATTAACTACAAACATATAATTTTATATAGTAAACGAAATTAGGACCCTATTTCACACTTTCTTTTTACTTATATTTTAAACATCATTTCTGAAATTTATTTTACTTAAATTCTTTAACTGTCCAACAATCTTGAAGCTTTAATGAATAAATAACATGCTTGATTTGATTTAATTCTAAATGTGACAACTTTTTTTTCTTAAGGTTTCACTTCATTTTAATGAATTTAAATTAATATTTTATTGCATTATATATATATATATTCTAAATTCATAGTTACATAATTTTATTTCAACTATTCTTTAAAGAACAAAAATATGAAGGTGAATGTTCTATTATTAGGGATTGCAATTTTGTTTTGAAGGCGAATTCTTTACAGGCAATAAAACGTAATGAAATTGACAATATCAAATCATTTTTTTCGTTTGTAAATAATTAAATTTTAAAACCTCATTGTGTGCTTGATTAAAAAAATAAGAAAGTTATGAAGTGAAGATATAACCATTTACTAAATAGTACGTTAAGAACAAAATTATTAATATATTAAATAATTATTTGAATTGAATAAACGGGATATCCAATTAAACAGAAAAAAATAATTAAATTATACTAAGCTTTCATTTCAGTTGCAAATTATAAATGAAAAAAAAAATATTTGGATCGATTTAGCAAAAGGATATTTTTTATTGAGTATTCGGATAAATGTTTTTCATTTTAACGAATATATTAAAATTAATTAAATTTTTAATTAAAATATACTTATAACTTTTCTCAATGAATAGACATAGAATAAGAAAGTGAAATCTTTTCTAAGTAAAAACATCAGTACCTATTTCCCCCTATTTTTTGACTACTTTAAGGATTTTCTTTCATTGTAAAAGAGATTTTATCGCTCAGAAAAATTTTCGCTTAAATTATTGTTTGAATGCATTTTTGAAAATTTGTTTCATTGAAATATATACACTTCAATTTCTAGAAGTAAATTTACAACATCCTGAAATTATTTACTTCACTTGTCATCTTCGTCATTAGTCTTTATTAAATATAATACAAGAACTAAGTTTTAATCGAAAAATATTTGGCCGCCATGAACCCGAATAAAACATTGTCATCTATCAAAGAAAAATGATATTATAAACAAATAAACTACTACAAAATTAAATTTCAAAAGAATTAGAAATAGCAAAAACAAATAAACAAATGAAATAAAAAAGAAGGAATTAATAGTTTATATTAAACTATTCATTAATTATATAGTTTAGGGAAAAGAAAGTCAGACAGTTAAGGAAACCAAATTATTTTATTTGGAACTACGAATATTACCCATTTAAAATCTAAATTACTATATCTGTAGATAAAGTCCCTATACACAACCATATCTAAAAATTAATATTATTTTATTTACTTAACTGTTGCTGTGTCATAGGGTAATAGTCAGCAATTGGGCTTGCAAGAAGGATACGACTGACTTACCCTATTTGGATCTTCACTAACATTAATAATACGGTTAATATGTTCCGTGTTATTTGAAACTGTGTTATTCGACGAATGCCACCAGATAGTATATTGAACTAACTATTGCATTGTTAATACATACTACAGACAATAAGTTTTTCCTGTAAGTCAATGATATGTATATGTACACATGTACTATGTGATCGAGTTAATTTTTAATAATTTTTAATATCCTCCACTGCGTGTAATTCGAATTCCGTGTTCAATTCCAGAAATTCCAGAGTCGTCAAAATTTTGAACCGTGCTTTTCGCAACTAACACATCAATCAATAACTCCCGAGACTAACATTGAAAACAACATTTTTTTTGCAAATTTTTTTTTATTCACCAACATAACACCTTTTGTTAATCACCTTTTAGGGTGATACAATCGTTCCAACGCTTTTCCAAATCTTTTTTTTTTTTTTTTTTTTTTTTTTTTTTTT
>BMAW01124858.1:0-11319 GCA_019974015.1 Nephila pilipes | reverse complement strand
GCAAGAAATCTTTTTTGTTGCGAGTAAATAGCGATAAACAGCTTTCTGAATCATCGACTCGTTGCTGTTTTTGTTCCATCGAAAGCAATCGCGGCACCCACTTGGAAAAAACATTTTTCACTTCACTTCAAAAAACCTTTTTCAGTAAATACACTTCCATATGATATCTGTGTCATCTCAGCAATCTCACGGAGCTTCACTTTACGATCTTTCATTATAATTTTGGTCACTTCACTCACATTTTCCGGTGTAACGGCTTCCACAGGTCTACCCGAGCGTTCCGCGTCATCTGTGTCGGTACGACCACGTTTAAACTCGGCAAACCACCGACAAATCGTTGCTTTTGATGGACAAGAGTCCGGGTAACATTTTTCAATCCATTGTTTCGCTTGCACGGTGTTTTTACCCATTAAAAAACAATGTTTTATCAGAACACGAAACTCAGTTTTCCACCGTGAAACTACAAAACGACTTCTCCAACCTCGATAACTCGGCTGTTTCTGGTCGATCGACTTAAAATTTTGACGTTTCAAACAGTTCGTACTCTAGAAAGACCTGGTTACCAGTTTTCTGACGCCATCTGGGTTAGTCTCAGGGGATGAACCTGGTTACTGGTTTACTACGAGCGCCATCTCTGGGTTAGTCTCGGGAGTTATTGATTGATGTGTTATGTGTAATTCGAATTCTGTGTTATTCGAGGGATCCATGTATATCGCTTCACTCGTATTAACGCAGGCACGAGTCTTATTGTTTCACTCATAATTTCTGATCACTCTCTCTTACTGTTAACAATTACTGTTATATTTTACACAGTTTCATAAATACTATCTCAATCCTATTCATTATACTTCTGTATTTCTATTTAATTTACATGAATCACAGTTCATTTACAAAACGTGGTTCTTTAATTAGACATTTATCAGTTATACGCATATCTCAGGCGTTTAAAGCTTTTTTTACGCATTGTGATTTGCGCGTATATGATGGGGACATCATATTTTCAAAGCTCACATTTCCGATTATCGTGTATAATTTGTTCTATTCTATGTTTGATTCATAAATTTCATTACTGATCCTTAGTTCAAACTACCTCGAAATTTTTTCCCTTTGATTTGTCGTGAAATGCAGCTTTCGTTTCATTATTGTAAATTACAGTTCGTGAAAGTTTCGTTTAGGTAAGCTTTGAAGAGAAATATTATAATTTTATTATAGATTATAATTAAAAAGGAATTACTGAGCTTTCATGTTTTATTTCATGCAGTTTACATTTTTAAGTTGTCGAGTAAACCAAAATGGATGATCAACTTCCATTAGTAGCAATGACTGTGGAAGTTGGGATCACGGTGACAATGAATGTTTGTTAATCGAACCCGGAAGCTCTTTGGAGTCTTACAGATCTTCTAGAGACGATGAAGGGAATTCAGCTGAAAATTTCAGTAAGGCTCGAACTACTTCTGATTGGTTTTATTAATGTTGCACTGGAAGCAACTTGAGAGCTGTTGGCAACGGACCTCGTAATTTCGAACCTCGGTCAAGTGACACCTACGATACCTGAGCTGGCACCCCCCACTCCTAACATTCACACCACATCCAAGGGTGGACTTTGAGCCCGGACAGATTTAACGTGCATCAGCCCCGGCTACAAGGTGGGTCTTAAGTGGCTTCGAGACTCGAACCCACGACTCGACGAAAACCGCCGGCTGTGAATCCACGGCCATGACCCCTAAACTTCCGTGGCCACTCGAACTGTTTCCGAAATTGGAATAAAAAAATTCCTCCAAAATCTCCAACAAGGTTTCCATTTCTTGACACCTCATCCACTCACAGGAATCATTCATTCATTGAAGGGAATGTCAAGTTATGGAAAATGAGTGTACTGTTCATTCCAGTCTGTGTAGAGAAAAAGCCTACACTAAAATGGCATTGATAATTTTTATAATTCCAATAAACGAATTTGTACACATATTTTATCCATAAGTGCTATTTTCTTACAATATTGGCAGTAAAAAATAGACATTTTGGATGTAGAGTTTCAGAAATATCGTTAACTGTTTGAAGTAGTTAATTAAAGTTATGTGAAAGCCTAAACTGTTACTTGATGGGAAATAAGTCAGGTAGTGTGTTATATATTTTCAAATCCGACCGTTATTAAAGCGCTTAGGTGTTTAATTTTCTTTGCATGGGAGCCGCGGTAGCCTAATAGTCATGGTTTCGGATTCGTGGCCGGTGGTTTTCGTTTAGTCGTGGGTTCGATCTTTGGCCGCTAAAGACCTGCCGTCTAGCCGAGGCTGATGCACGTGAAGTCTTTCGGAGCCCAAAGTCCACCCGTTGGCATGAAAGTTAGGAGAGGGAGGGGGGTGCATGCTCAGGTGTCGTCCTTGTCACTTGACCGAAGTTCAAAATTACGAGGTCCGTCGCCAATAGCCCTCGTGTTGCATCTAGTGCGGCATTAAGAAAAACTAAACTAAAAAATCTTTGTATGGGACACCTATTCTTAATTTCGTAATCCCCCCCGTTGAAGAGTATTTACAACATCGTCATCAAATGTTTATAGGATGTAATAAGTACGTAATATGGATTTCTTTTAGAAATATTTGAAAGCTTTCTCTTTCAAGGATCTATTTGATTTTATTGAACTCTTTCGATATTTGATTTTATTGAACTCTTTCAATTTACTGAACTCTTCGATCATTTACACGTATGACCCCAAAATTAAATAAATAAAAGTAATCAAGAAAAATAATTAAATTTGTGAAGTTAAAAAAATGTGGGGGTTGTAGAGCACAATACATTCAATAGATTATATAATACAAATTTTTTATACTATGTGCAATAAACATTATGATTGTTTATTACCGTCACGCTGAGAGGTATTGGTAAAGGACCTCTCTATTATAAACCTGGGTCAAGTGACAATGCCAGCACCTCAGTTGGTACCTCCCTCTCCAAACTTCCACACCACACTAACGGAAGTGATTGACCCCTCGACCAGATTTATGCATCAACCCCGCTACACGTCGGGTTTTTAATTGCTCCAAAAGTCGAGACTCGGTGAAACGCCTTTCGCAAGTCCGAGACCATGACCACTACGCCAACGTGGCCAATAATTATACGAGCATAAACAGACTTGCATTAAAAGACTAAATTTTTGTGTTTCAAGAGGACACAGTACCCTGCGAGCAACTATTTAAAAACAGATATTTGAAAACAAAGTTTTTATTCGCCTTATTTGTGACTTGTGTGGTGACCGGGAATGACAGAATAGACTCACTGTAGTTTATGTGTGTCATAAGAGGCGATTAAAATGGGTACCCAGTGTCTGGGGGTATAGCCGGGCACCCTACCCATGGGGAGTATATCAGGGGATCTCACCATTTTCAGGTAAGAACGGGTATCATGACCTCGAGGCTTCCAAGTGGTTTTTTGCCTTCCTATGGGGTTTACTGTTTTTGGTAAACTCGGTGACGCACCCCCGGGTTAGCCTAGCAATCCTTCTCTATTTTCCACTCTCCTTCTTGTCAACCAATTTTTGTCTTTTTTTTTTTTAATTTTTTCAAGTCTAAACCACAGTTAATTCTTGTGTAGCGCAGCATAGCCACATTTGGCTCTTGCGCCAATAACTTTCATATTCATTTACTCACTCCTTCGTCTTATTTGTATAGACCCAAAATAAGACCAGAAAAAAAAAATGTTTTCAGTTAAACAGTCATTTAAAATCTTATGTTTAAAAATCCTTTCACTATTTTAAAACTTCTACGAATTTCAATGTTTTGAAGCAATTTTTCTAAAATTTCTTAAAACTGCTTTTCACGATTTTGTGCATGGGTTTAGTTGTGCAAGTCCTGTTTATAAGTCTATAACATTTTACTACAATAAAAACCATTCATACCTAATATTGTGGAGGACTATTTATCTAAATATATTAATATGTAAGGTCTCTCGGTCTCGTATCTCTCTTAATTCGCCTGCATCCTAATTAAGAATGAAACAATAAATCCTTAACTTACCAACTCTCTAGCACTGAGAGAGACATTTTATGAATACAGCTGATTCAACACTTATTACACTATAACTAAGTTTAACTTTTTATCAATTTTGTTACAAATGATCCTCTATAACAATTTACTGAAATTTACAAACATATATCATATTCTCGTTATTCTTTGTCTATCTTCTTTTTTTTCTCAATTTTATTTCGCTTGTATATCACTATCTCAAGATCAATTCATTACACTTCTTATCTTCATCTAATTTGTCTGATCACGTTTCATTTGTTTGACGAGGAGTTATTATTGTGTGCAATTTAAGTTACAAAAAAATCTCTGGAGTTAGTGAAGAGCAAATCGCGAAAACCCCTACGTCACAACTTTACTCACAAGGAACCTATCCGGAATATTTATAGACTTATCTTAGTAACATTGGAAATTATACTGCATTGTTAGTACTGTACTGGAGATTATAGCGTGGTATGAAAAAAAAACAGGATCTTCTTCTCAATAACTGGCTGTAGGAAAATAAAGCATCGCTAATTTCCAAAAACATATTTTTTCTTTTATTATTTCTTGTATTTTGTTACGCCCTTATTTAAAGAAAAATGAGTGATTGTTGAGTTTAATGGTTCAAGAGCCAACTAAGATTATTCTGCATCAAACAAAGTGTAACTGTGGTCTCGAGTTTTTAAAAAATGGGTAAAAGGGGAAAAATTGGTCGACAAAATGGAGTGTCGGAAAGAGAAGAGGCGCTATGGTATCCTGGGGATGCGTCACTCGTGTTTACCACAGACATTAAACATCATGGAAAAGGAAAAGATCCCTAGGGTGCCTCTGGAACATGATTCCCATACTTATCTAAAGAAGGTAAACCTCTGAGGGCCTTATCAAAAAAAAAAAAAAATAGAGATTCATTTATACTTAAATTATAAACTTTAGTAACATTTTTTGCTTTTAAAAAATGTGTTGTGTTGCCTCATTCTTACTTAAAAATTCTAAAATAGTATAATCTGGCTTTGTTAACACGCGGTAGTCATGGGACTGAAAACTGAATATTAAGTAAACCGCGATCGCGATTAAGATTTGCTATTGTTAATAGACGGAGTTGTCCTTATGCACCACAGGAAATCTACTCAAATCTTCAGTAGTTAATGTGTAAGAAAACAATCTATAGATTGGAGATAGAAGTAAGTAAAAAGCTATTCAATGCTCTCTTACGATCGCAGCTCTAACAGAACATAAATAAAAATAAATGATCACATAATAGCCGTATTTGCTTTGTACGTCATGTTCTTACCTTCAGTTACCTTTCCCATAAGAATCTACTGCATTTATAACTTTAAAAAATTTTGCAGAGAACTTATCCTTCTCAGTCCAGGCGTCGTCTCCAGGAGACACTAAACAACAGTTTCAAAAAATGACGCCAAGTTAAATAAAAGGCGCCATTGGTACCAGGAATTAGCTAATTTTCTTGTCAATAAATTGTAGTTCAAAAGATATTTATTTTTAGAAAACATTTTTCATTCGTAGCTTATTTATAGTAAAAGGAAAATGGTGTTTACCGAGAGAAAGAAAATAATACGCTTGCGCATTACTAAGGGTTCATATTTTTTATTATTTGTAAATTTAAAAAAATTATTAAACACACTGCTGAATTCCTTAAGCTTGCTGTTTATAAATAACGTTATAAGTTTCTCACTCAAATCTTCCTATTTCTGATTTAGAACGCTGCTATTTCAGTGTCGCCTGTAGGAGGCATTGGCTCAATGGCTATCAAAATCACTCGATTTGAAACTATAATTATGAAATTTATTTCAGATCGGAATGATATTCTTTAATTGCTAACTGAATTCACCAAATGTAGATATTTAACGCATACAGGAAAGAATCTGTATCTGTCAGAAAATGAAATGAAACAGCTATTAGTGATCACTGTAATTATGTCTAACATAAAATTTCCCAGAATTCGAATGTATTGGGCAGAAAACCCTTACTCGCAAACAACATTTCTTAGAAATCAAGAGTTTTTAATAAGAATCAACTTATAATTGAGAAATTATTTAATATTATAAGATAAAATGAGAAAAAAAAAAGAATGATCAATTTGGAAAATTAGGATTCTTCTGCAAACAGTTCAAACATGAATATTTTGCGATTCAAATTTTGCATTTTGTTCACTATGTTAATTATTATGAATTACTAATTAAATAGAGATTTTAAATTAATATGATAATATCACTTTGTCTCAATGTTTCCTCCGGGAGACACTTAATTTCTCAAAAATAAAAATAATTTTTTTAACTTTTTTTTAGTAACTTTTCGTGTATTTAGAATAGATTGATACAAATTATTCTAAGATTTATGGTTCAAAGTTGCCCTTGGGTCTGAGGAGGTTATAAACATAAAATTCTATAGACGAAACATAATTGTAGTTTCTAAAAATAGAATTTAATAAATTTTTAAATTTTAAGAATTTCATTATATTCATATTCCCATACTATGTAAGCAAAAACTGTGTTGTGCATTAAGAATTGGGAGACTTTTGTATTAAAAGGTGTCAGATGTTCATCAGACGTTTTTCCTTTCCTCCAGTCATTTGAAGTTGCGATTTTGAAGTGAACATCGAAGGGGCTTAATAAATCGCATTTACTTTAGTCCAAATACAGTTCATCTGGTGCTTCTTTTAGTAATAAATTTGGGTTCTATCCAAACAAAACAAATATTGTTCTTGTTTCAAATGTGCAAAGTCATTGAATTTGCTAAACAAAATAGAGATCGTGCTGCATCAAGGATGGTCGGTGTTGTTGAAATAGAACATTGAATTGAATGGAAGAAAAATGAAATCACAAACATTAATTTATCAAAGAATAAATGTGCTTAGCGTAAACGAGAAACGAAACGATAATTTTTAGAAAAAAAGTGTTGAGAACTGGGGCGTAGAAAATCGCCAGAATGGAGTAAATGTAACAGGAAACAGCCTACATTTATTTGCTCTAGAGTGGGTAGAAATGACTGCAGATGAAAGAGAAAACTCTTTAAAACTCATTAAACAATTTTGAGTTGGTGCATTCTGCTTATGATACGTAATAATTTAGTTCTACTAGAAAAAACAGATGTTTCACAAAGACTTTCGAAAGATCTGAACCTCAAATTGATAAGTAAGTAGAAATAATTTATTAACCCGCGGAAGTAAAACATATTGGAAATATGGATGAAACAACCGTAATGTGTGATATGACAGGAAGTAAAGCAATTGCTGTCACATATTCCGTTCAC
This sequence comes from Nephila pilipes, assembly GCA_019974015.1. Lineage (NCBI taxonomy): Eukaryota > Metazoa > Arthropoda > Arachnida > Araneae > Nephilidae > Nephila > Nephila pilipes. The sequence goes on along the minus strand of BMAW01124858.1, from coordinate 4,054 downwards.
ACCCAACGTATCACATGTGATAGCTTCGAGATTCCTTTCCTGTGCCCATTGTATCACATTGGATATGCTCATTAAGTGTCTGCTACAGACCAACGTATCAATACAGATACGTTAGATGAGAACTTTTATTTTAATTTTTCAGTTTTCTAGATGGCTTTACAATACCGTGAAATCTATATAGATAGGATATTTCGAATGTTGACCTTGATGATTTGGATTTCACTTCTGTTGTTGGGACATTGTTTATATATTCAAAAAGTATGTGTTGAGGCGTAACTTTTTAAATATGATAACATGATTTAAAGTGCTCGTTTTCTTTTATTTCTTTCTTGCTTGTTAGAAGCTCGAATGGGAACTTATGGATATTTATGAGAGGTAGAGTATTTATTTGTAGATGCTGTTTATTTCATTCAATTGGGGTTTTTTGTATAGCGACAGTCGTATTGAAAATAAAGTTTTTAAGGTGACTGCCTACGTACAAATGTCAGTTTTTGACCACTTGGGTCAATTTTTTTTCTTTAATAATCTTTTAGTTTCAACATTTCTCTTCTCAAATCTGTTTTCCTTTTTAATTTACGTGAAATAGAAATAAAGATATTGCAATTTTAAAAACCATCGTCAGCTGCAAAAGAGAGCCTAAAGTAGCATTCTGTAACCGGAAGTTGTACATAATTGCACTTTTTAACTCTATTTCTACATTTGGCAACAAATAGCTTCTGTTTACATTTGAATGTGTGTTTTGTTTTCGTATTTCTGATCGTTTTTTTTTTACTGAAATAACATATTTTGAATTGCAATTTGGCTTAAAAGCTATTCAAAGTAACATAAATATGGGACACTGCAAAAATTACCGCCCAAAGAAACGAAGATTTTCAAGAAATCAGTACTCTAAGAAACCGACACTGAACAATGCTCAACATGAAAATGAAGTTTCAACTGCAAGGAATGATGAGCAGAAAACAGCAAGTGCTTCAAAACTTGAAGGCTTGAAGCAAACATTTTCTGATAATATATATTCTGAAGGTTCTAGTCAACTATTTGGCCATCGTATATATGATATTAGAACATTAATATCTGTATTTGCAGTCTTGTGTTGCCCTGTTTGTTTCCAGGATAACCTCAGCTTGACAGAGGATTCAAGATTTGGCATATGCTCAAATTCATATATAAAGTGTAAGAACTGTGATTTTGTTAAGATATTTGTGTCATCTGAAAAGATTAATAATGCATTTAACTTAAATACTCTTCTTGTATATGCTTTAAGACTCATCGGAAAGGGCTATACAGCTGGAAATAAACTGTTTAGCATGTTAGACTTGCCTTTTTTTTTTTTTTTTTTTTGTCTAAAAGAGCTTTTAGAAATCAAGAGCTAAAAATTCTACTCGCTGCATCTGAAACTGCTAAGAAAAGCATGCTCAATGCAGCAGATAAAATTCGAAAAGAAAAACCATTAACAGATATAAGTTACTGTGGAGTGTCAATGGATGGGACTTGGCAGAAACGGGGCTACTCATCTCAAAATGGTTGCGTTAGCTGCATATCCATTGATACTGGAAAAGTATTGGATGTCGAAATGATGTCCCATTTCTGTAGAATATGTATTAAAATGTCAAATACTCCAGGTGCTTTTCCCGGTTCACATGTTTGTCGCAATCACAAGGGTTCTGCTTCTAGCATGGAGACAATAGGAGTATATCGTATTTTTGAGCGATCGGAAAATCTGCGTAAATTACAGTACAGGGATTATTATGGGGACGGTGACTCTAAGGGATATGAGTCCGTTAAAAATATGTATGGCCCAAATACAGTCAATAAATTTGAATGTATTGGCCATGTTCAGAAGAGAGTTGGGAGTCACTTGCGGAAATTAAAAAAGTCTACGAAAGGAATTGGAGGAAGAGGAAAGTTAACAGATAGTTTTATAGACAAGCTGCAGAATTATTATGGAATTGCTATTCGCAGTAACATAAACAATTTAGAAAGCATGCAAAGTGCAGTTATTGCTGCTTTTTACCACTGCTGTTCTAGTAAAGATTTTCCTATGCATGGTCAGTGTCCGCAGGGAAAAGACAGCTGGTGCAAATTTCAAAAAGCAAAAGCTCAGGGTAAAACATTACCTGATAAATCCACTGGACTTTCACAAAATATCATAAACATAATTAAGCCAACCTATATGAAATTATGCAACCAAACCCTATTAAAAAAGTGTTTGCATGGCATGATACAAAATGCCAATGAAAGTTTTAACGGTGTTCTTTGGAATATTATTCCAAAACAACATTTTACCGAATTGCAAACTTTGCAATTAGGTGCTTACCTAGCTGTTCTTCAGTTTAATGAAAGTGCCAGTGGTTTCATTGAGGTAATGAATAAGTTGCAGCTAAATGTCGGTAATTATATGCTCCGTATTTTGAAGCAGTATGATTTTCGACGTATCACCGATGCAAAAAGACATTCATTACCCCTTGTAAAATTACAAAGGAAAAAAGCACGTGCTAGGAGGAAAATAAAAATTTTGCAGCAGGAAAAAAAAGAAGGCTTGACATATCATCCCGGGGAATTTTAGATTATTTTGAATAGGCTAAGGGGCTTTTCACTGCAACATAAAACTTTAATTGTGTTTTTCTCAAAATAGTGTTTTAGAAGCAAATTTGAAACCATTTACATGATATCTCAAGAAATAATGGAGATAATGTCCTGAAATTTTCTGAGAATGTTTTATATTCTATTCTTAATGAAATGGACCAAACTCTTTGATGTAGAGGGAATATATTTTTATTTAGGACTGTTTATGTAAAGATAAAGTTGGAAAAATTGCAAAAATGTCCATGTTAAAAGGTGCGATTACCTGTAGATTTTTTAAATTTTATTATTTCACTTAGATTTTGGTTCATTTTGAAGACAATTGTTATATGTATTTTGTGTGCAAAGGAAAGTGATGTAGCTGCATTAGAAGTTTTAATATGGTGTTAGCCGTTTCAGTCAAAATATGCTGAAATTTCCTTGAAAACACCAATTTATCAGAAAGTACAATATTTATTTAAATTTTTTTATGTGTTTTCTTATTTTTATGTACTACTTATACTAACAACACAAAAAAATGAGCAAAAATTAGTTTTTTTAAAAATTTTGGTCTCGAAGGTAGGCAGTCACCAGAGAAGCTAGACTGGTCTGAGAGTGATATAAGTGAAAATACTGATAAATCTGCACTGTTTAGTGATTTAGAGGATGATCCTAAACATTAAATAATGATTTTTTGAAACAAAGCAGAAAATACTCGTTTAAGTGTATGACATGTGACGTTGGAGTATACATTGAAGAATGTTTGTTAAAATACCGCGCAACAAAATAAGATTGGTTTTTTTATATCTTAATATTCCATGTAATTGTATATCGGTATACCATGAAAGTTATATATCAAATGTATTTGTAAGTTATGTATCAAATGTATAAAAAAATATCTTGTATTTTCTTAAATGAAAAGATATGAAATAATTTTATGTAATTTTTTTGTATAAAGCGTGCAGTTTTCATTAAAATCTTATTCTTTCTTATGTATGAAGTTGAATGTATTTCAAATAATATATATAAAAATCAAAATATTATAATGAATAGCCGATTTTAGAGAAATGTTTTTAACGAATTAGGCTAAAGATCTAAAAATGCCTGGGTACAACGTGATACTCAGCGGGAAGAAGCTGCGGGCACAGGAAATAACTTCTTTTTTCTTCCTTCGATAGAGAAAAGGATATTAGAAATATGGAGGAAACAACCATAATGTGTGATGTGATAGGAAGTTAATCAATTGATGTGAAAGAAACCACCGGTTCACATAAAAACAATAGGTTACGAAAATTCCTGTTTCAATGTAGTGTTTTCCTGCTTAGTGAACGGTACAAAATTAAAACTTATAGTTATTTTTAAAACATAGACGTTGACGAAAGTATAAATTCTCTGGTGGTGTTTTCATTCATATTCACACAAATAGAATATAATAGAAGAAAAATATGTAAAATTGAGGATGATTGTTTAGCAAAAGCGTCCTGTTGCCTTA
>BMAW01124855.1:17625-29048 GCA_019974015.1 Nephila pilipes | reverse complement strand
AATGTTGTTCTGTTGTTGATAAAAAACTTAAAAAGAAAAAGTCGTTATTTTTATTAGAGTTTTTTCATTCATCTGGAGTATTTAGATCATTTGAATAATTATATGTGATTATTTCAAAATAGCTTCCGCTAAATTATTTTAATTTTTTCTATTTATTTACAAGCGGCTTCCTCTTCCTCAAGATCTCAAAAATGCTTCTTTTGTGGAAATGACTTGCACTCACGAACCATTTGTCTGGCTAGAGATGCTATCTGCAGAAAATGTGGGCAAAAGGGACATTACCAGCGAGTTTGCAAATCTAGACCTGGTAGAAATTCTTCAAATGTGGTGGCTTCTTCAAAAACATTGGCAGCTATTTTGGGACCTACTCACTGTCTCCAGAAATCAATTGTTAAGGCATTGGTTAATAACATTCAGCTCAGTGCATTAATTGATACAGGTACTCTTAGTTTTCTTAACGAAAAACGTAGTGAAATGTAAATCGAAAGTTGAACCATATTTTGGAAAAATATCCATGGCAAACTCCTCCATGGTGACTGAAACAGTGGGTGTTTGTAGAGTTAATTTAAAAATTGACAACTTCACTTATCACAATGTGGAACTTTTAGTTATGAAAGATCTTTGTAATGATGTTTTGATTGGCCATGATATTCTAAATAGACATTCATCAGTAGAAATTGGATTTGATGGTAATAGACCTCCACTAACAATTTGTTCTTTGGCTGTAGCACAAGTACCTCCTGTTTCATTATTTTCTAACTTGAATCCAGACTGTAGACCTTTGGTTACAAAGTCGAGATGTCATACTGATGAAGACAATAATTTTATGGCATTGGAAGTTCAGAAACTTCTTCAGGAAGGAGTCATCGAACCAAGTAATTCACCATGGAGGGCTCTAGCCTTTGTCATTAGAGAAGAAAATCTTAAGCCCAGAATGGTAGTTGACTACTCTCAAACAATTAATAAATATATGTTACTGGCTGCCTACCCTTTGCCTAAAATAGAAGAGGTAATTTTGAAAATTTCAAAAAATAAGGTTTTTAGCAAAATTGATCTCCAAAGTGCCTACCATCAAATTCCTATCCAGGATAGTGAGAGACATTATACAGCTTTTGAAGCTTGTGGAAAGCTCTATCAGTTTTTACATGTTCCTTTTGGGGTTACTAATGGAGTAGCTTGTTTTCAAAGAGTCGTTGACAAAATTACTGAGGATGAAGGAGTCACCCTTACATATCCATTCATTGATGATGTTACTGTGTGTGGAAAAGATCAAAAAGAACATGATGACAACTAAGAGAAGTTACTGACTGTGGCAAAGAAGTATAATTTGACCCTAAATGAAGATATGTGTACCTACTCAAGTAATTCTCTCCATTTGCTAGGCTACATTGTTCGGAATGGTATAATTAAACCAGATCCTGAACGACTTAAAACCTTTGAGAGATATGCCTGTTCCGAAAGACTCGTCTGCTTTGCAATGTGCTTCAGGAATGTTTGCCCATTATTGCCAGTGAATCTCAGGGTTTTCTCAGAAAATATGTCCTCTTCTTGGAAAGAAACAATTTCCTCTTGCTAGAGATACTGTATTGACTCTTAATTCACTGAAAGATGATGTGGTAAATGCTGCCTTGGCAACAATTGAAGAGGACATACCATTTCGAGTGGAAACTGATTCATCCGATTTCGCAATTGGAGCTACCTTGAGTCGAGCTAGACATCCAGTTGCCTTTTTCTCAAGAACCCTTAATACATCTGAATTGAGACATTCATCTCCAGAAAAAGTAGCATTTGCCATTGTGGAATCACCTCGTTATTGGAGACACTTCTTGATGGGAAAGTATTTTGAAGTGTTCACTGATCAACAAGCAGTCGCATTTGTATTCAATCAGCGACATGGTAGTAAAATTAAAAATGAAAAGTTAATCCGTTTGAGACTTGAACTTGTTAGTTTTAAATTTGACATTATTTATCGTCCTGGAAAGCAAAACATGATTGCTGATTCATTATTCCGAATAACTGGTGCAGTAACTCCCAGAGTCGACTTAAACAATCTTCCCAAAATCTAAGCAAAAATCTCCCTTTTTCTTTAGAGGATATAAGGAAAGTCACAAATTCCTGTCTAATATGCAACAAATTAAAGCCAAGATTTGTTAAACATGTTGGAACTCTTGTGAAAGCTACTTCCCCTTTTGAAAAGTTGAATCTTGACTTTAAAGGGCCTTTACCTTGTGTTTCAAGAAATTACTATATTTTAACAATAGTTGATGAATTCTCTAGATTTCCGTTTGCGATCCCTTATAGTGACATTTCTGCAAAAACTGTAATATTGTATTTGAAGAACATTTTCTTTATTTTTGGAATGCCATCATTTATTCATTCTGACAGAGGATCATCTTTCATGTCTAATGAATTAAAATCATTTATAACATCTCAAGGAATTGCTACGAGTCGTACTACTCCCTATAATCCAGCAGGTAATGGACAGATTGAACGTTATAATAGAATAATCTGGAAAACTATACAACTTGCTTTAAGATCCAATAATATGAAAACTGAACAATGGGAAGGTGTTATCCAAACAGCTCTGCATTCCATTCACTCTTTGTTGTGTACAGCAACAAATGCTACTCCTCATGAAGGAATGTTTTCTCACCCTCAAAGATCCCATAATGGCTGTTCCATACCTTTTTGGCTTACAAAGCCTGGTCCAGTTCTAATGAAAAATCAGGTGCGTGCTAACAAATATGAGCCAATTGTCCAAGAAGTGGAATTAATCGAAGCTTACCCTGACTATGCACATGTAAAACTTGGGGATGGAAAGGAAACAACTGTTTCTATAAGTCTCTTAGCTCCAAGAGGGGAAACTACCAGATCTGAAGGCAACAAGGGTAGAGAAGAAAATGTTCAAGTTCTTCCAGATCTACAGCCAATAAACTCAGATTCAGACATCACTTTAGGAGATTCGACTGAACAGAACAAGAACACATTAGCATTGCATACAGCTCGTCATAGGCAACCTCCTGCATACTTGAAAGACTACATCAGGGACTGAAATAACCAGATTAAAATTTAAAGGGGGGGGGGTAAATGTAATATGATTCTTATGTAATCTGGCATCACTTAATTTTGTTTTCTATATTGGCAATGCCCGATTGAGACATTCTGTAAACAGCAATCATGTATATCATGTAACTTACCTTCTAAGTTATTAAAAGCTTATTTCCATCCATTCAACTCTAATTGCCTTATTTATAATACATATATTTTATGAGATAAAAACATTTTCTTCATGATTTTCCCTTCCCATCCCTGTTCTCTTTTTCTTTTTATTATTTTCTGTTATTACAACATAGCCTTCCATTTTAAAAACATTATTTTTTTACAACTTTTGCATAATTTTATATTACATAATAATTTTTTGTCCCTCTTTTGTAGGTAATTTGAATTACTTGTTATTTTCATTTTTATGGAATAATTGATTTCTTATATCCTTTGATGCCATTTAAATTCCCTTTGATGTATGAACTCCATAATTTACTTAAAATAATTAGAATAGGAATTACTAATAAATATATTTGACTTTATTTACCATTTTAGAGAAGTTTCTATTTCCATTTTAATGTACTCCTTTAAATAATATAACTATATTTCTTGTATTTCCCTTTTTAAAATTAAGTCTTAAATGAATTGAATTTTCCCTCAATAAATTCTGTTTATTTTTTTAATTTAATTTTATTTATTTATTTTTATTTATTAATACACTTTGATGATGAGAGATATGAATTCCTACCTTTTTCTTTTTTTATTGTTGGTAACAAATGATGGAAACATGCAGGATTTTAGGTTATGTACTTTTCACTGCATACCGTCTTCAATGTGTTAATAATTGAAGGGCTTGTTGGTTTAAAAATATTTGAAATTAATTATGTTCAAATGTCTTCAAATAGTAAAAAATAGGCAAATTCTTAAAAATAGAGATTCATGATTCAGCTATTTATGAAGTAAGAATTACAGGTCAAACTTTGAAATTCTTTATTATGCACATACAAATTTATATGTATATATATTGCTTTTAGGTTTCGCAAAAATGGTATCTGTGAATGGAAATTCTGCTGCTCACTCTGTAAGTGTTTATTTCCCCCTCCCTCCTTTTTGATGTATGAAATCCATAATTTTCAATACACTCACATTGTCATACTTTGACAGTATATTTTTCAAGTATTCTTTCTTCTTACTAATTAAAGTTTAGGTATTCCCTCATTGTTTGATATTTAAAGATCATGACTTAAATACGATGCACAATTTGTATTTAAACTATATTTATTATTAAGAAACCAAAGTTGCTTTTTTTTTCTTTTTGTTGTTATACTATAAAAATTGTTTATTTATTAATATGTATTATCTTATATAGGCTACACAATTTTTGTTCAATTATAATGTGAATGTGGTATGAGGCAGAACTTAAATGATCACTTTAAAATATTTTTAGATTCACTTATAAATAGTTATTTTTTTAATACTGGTGTGTGTTAAAACAATTGAGAAATATTTTTTTTCCTGCCAGGCTAAAAACAAAGCAGCAAAGGTTTTACGTTACATAGAACTGGACAATAATACAGGTTTGAAAAATTTGTTACATTTTTGTTCTATAGATATGTTTAAACATTATTTGTAAGATTTGTCAAGTTTTTAATTCATGAAGGATGATTATGCAATTTCATATGTATATGGATAATTTACATTTATTTCAACAGTTCTTAAAGATGAGTTGATTATCTTACAATGGAAATGAATAATATTATTAAAATATTCCGAGATTTTTCAATATTTTGTATGTAATAATTGAAAATGCTTTACTTATTTGATGATAATATACATTTGTTAATTTTTTTTTAAAAAGTCCTCATTTTGAAATCGATGATTTTCTTTACTGTGTTATGAGATTTAAAATTAATTTATAAATTTTATTTTTTTAAAAATTATTTTGTATGAAATTTTTAATCTTACTATCATTTTAATTTATAATATAAATAATGTTGTCATTAAATTTTCTGTAGTGTATTTTAATTAACTCCTTAATTTTTTTAAGACACAATTTTCCCTTTTTTTTCAGTTCTTCATGATTTTTATTCTGAATTTGGTGCTGTAAAAATATTTGTTGAAAAGCAGCCTGAAGGTAATTTCTGACTGTTATGATTCTGAAATGCTATATCTGTTTCCATAAATAAATTGCTTAATATTTGTGGTTATTTTATTTCTGAAAAATTTTCAAATGCTATTTTTAAGGATTTTATGTGAGAAAATTACTTTATTTTTTTTATTAAATTTTAAATAGTAAAAAAAGATAATGAACATTTTTAATGGTGTGAAAGTTTTACTTTTTTTGAAATTGAAATACATATGTATGTATTAGAGCATTTTTACTTAATAAATTTATATATCAATTTATAAACTGATTAATTATTGTTTTGCAACTTTTGTATTGCTTTTTTTTTTCTTAATTTATATAATTCAGCATTATAATGGATTGAACTAATAAATTTTTAAGAAGTTTTTCAGCATCATTTTTGTTGAAATCAATGTTCAGTGATCGGTTATGCTTTTCACAATTTTTGTACCTCATTATATAATTTGTTACTTTAAGAAGATTAGAGAGAGAGGTTTCCTTTATAGTAAATCAAATGATTAAGATATTCTTCATTTGCTTGTGTATCTTAGAGAATTGACAATTATAAATTGTAAATATGAAGTTAGTATATTACAGTAGCATGATACAGTTTAATGAATCACATATATTATATAATTTTGTTAATTTAATTATAATGTTATTGATAGTTGAAGCATAATGTTAGTGAAGGAAATCTGAACCATGAAAATTCTTTCTGATAGGAAAGTACCCCGTTTAATAATATCAAATTCTACTTTCATATAGATTATATTTTTATGTTCACCTAATTAATATTAGATTCAATTCATTTTTCTTTATATTATTTATGTTTCATTTTAATCTCTTATACTTTAACCTATAAAAATCAAAAATCAATTTTGTATTAAGGTTTGGAAACAACTGTATTTATTGAAGTTTGAACTTATGAGCTTACAGTATCAAAACTGAGTATATATGTGTCTTAACCATTACACGTAGAATTTTTCATATGAAAAAGTTCAATATGTTCTGTGTTAGATGATGACTGCTTCAACATCATTTTTACTTACTATAATCAATCAATCACTTCTTTTCTTTTTCCAATGGTAATTTTCTATTTTTTTTTTATTCTTTTCACATTTTTAGATGATGAGTAATTTTATGACATTTTTTGCTCCTAATTTATTTTTCAGGATAAATAAACTGTATTTAATTGTAAATTTGCATTTTATTAAATTTAAAAACTACTCCAATCCCTTTTTGCAAAAATAGATTTTCTTTTAGGGCATGTAATATTATAATATTTTAATACACGCTTCATTTATGCAATATGAACATGATGATACTCTATTTCACCTTAACTTGGCAGCACTGGGAAAGGTAGAAAATGTACCAATCTGCTTAAAAAATAGTTCTATCTCGTTTTGGTATTGAAAATAAAAATATGCATAGAAATTTGTAAAAAAAAAATCATACATTATAGAAATTATGATAAGGATATATTTCAAGTTAATAACATGTTTAAATTATTTATTTTTTAATCTAAGTGAATGAATATAGTCTTAATAGTGAAATCATGGATTTCCAGTTTGTCTGAAAATCTGTTTTCAAGGTAACATTTTTGGCGAGCTTGCTATGCTTTCATGGCAATTCTGTGCCATTCATTTTGTGTCTTTGCTATCATACACTTGAAATTCTTGTCTCTTGTGCTATTTTTTTCATTTTTGTTTGACATTCTAAATATGGCTGAAGAAAAAATTACACCAATCACACTGTATACAGCTTCAAAGTGAGGAAGATCAATCAGAAGGGGAGCTCGTAGAAACACGTTTAATGTTTATTCTCAACTTTGAGAAGAAAACCCTGGAGAATCTGTCAATCAGATCATTAAAATGGTTTCTCAACTAACCTTCTCTTCTTTAAGAATGATATTTTTCATTTGAAAAAAGAAAAGGCATTAAGTTCTGTAAGTTCTAAAAAAATGACCTGGTGCTGTATGTAAGCACAAAAGGTGGATAAAGTATGATGACTTTACATTGTCATGCATTCGACGAAAACATTCAACGTTTTTTGAGAAATGAGATTCCTACGTTAGACAAAGTTCTAAAAGAATGATGATGCCGATATTTTTTCGAGAAACATATGCCAGACTACCTTGAATAGGATATTGAAAGACATGGGATTTTGATTTGAGAAAAGGAAAAGACAGGTTGTGCTTCTTAAAAGACATCATTTTATGGTGCAAAAGTGATTTGAGAAATATTTGAAAGAAAATATGTCAATATACTGTTTGGATGAGACCTGGATGAATGAAGGATATTCTTATTGTCAAGTGTGGCAAGATAGAAAAATTGAAAGTAGTTATGAAGCCTCTTCTAATTTAACAGTAGGTTTGATTGTACCTAAATGCAAAGGTAGGAGTTGTCACCAATATTTAAGTAAAAGGTTGGTTTGTTATTTTAAATCACCTTATGTAATTAGCTATTTGAAATGTGATAAGTACAAGCAATTTCTAATAACGATTCATAAATCTTATTTGGAGACAAGGTTGATGATGGATTGGATGAATATATAAAACATGATGGAAATTTTAGTTTTATTAATGGGTGATATAAATGAGCTAATAGAATTAATGATGTGTACTTATAAGGGAAAAAAAAAATCCTGCACATTTTTCCTTTCCTTGCCAAATTCAGTGAATTTCGTTGGTTATTAGCCACCCCCTTCTCTCGGTGTAACCAGAGTTTCTATGATAATGGCTGTGAATCGCCCGTCTTAGCTATATCAGTGCTGCCATGTTAAGGTAAAACAGAGTATAAATTATTTGATGACAAATTTGTTTGAAATTGAATGTATGACATACATTCATTATACAATTTTGTAAACTTGCAGGTACGAATAACAATTATGTAAATTTTTATTTCCAAAACATGTTATTTAATTATTTTAAAACTACTTAAGATTTACTGTTTTTAGTTTTATATTTCTTTACTCTCTTAATATTGTTATGGGATTTTATAACATAAAGAATTGATTCATTCTTAAAAATTTATTCATACAAACACAATGTAGTTTTTATATATTTGTTTTTATGTATGTAGTTTTATATATTTATTTGTTTTATACTTTTAATTGTTTTATATTTATGAAAATTGTGATCAGATACTTTTCCTGTTTAGGATATGGATTGGATTGTCATAGAGTTATAAAAGCTATATGTGAAATGATTGGGATCAAAGACATTTATGCAAAAGTGGAAGGTCCTACTAAAAATTACCTTTGTATAACTAGGGCTTTCTTTATTGGTCTTATGAAACAAGTTAGTTTTCTATTATTGCATTGTCATTATATATTATAGTTTTATATTCAATAATATTTACACATAGCATTGATTCTTAATTTTTTTACGACAGTGTTGAAAGATCTGAAATTTTATTAATTCTTCAATGTAACTTATATAAATTGTTTCCTGTAATAATATTTTATGCAATTTTATAACTTGAAGCCTAATTACTTATTCTTAAAGCTTGATACTCCTCACCCTCTCTAGAAACTATTTCTCGCTTCTCCAGGAAATACTTTTTAGGGTCATTTCAAATATTTAAAAAATGTTTTGATATTTTAGTTATATTTATAAATCTTGAATAAATTGAACCATTAAAGTAAATAAAAGGCATGATAAATTTTGAAATAAAAATAATAACATAAAAAAATTGTGTTAACTTTATTCACTATATTCATGCTTCCCAATTTTTTTCATTCATTTGTTACTTCTTGTTTATCTAGGATGAAAATGTTCAGGTTCAAAGTTCTAATGTAATACCAAAAACATTAAAACAAGATATTTGAGGGTACACAGTAATTTTTTTAAAAAAAAATGAAACTAAATATAATTTTTTTTATAGCGTATGAAACTTTTTTGTAACTATAACTATCTTATCAGATGAAAACTCATTCTTTTAACCCCATCTCTTACTGTAAGCAATTTACAAAATGAAACGCTATGCTTGCTGCTATACAAATTTTCAATATAATGTAAAAATATAATCTTACAAATATAATTTAAATGTCCACAATAAAATCTAGTATTAACAGCACATGTATTTCAATGTATATATTTGTGGAAGAGAATGAATTATATTCCGATAATTTATTGGTAATAAAATTCGACAGATTTATATCCAAATAAAAATGTGTAAAATTTTCTGGAAAAGTTATTAATAACTTTTGGAGAGATATCATATGTAAACTATTAAACTGAATAAAATGTGATTATTAAGAATTTTAGAACTGCAAGAAGGTGCTGTAAATAATGGTATTTTGATAAGTGCCATTTTGAATTGAGATCTTTGTAGCCCAATTTATTTATCAGCTTGGTAATCCATGCAGCTGGTTCAAGATTCATATCTTCTGAAGAATTATGTGATATGAAGGAGATCATTAAATGTTGAACTCAATTGAGCCTGAATCATATCTTGGAGAGGAAGTAAGGAGTGTGCCGCAAGAGACAAAAAGTTGCACCTATCTTTTGATTGCTGTTCAAAGCATATTAACAGTATCCTATTATGTAGCTCTCTCTGATTTTAACTTGAGTCAATTCTGTTTTATTTATTATTATTTGTTTGTTGAATTAATTTAGAAATTTGGTTTAAATATTATGTATAAATATTCACCACAAAAGTTTATAAATTGTCCGAAACTGGATGTAAGTGAAGAATATTTTATTTCTGAATAGTAAATATATCAGATCTTGAAATAATTTACTTTTACCTTAATTTATTTACTAATTAGATAAGTGCTTCCTGATTCATCTAAATTTAGATTCATAAATACTGCACTTGTTCCTTTATAAAATGCGGAAGTATTCTAGTTTTGCAGTTAAGAGTTTTTTTTTATTGTTTTTCTTAAAAAATTAATAATTTTTATAAAATTATTGCATCAAAATAAACTTAGTTATGTTATTTAATTTTTATAGCTATTAAATAATTTGCATTTAATCATTATAAAACCACACTCAAATTTAAGAGTTTCAAGCAGCATCATTATATTGCATATTAAGGTAGTTTTAGATCACTTGCAATTTTTCTGAATTGGAATCATGCAATGTACATTTATATAGTTTTATTTCTTTATTGACTGTTCCAAATTTTTCATTTTTTTTGTATTATATATATATTATATAATTTTTTTTCTATTCTATAAGTTTCATATTATTGATGTTCAACTTAAATGTTTTCACTTACAGTTTTTTTTATTTTCAGAATATAGCATAAATTTTTTTTTTTTCTAAAAAAAAGGTTTATTTTTAACAACCACTTGTTATAAGAACTAGTTTTAAATTGGAACTTGCTTTGTTATAAATTTAACTATTTATTATTGAAACATATTGCTATAAATGTTATGTTTTAAATTTTTTTCCACAAATTCTTAGTTTATTTTCAATATTATATATTTATGATTCCTAACAATTTTATCTGAAATTCTAATATTTTAATCATTTAATATATTATGTTTGTTCTTCTAGAAATCTGCCCAAACACTTGCAAATGAAAAGGGTTTGCACCTTGTGGAGATGAAAAAAAACCGTAATTATTATCCTGTAGTTGTAGCTTCTCCTGAAAAATGTCGTACAGAAGAGGAAATAGGAGCAACAGAACAGCTTGATTACAAGCTTCATGTACTAGGTGGAAAAGTTGCAGCACCTCGTAAGAAATATATACCCTTTTATATAAACTTTCCCAGCTACATTAAAGCAATGAAAGAGAGAGAAAAACTACGTAATCAAAAAAGTGTTAGAATTCATCTTCTTGCCAAATATGGTGCATTAAAAAGTTTTATTAATGTCAGAGAAGAAGAAAAAGCAAAGCAGGAATTGAAACAAACAGTAGAGGAATAAATTATATAAATGTAGAAAATCAATTACAGGGTGGCTCATTTTCATGTAATGTTTACAACATTTGCATTTTTAGCATTTGTAAGCAAAGATTTATCTAGTGTTATAAATTATTTTAATAAATAAAAGTTTTGAAAGGCTCTGATTATGTTTTCTTAAAACACAATTTGAATTTGATTTTCAAATAATCAACTTCATGGGATTTTTAAATCAAAGAATTTTTATGCATTTTCAGCAATTTTGTGTATTATTTTAGTATTTAATTCATCATCATATGTGTGTTATATTAAATAAGATTTTAACTAAGCTAATTTAATTTTAAAATACCAGTTTAAATTAAGAAAATCCTTGTTTCCTACTTTTGAGGTTTGAAACTTTTGAAGA
>BMAW01124855.1:7386-17571 GCA_019974015.1 Nephila pilipes | reverse complement strand
ATATATATATATATATATATATATCATGTATTATATGTGAGGGAGTGTTTTAAAAGTAGTTTAATTTTTCCAAAATAATAACCAGGATATCTGGATAAAATTTATTCTGCATATTAATTTATCCTGAACATTACTCTGCATAGTGTTGTAAATACAGCTATTAATGCTGATCTGTTTGGTTTCAGAAAATCTCAGATGGAAGTAACTCGAAATGTTGTAAAGTTCTAATTATTAGTCCAGAGTATCATTAGGTTTTAATTATTATTAAAATAATTGAGATATAAACTTTTTATTTATTATTCTCAAGACTTTACATAGTCACCATCCAGAGTTTTTCATTTCTTTCAAAATTCTTGACCTTTCAATGGCCATTATTATATAATTCAGCAGATTGAACCCAATCTTCTCCATGTGGCTGGTTACTACAATCTGCAGCAACTTGAAAACAAACAAATCACAAATCTGGATGCTTTTGAGGCCTGTCGTATAGCAGGGATGATGCACGTTAAATCTATCAAGACTCCAAGTCTGTGAAGTGTATTGGTGTGATGTGGAAGTTTGGAGAGGGTGAGGCCAGCTCAGGTGTCATCCTCGTCACTTGACCGAGGTTCAAAATGACAAATAAAAACTGTTGAATATGCTTATCACTGCAACTTCTAGCTGATAGGAAAATAGGTGTGAATTTTGTGTTAGTTGCCTTAAGAAACCCCGCATGCATGTGGGTGATTGTTTCTAAAAATATCACACTATGACTAATTATAAAATATTAAAATTTTGATTTTGTTGAAGATTTATAAATTTGGACATGTTTTATATAATGTATGCTAAATCATAAATATTTAATTTTATTGCAGCAACTATGAATATTTTTACATTATATATATATATATATATACACACACACTTGTACCTAACTACTTGGTGCATTCATTAAATAAGATACACTTGAACAGTTTAGGTCAAAAACATTTTATTGAGAAGTGCACTACAATGTAATATGACATAAATATAGCTGACTATTTCTTTGCATATACTCTCAGTCTCTGCAGGCATTTCTCGAAACATTGCACTAGTCGTTCGATGCCCTGAAGAAAATCCCTCCTTAGTCCTGGAGCCAGCCTAGAACAGCTGTCTGTATCTAGGCATCATTGGAAAATTGTCTACTACATAAATGTTCTTTGAGTTTGTCAAACATGGGAAAATTTAAGGGTGCCATATCGGGACTGTACAGTGGATGTGTGTGTGCTGCGAGACTTATACAAAACTGTGAAGCAAACCTTGTGTTGGTCGTGCTTTGGGAGGTCTTGAATTGTCATGCAAGAGGACAATGCTTTTCCTTCACTTTCAACTTCTCTTGTTTTTCAAAGATTCGCACAAACTTTTTAGTACAGTATTACTCGGCATCAATGGTTTTGCTCTTCTGCATTAACTTGGTGTAGACAATTAACTCCCTTGCTATAAGGGGAGAAAAAACATAGTCATAACTTTATCCACTATTGAGGGAACTTTTATTATCTCATGTCTGATATGTTCACCAATGTTGGTCATCCTTGTCTTTCCGCATCGGTTAAGTCTGCTCGGCCATCTTTGAACTGTTTGCATCATTTCACAATGGCGGGCATATGCACTATTGATATTTCAGGATGAATTTCTGTTCTCGTGAAACGTTTTGCCCACAGAAAACATACTGTTCCACGTACTTCAATGTTGGAATAAGTTTCTAACTGTTGCACCATTTTTTCCCTGCACTATGCTACTACTGTTACTACTATCCAAATGAAATTGGATTGTAATAACTGTAGTAGCATAGTGCAGGGAACAGTAGTAGCATTGGAAGTGGTGAAACTCAAATTGTCGTCTGCGTAAGTTTTATTCTTGTTTAGCAAGGATGCCATTTATGGGGGAACAAGTTTAACTCATTTCTTGAATGCCCTTTTTAATATAGTACTGGAGTTGTTAGTGTTGTATATGAGTCATAAGGCTTGCGTACAAAGACATGATAAACGATCAAAATTTCTTTTTTCATCATATTATTAGTGTTTCAGTCTAATCTTGATTTAAATAATAAATACTTAGTCAACTGAAATAATTTTAAAAATAAAAGATGAATGAAATTATAAATATTTAATAATAAGGCATATCTTAAACTTGAGAGACCTGGAAGCAGGATCTATCAAGTTAGTTGTGATTTGTATTCTATTTGTAATTTACAAATGAAAGAAGGAGGGAAAAAATTCGAATGTGAACAAATATGTCAGTTTTTGTGAGAAGATCCTTTTTAAAAAAGACACAATGAACAAGTACGTATATATTTATTTCATTTAACAATAAAAATATGATATAACTACAAATCGAAAAAATTGGTAATTTTTATCCGACGAAATCTTCGAGATGATGAAATCTTTTTAAAAAGTTATATTTATTTTTTAGGAACAACTTTCGGTTGGTCTTGAAGCTCTTTTGGCTCATGAGGATCTGGCAACTTTTCCCTTGTTGGCTCCACACCCCAAATGTCTTTTGCATATTCTTCAATAGTCCTGTCACTTGAGAAATAACCAGAACTTGCTATGTTTTTGATAGCCATGAGAGTCCATTCATTTCCATTCTAAATAGAGTTGTTAAAGAAAACGTTTCATCAATTAAACACTTTGTTCGTAATATGAATAATTGTGTTATACAAGGATAATGTAAGAACAATGCAGTCAAACTTAACATAAAACAATCAAAAAATAATTCAAAATGGAAATTTGCAGAAATAAAATGCATTTCTCAAATGAATGTAATCAACACTTGTAAATTATTGTACCATCTGTAAAGAGTTACGTTATGATTACTGACATTTACAAGTTCAAACATAATTCAAATTATCATACATCCATCTTCCTTTTTAAAAATTTTGTTAACAGAAATAGCTACATTATATTTGAATTTATATCTTTTTCTGTAATATATTTATTACATTGCTAAAGGTTTTGCAGAAAATGCAATAAAACTTCGTTAAGTAGGATAAATTCAGACCTTAGTTAATTCGCGATATCGAATATCCGAGTTAATCAGTTAATGGGGGGAAATGTAAAAAAAAAAAAAAAAAAAAACCGTTTTATGCAAAGTCGTACAAATGACATATTTCGCCACCAAAGGTGTTAACTTTTTTGAAAAAATGATTACTTCAGTGTTCAATTAAATTTTAGAATTAAAACAGACGACAACACAAGCTGCGTCTAAAAAGATCGGTGAATGGAAGCATGAAAGAAAACGTAGGAACAAAATACTTTTATTCACCCACAAAATTATATGTGTTAGCCAAAATACACTTTTGACGTCATTGATAAAGCTGCTGGAATAAGTCTGCGAACGCCTCTTTTGGGATCGGTTGAAGCACGCACGTTACGCGTCGACGCATGACTGCAAATCTTGTCCCTTCAGGATCCCTTGAGGGGAGGGAACAAAAAGAAGTCTGCAGGTTACAGATAATGCGAGTAAGTTGGATGTTCAATAACAGTTACATGGGCCAAGAAGTTGTGCATACGGATCATTGCATGTGGGCGAGCGTTATCATGCAACAGACTCCACTTAACAGATTTGAAAACATTAGAGTTGTACGTTCAAGTTTTTCTAATTGTTCTGGCGAGACCGCAGCATAGTGATCAAGTTGCAAGATTCCAAAGTCGTAGGACCCGAGTTCGAACCTAGAGTTACTCCATCTGTGAAATTAAACCAGTCTTTAACAAACTGACCACAATGTTAACAGCCGTGATAAAAAAAAAATAGTATTTGTAATATTTTTTTTAAAAAAAACTATTTTTGCCGACCCAAAGACTTTTTAATTCCCTAAAACTTGTATCGTGCCGACATTGGATATCCCTAGCCTGCACTTCCCGTACCTCCTACGGTCAGAAGTCGGACGGTTTCTTCCTTCCTCTCGGGCCGCGATAGCCTAGTGGTCAAGGTCGTGGACTAGCGGCCGGCAGTTTTCGTTAGTCGCGGGCTCGATCCTTGGCCGCTAAAGACCCGCCGTGTAGCCGGGGCTGATGCACGTTAAATCTGTTCGGGGCCCAAAGTTCTCCCGTTGGCGTGGTGTGGATGTTAGGAGAGGAGGGTGCCAGCTCAGGTGTCGTCCTCGTCACTTGACCGTGGTTCAAAATTACGAGGTCCGTCGCCAGTAGCCCTCGTGTTGCTTCTAGTGCGACGTTACTAAAAACTAATCTAAATCTTCCTTCCCCTACTGGCTGCAGAAACATTCAAAATATTTTTCTAAGTCTAGTTTTTACCCCAACAACCAATCAGGGCACTGTCTCTGGTTCCTAGTCGAACTCGGAGAGAAGTACCGCCCACAATATCATTTTCCTGCTATGACTAGAGCTGTTGCCTCCTGATTAGACGCCACGGCTTAACCCCTACTTCTCCAATAGAAACCAAAATAGAAATTCACAGTAGATCATTCATTTTCAGGTAACTTTTTCATAACTTCTAATAACTACAATTTCAAATACATTTTAATGAACTATTGAACTCCTATTTTACATGCACTTAATTTTATTTTCAATGTCCTTTTTAATTGCACTGGGTACAAGGAAAATAGCAAAGTCGAAGGTCAGATGGAAGATAGCAGGGCTGAGGGCTCCATATCTACAATCGCTACGTACTTCCCACTCCTTTACATTTAAGGAGGATCATTGTATGTGGATATTGGATGCAAGGCAATAAGCACTTAGAATTCGGCGTTGAAGGTTTTGCGCTTTCTGGATAATCTCTTGTTGGATCATGCCATTGCTGTCGAAAAACATACCCAAGAGTGTCTTGATTCCGAACTTATGCAGGCAGCTCTTTGGGGGAGGGGAAAACGGTAAGCACCATTCCATTGTTTGCCGCTTCGATTCTGGATCGTAAAGACAGTACCATCTCTCATATCCTGTGCTGATGGTTTGCACAAAGGTCGGATATTGGTCATACGTGTCTATAAAATCTCTTTTAACAGTGTTCATTCATATTTCCTTCTGCTCGTCGGTCAATGAGTGCGGCCCAAAACGAGAATAGATCTTGCACTAACCCAAATTTTCGGGAATGACTATCTTTGTGCTGTCCAATATCCATCGTACGACAGTCAGCGATTTTGCAACATAATTTGTCACACTCATTCGATGTTGCTGGTCGTCACACTTGTTGAAAGTCAATCCGATCGGAGTTCGTCATTCCGTAAAAACCAATTTAATTTTCTTAAATTACAAATAAAAGTTGCAGAGACACTTTTCTACAAAACAGTGTAGTGTCCTTGTACTATTTGTTTATCAAATACAGCCTTTGATTAACAAGGAACACACAGCCCATGTTTAATCATTAGAAGAGAATCGTTTTATTTTTAAGAGAATAAAGCCAAGGAATTTACCTGGTAAACTTTGTTGATCCTATCTTGGCATTCAATGTAAGCTTCATAATCAGCCAATACATAAAATCTGAAAGAAAAGAGATTAGTTACTTTTGATTATAAAATTTATTAAATTTTGCTCTCTAAATTATTAAGAGAACGATAAAACAATAATTTACTTCCATAATAAAATTAGAAATCAGTTTCTTTCGAGATGGTTCAAAGTTTATTTACATTTTTATGAATATTTGTTTAAGCTATGTTTTTTTTCTTTTTTACTGAAGCGCCAATGTGGCAACTTTGCTTCTCAAATATAATTCTTTATAGACTGTCACATACAATCGGCAATAAAAATATTTTAGATTTTATTAATATTCGAATGTTCTAACTGCGATCTGTGAACTAATATAATCATACTTTACATCTTTTTTTCAGATGCTTTAATTATTCTGGTCCTTTTTGTAGATGGTAGGTCATTTTCTTTGTGTGGAAAGCTTTCAAATTCTTTTAATATTAAAGTATTGAAACTTTTATTTTCTTTGAAGCTAATCGAATTTTTATTCAGTTAATTTTATATATTATATAAGACATTTTTAATGTGAGAAATTTATTATTTTTCAATGGAATTGCCGTATATTTCCGCAGATAAAACGATAATTGAATCATAAAAGAAAAGTCACCCAAATCCGTGTTCGTCTTATACAAAGAAAAAAAAAAGTTAAATTAAAATGTACTCGTATAATGATTAAAATTTGGTGTCCAATGAATGAACAGCAGGGGCTACAGCGCATCGGAACTGCGCACTCAGCAGGTGTATATAAGAAGCGATTCTCAATCTGATGGTCAAAATTTGCGTTGCATTTTGACTGTGGATATCTTACGTCGGGTGTAACGATGCCTCGCCAAAAGATTCGTGCACATTATGCGCAGGTGTCAGAGTTTGAAAGAGATCGTATCATTGGATTGAAAGAGGCAGGTTGGGCAAATCGCAGAATCGTTCGTCATATGAGTCGAAGCGATGCGGCGAATGGAAGCTACTGGCATGAATGGGTGGACAATGGCTGATTTCAGCGTCATGATGGTAGCTGTCGACCTAGGGCCACAGCAGATCGGGAGGACAGAGTGATTGTCATATCAGCTGTCACAGCGCTTGGTTCATCGTTATCAACCATCAGACGTGCGACCCGCACGCGACTGTCCACCAGGACCATTCACAGACTGCTGATAGATCGAAATCTACGCTCGTACCGACCGCTTCGCCACCTGCCACTCACGCCTGTACATTGTAGAGCCAAATTACATTGGTGCTTGGCTCAATCAGGTTGGAATGATGCTGACTGGGGACGTATAATGTTTAGCGACGAACCCCGCTTCCAACTGTGTCCTGACGATCATCGAAGACGTGTCTGGAGACGCCCAGGGCAGCGTGCCGATCCTTCTTTCACTATTGCACGCCACACAGGCCCTCAACCAGGATTTGTGCCCCTCTGGTGCGCCATTTCCCTTGATAGCTGGACCCTTTCGTCGTTATTAGAGGCACACTTACAGCACAGCGGTACGTCGACGACATACTGAGACTCGTTTTGCTACTGTTCCTTTTGCAGTACCCTGGCCTTAATTTTAGTAAGATAATGCCAGACCACATACGGCGAGTGTTGCTATGAACTGTCTTTCAGCTTGTCAAGCATTTCCTTGGCCAGCCAGATCCCTCTCCAATCGAGCATGTCTGGGATATGATGGGAAGAAGACTGCATCTACCAAGAAATGCTGATGACCTAACCCGACAATTGGAGCAAATTTGGTAAAAAATACCGCAGAAAACCATCAGGGAGCTTTATGCCACATCGTGTGGTTGAGGTGGGTCAACACATTATTGATCTCGTTATTTTGTAACTATGTGACTTTGAAATAAATCATTCAATTTTTCTGAAATTTTAATCATTTTGACGAAAATTTATACCTCGTCTTATCTGAAGGTCGTTTTATCTTCGGAAATATACGGTAATTAGCCAATTAAGGATTTAAAGGAAAGGAATAAAAGTAATTTTCTATTTCTATAAACTTCATTACTCTTCTCAAAATTTTATTCTACTGTAAATTGTATACGAAATTACATTTAATTGGCAATATAATTAGCGAAATCAAATATTTCTTCTCTAAAACGAAACTTAAAACCTTCAAGAATTACGAACACAAATTTTTCAATTACAGTCGATTTTGTTCTGTATTGTGTTCTTTTCTTTTATTCTAATGAAACCTTTCCGTGAAAACTGAAATTGATGGGTTTATATTTTTATTTTACAAAAATAAAGTAATGTCTTTACATTTTTATTTTGCTAATATTTTTGTATTGTTTATATGTTCTCGCATTATTTCTGATAAATAAATACGTAATACAGTCGGACCCCATTTAATCACAAGTCCGCTTTACTAGTGGTTTTACTATGCCCCCTTTTTATGAGATTCAGATTTATTTTTTTCAGATGACGTCAGAACTTCATGTTAAGAGATGACAGCTATTTCTTTTAATCCATTTATTGTCCCCAAATCAGTTTAAATTTTCGTTATGGTCGCTATTACGCGTTAGTGCGGTTGCGCAATTCATATGTCCGGAGAAATAGTGAAATTCTCATTTCTGCTGTGTCATTTAAATTACTTATTTTCTGAAACTTATAAACTAATTCAGATTAATATTAATTTCAAATGATTTTTTTTAAATTTAACCTCTCATGCATTTAATTTTACAGCCAGAACAACGGGAAAAAAATTAATGCGGTATTTTAATTTGAATGCTATCAATATAAAATATGAAATCTCATGACTAAAATTATTATTTTCTTATTTTAAATATTGTTCTATTTTTAATTTGGAAGAGTAGAATAATCTTGAATCAAATTCGAGAGTCAGCAGCTGAAAGATCGCTGGCGCGAGACTCAATCACATCGAAGACCTTCAAGTTTTTTATATATTAAATCTAACTGGTTTCGAAATACTCGAGTGAACTTAATGCGGAAATTAGGAAAATGAAATATTTCTACAGTTTTTCATCTAATTTCCTCGAGTTTATCTTTAAACTACAAGATCTATCGTTTAAAGTCCTTCCATAATGTTGGTGAGTTCCACTTCTTATCAATTAGAGATAAATATTACAAAAAAATTGAAATATTAAGTATACTGGAAAATTCTGTCCGCTTGTGAAACACTATGAAACATTACAGTTTTCATTTATTTTAAAATATTTAATGTATAATATAATTTCCGTCGTTAATAGGATTGATCTATAAATGCTCCAAATGGGTACCTCATGAGTTAAATAAGAAAAAATTGTTTAATTGAGCCTGAACAAAAACGAACTTTTCTTGGACCGGATGATAAGTGGTGAAAAAAATTCGATCATTTACGAAAACGTCGTAAGGAAAATAGCATACAGTAAGCTCTGACAATCAGTTCCTTCCACCTCTAAACCGAGATTATGCCTGAACAAAAGAATGCTGTGTGTAGGATGCTTTACATTACGGGTTTTTAATAAATACGTAATAAAAAGCTCAATTCTGAGTGATATTGTCAGAAAATGGATGATTTAAATAAAACACTCAAAGGCAAGAATGTGGCGATGTTCAGTATAAAGCACAGCATGCTGGCTCGTGATAATTTGGGTGACTCATCGGGAGAGCATAGAGCTAAACTGGGAAATTCTGTCGTATCCTTCGTATTTTCCGGGCCTAGTACCTTTCGATTATCACCTGTTTCTCTCCTTGAAAATTATTTTGAAAGGAAAAAAAAAAAAAATAAAAAAAGCAGATGTCAACTAAGAACAACTTGAGTTCTTCACATTTAAAGAAAAAGCATTTTTCAAAAAATAATTACAAACTTCCTTTACGCTGACAAGAAGTCAAAAATAACGAAATAAATTATATTGTACTATAAATATTATAAAATATGGGGAAAATATGCCTTTTTAAAACGTTTTTCTGAATTTCACTTGGTGTGTGTGTATGTGTCATCAAATTTTCGATCGTTAATTTAACCAACTTCCCATCAAGCTAGAGCTTTGAAATTTTGGGAATCGTTCGTACTCGCCTAACAATGCAATATTTAGACGTTTGCGACAAGTTTTAACTAGTATTTCTATGATTTTAATAAGTCAAAATATTCTTTCCTCTCGGCGCTCTTAGAATTGAGGAAAAAATTTCTTTCCCCCTCTGGGAACACCGGGCACTCCCCACGCCACATGAGGTATCGTAAAACTTTTGTACTCACAAAGGGGTATCTATCTCCCCTTTACTATCTCCGAGATAGTAAGGGTTGCTGACTTTTAGTCAGTAATCATTCGCAAGAAAGAAAGTTTCCAATATTTGGCGCCATGTCTTTTCACAATAATTTTTTCTGAATTCTGGTTCCCATTTTTTCTTAAATAGAATGACTTACAAACTTTCAAATGCATGTTTTGATTTTATGAGTATTATGAATTTTTTAATACTCTCACAAATGTATCTTTTTAAGTAAATTTTAAAGTTAAAAATAACTAACAGTTTTAACTAATATTTCAATAATTTTCTTTAATAAACTTTGCCACCATATAAAAACGTTGATTTTTATATCGAATTATTTTCTTTCACTTCACAAACGGACAGAACTTTCTGTTAGACTTTATGCTTTTTTGAAAATATTTCCTTACTTACCGATCGTATTTGAGAATGATGTCAACAAGATCTTTAAACTGATCTGGATTGTGAGGGGTGAAATATCCGCATTTAATTTGGTCTATGCAACGTTTGAGCTCCGGAATTTTCTCATAATACTCCATAGCATTATAACTG
>BMAW01124852.1:187093-209823 GCA_019974015.1 Nephila pilipes | reverse complement strand
GCCTGTTCCTTTATATAGTGCATGTTTTGTAAATAAAATTCAGTGTGTTTTACAGTCCACTTGCCTGTGTTGTGAGTTTCTGTGTTTAGTGCGTGCATAATTAGTAGAAACTGGATTCGGATCTAGTGATTATTATTACGTTTCAGATTCTGTTCGATCAATTCCCTCACTGTATGTCAATGTTTCCCTGAAGATTGATTCTTTAGGTATTCCCATTGAAAGCGTCCCTAAAAAGTAAAGCAAAGCGAGATAGAGTTAAAGACTTTATGAAAAAATTTCCATTCTTTACGATCGTTCGTATGAGGTAAAATTACATTGAAAATTAAATTCTTCAAACTTACGAGACTTTCAAGAGCTAGATTTAAAATGACACGAGAAAACTGTATCGAAAGCACAGAATAAAAGTAGACAAAACTATTAAATTGAGTACTGTAAATCTGTCAGAAGAGATTACTACTCCCTGGTATAGATCCAGGTATACTGATAATGAAAAAAAATTATATATACAGTATAATCTTGCTGCAACGATATCCTCTATAACGATAATTATCTTCATTACGAAATTTTTAAGTCCTGACTTAATTTCCTTCAAATTAATGTAAATCATTTCTCTGTATTACTATATTCTTTACAATGACTATTATCTCTACAACGATGATAATATTTTCCCTTCCATCATAATAATTCTCTCTATAACGATATTTTTTTTCAAAGTCCAAGCGATGTTTACGAATTAAATGCTTTACAAAGAAATTTTAGATAAAATGTAGTTGGACCAATCGACAGAGTTCTCTAGTTACACTCTCTGTCGAAAAACTTCCTCGGAGTTTTGCATTACTCTTGAACATAAAATGAGAAATTGCATTTCCTGACAAACACTTAGTTGAACATAACTCCTTTTCTCCCCTCTTCGGAAAAAAATGTCAGATTCCTTTCACGGGAAACCTCGAAGCCTGTAGGAGTAAATTTTGTGATATGTTCTTTACACTTGAGTATCATAAGAATTTTACCCTCCGATAAATTGTGTCAATTACGGGAATTATTTTTGTACAAACCTGGACAATTTTCATTAATTTATTCATAAATTTGGTTTATTTTGAAATTTATTTAGTGAAAATCGATAAAAATGGCTCCAAGAAAAGAAATATCCATCGAAGTAAAATTCGACGTCATAAAAGATATTGATAGGGGTATGAAACAAACTGATTTTTGCAAAAAAAAAATAGATTTTCACAATCGACTGTTGCAACATTTTTTTAAGAAACGGGAGGAAACTGAAAACATTTTCTACTCAAATGATATCGATCTACAAAGAAAGAGAATAAAAACAGCTCTGAATGACGAAATAGATGCTGTCTTTATGAAATTGTTTACAGAAAAACGGGCTTTGAATGTACCCTTAAATGGACCAATTATTTGCGAGCAAGCCAGAAAATTTGCATGCATGATTCTGAACTCGGATTTTAAAGCTAGTATGGCGAGCGAGTGTAAAGTTTATTGGCACAAAAGCCAGATAAGGCTGTGCTGCGCCAAACAAGATTTAACTGTGGTCTAAACGTGAAAGAATAGAAAAAGGCAAAAATTGAGCGACAAGAAGGAGGGTCGAAAATAGAGAAGGATCGCTAGGGTATCCCGGTAGAGCGTAACCGCTGTTTACCAAAGACAGTAAACCCCAAGGGAAAGAAAAAGATCACTAAGGTACCTCGGGGTCATGATGCCCGTACTTACCTAAGGAAAGCAAGTCCCTGAGGTCAAATGATATAATCCCCAGGGTCAGGGTGCCCGGCTATACCCCCAGACGCTGGGTACCAATTTTAGTCGCCTCTTATGACATACATGAGCTACAGTGGGACTATTCTGTCATTCCCGATCACCACAAGCTTTAAAGCTAGAATGGTTAACAAGGTTTCAAGTCCGACATGGGATATCTATCCATGGGTTACATGTTGAAGAAAAATAACTACCGCTGGATGACATACGCACTGGACGCCAGAGAGAAATGTGTAAAATTTTTGAAAAATATTCCGTTGATAATATCTATAACGCAGAAGAGACAGGGTTATTTTTCCAGATGTTACCTTTCAAAAGAAACCTGTGAAGGGGCAAAAAGTCCAAACAGAGGTTAACAGTATTGCTGGGTACAAATATATGTGGCAGTGGTAGCGGATTCATGTCCGGTGGTTTTCGTCATGTGATTGGTTCGAGCCTTGATGTCACTGAAGACCCGCCGTGCAGCCTGTTCTGATACATATTAAATCTGTTACGGATTTAAGTCCTCCTTTGGCGAGGTGTGGAAGTGAGGAGAGGAGGTGCCAGCTCAGGTGTCGTCCTCGTTTCTTGACCGAGGTTCAAAATTACGAGGTCCGTCCTCAGTAATCCAGTGTTGCTTCTGGTGCGACGTTAATTAAAACCAACCAAATATGTCGGGTAAGGACAAATTAAAAGCTCTCATAATTGGAAGATCCTTAATGCTAGTGTTTCAAAAACCTTAAGAGAATGCCAGTAGACTACACTTTCAACAAGCGAGCTTAGATGACTTCAAAAATATTTAGTGAATGGTTATTGAAACTAGATATGAAATCTAAGTTTAGTTTCTATTAACGTCGCATTAGATGCAACACGAGGGTTATTCACGACGGACCTCGTAATTTTCAACCCCGGTCAAGTGAAGAGAACGACCCCCGAGCTGCCTCCCCCCTTTCCTAACTTCCACACCCCGCCATCGGGAGGATTTTGGGCCTCTACATATTCTATGTGCATCAGCCCCGGCTACATGCGGGTCTTTTGTGGCCGAGGATAGAACCCGCGATTGAACGAAAACCGCCGGCCACGAATCCGAAGCCATGACCACTAGGCTACCACTAGCGACTACTATTATATCGGGGAACTTAACCCTCTCGGGCTTTTATCCCCTGTGAAATGGCTATTAACATTATTTGGTGAACTGAACTTTGGTTATTACACTAGCCCAGGAGTTAATGAGTTATTAATAAAAGATAAGTTAAAATGCAATAGCTCTGAAAATTTAAAGTTATAAAAATACATTAAAGTTATGAGTTATGAAATTGCAGGATAAGTTACTAATATTTTTATAGCTTCACTAATTAATAAAACTAAATGAGTAAAACAAAAATTAAGTTGGAGTGCTTGAAGTAGGCTTAATATATTGCAGCAGAAGTCTATTGAGTTCCTGATTGCTTGTTCGGTCTGGTCGCAGTGAGAGCGCAGTCTGTGATTGGTCGATGGAGAAGTGTGTTAATTCTGTATATATGGGTGGGCGTGTAGGGGTGCAAATGTGTGTGTGACTAAGAATGACTGTGGTGTTGTTTTATGAGTGAGTTTAAACATATAATAAATATTTAATAAAATTATAGAATTAGGATTTCTCTTGGTCTATGTAGTTGAGGGTTATTTCTGAGTGGGGTGTATTTTTCTATTTCTTGAATGGTTGTATTGTTTGAGGTGTCTATTTTTTGGAAGAAATTTTCAGATAGCTTTTTAATAAAAATTTTAAGTGTAGGGAGTTTAATTGAAAATCTTATGTCTGTATTTCTCATGTACCATTGGGCTTTTACAATCATTCTTATTGTGGAATTTTGTGATTTTCTATCATGTCAAAAGTTAGCACAGTGTGACCAGACCGGGAGCATAGGTCAGGATGGGTCTTAGAATCAGGGTGTAGATATGCAATTTATTACGTCTACTTAATGTAGATTTAAGGGGGAAAACATTATTTAATGCAGAATTATACTGCTTTTTATTCGTAGAACGTGTTGTTTAAAAGTGAGTTTTTTATCCAACGTTACACCAAGACATTTGGTTTCTAGAGACCAGGGTATATTTTTGTTTTCCAGAAAAATGTCTGGTTCTATTTTTCTGTAGTTTCTGGAGAAGAAGACGGCCTCTGTCTTGGAAACGTTCAGGGCTATTTTCCAAGTAGAGTACCATGCTTCTAGTTTCTGTAGGTGTTCGTTTAGTGCTTGGCCTATTTTTGGTGAAAAGTAGTGTCTTGCTAGTATCGCAGTGTCATCTGCATACGTGCATATTTTTGTATTTTGGTGTGTAGGGATGTCGTTCACGTAGTAGTTGAACAGGGTTGTTGAGAGGATTCCTCTTTGCGAGACTCCAGCTTCTATTATTCTTGGGTTTGACAGGTTCTCGTTAACAGTCACTTGGAATTTTCTAATTTTTAGGTAGGAGTTAATAATTTTTATAAGATATGGAGGGGTGTTATAATTTTTCATTTTGTAGATTAAACCGGTGTGTCAGACTCGGTCGAATGCTTTCTGGATATTCAGGAAAACCGCTCCTGTGTTTTGGCCTCTGTAAAATCCTATTTTTATAAATTCAGTTACTCTGATCAGTTGGTGGGAGGTTGACAATTTTGGAACAAATCCATGCTGTTGATGTATAATAATATCATTTTCTTGGAGGAAGTTGGTAAGTCTATTGTGAATTAATTTTTCTGCTATCTTGCTTAGGATTGGTAGGAGTGAGATTGGTCTATAGTTGCCGGGTAGGGCGGGATCTTTTCCCGGTTTCAGGATCGGTATGACTACAGCGGTTTTCCAGGAATCCGGGAAGTAACCGAGGTCTAGCATGTTATTTATGATGTTTCGTAATTGAAAAATGCAAAGATGAGGTAGGTTCTTGATCATTTTATTTGTGATTCCTTCTTTTCCGGGAGCTTTGTTAATTTTTATTTTCTTTATATATTCTGCTATTTCTGATGCAAGTGGTGGGTTGAAGTCTAGGTTGTTGAAGTTTTCTTCGTTATGTAGATAATTTTGAACGACATCCTTTACGTTGTCATCATGGATGGGTTTGTTTATGTCATTTAATTTAAATTGTTGTTGAAGTGAATCAGCCAAAATTTCAGATTTTTCGTTATCACTAAGTGCGATATTAGCTGGGCCTTTAAGGGCGGAGATGGGAGTTCGCTTTTTCCTGAATGCTTTCGCCATACCCCAAAGGGTACCGGTTTCCGCACTCAGGTTTTCTAGCACTTCTTCCCATTCTTTGTTTTTATGTAAGTGCACTTTTCGCCTGATTTCGTTTTGAATTCTGTTTAAAATTTCTTTATTAGCAGGGTAACGGGTAAATTGCTGGGTTTTTCTGGCTTTATTTCTCTTTCTGAATAAGTCCCGTAGTTCCTGTCCGATAAAAGTTTGTCTGTTGTGTTTTATGGGTTTTGAGGTGATTTTATGTGCACTTAAAATGTTATGTGTTAATTCGGCGACTTGGTTTTCAATATCCTCACCGCTATGTGCTTTGGGTAGTGTAAATGATTGTATCGTGTTTGAAAGTAGTGTGCTTTTAAATAAAGCCCAGTTTGTACGAACTTTAGGTTTCGGTAGTTCGTACTTGTTCTGAGTATCAAAGTGGATAAGAACTGGGTTGTGGTCGCTATTTAACTCCGGTAGCGAGTGGATTTGAGCGGGCCAATCAAAGCTCTTCGTAATCGCTATGTCTATGATGGAGGCGGAGTTAAAGCCGAAGCGTGTTGGTGTAGGCGGGGCTAAGATTTCTAAGCCGTTTGGGTCGGCAAAGTTTCTTAATGCGTTACCTCTTGAAGAATTATAAGTGCAGCCCCAGCTAGTGTGCTTAGCATTTAGGTCTCTGCAAATTAATGAGGTTGGCCCTAAATTCTGAATAGTTTGGATGTATTGTGGGACTAGTGAGGTTTTAACAGATGGTGGAATGTACATTGAGGTAACGAATATGGGATTTCCATCTGTAGGGGTGAGTGCAACAATTGTTGCTTCTACACCTCCGAGTGTAGGTGTTGGGATAAGATAGTGTGGGAGAGGTTTTTTTTATTAATATAGCAGTGCCGCCGAATAGTCTGTTGTGCGTAGCCGATGTGGGTCTGTCGTTTCTGTGTATGGTGTAGTAGGCATAGAGAATTTTATACCCGGTCCTAGATGTGTTTCCTGTAATAAAATTAAGTCTGGGGAGTGCTTATCAATAAAGTGTCGTAGTTCAACTTCACGACACTTTACCCCTAGGGCGTTCCAGGTAACCAGTTTGAGGCCGAGGAGGATGAATTTTAGTTACTAGTTGGGGGTGGTGAAGCTACTACACCCGCTATGAATATATTTAGATTGTCGAGATCGTTATTGACTTTCGACATGTTGTTTAGAGCTTCGAATAACTTGAGAAATTTATTGAAGAGATTTTGCAACTCGCTTATGGCGGTTATAAAATTAAAATTGCCTGGGCTATTATTTGAAGTGTTATTATTTGGGATATTAGAAGTATAAGTCGGCTCAAACTGGTTCGAAGCTTCGACCATATTTGGTAATACGGGTGGCTCCATCTGTTGGTTTGAAATTTAGTTACAGATGTTAGCAAACGTAAAATCTGCAGTAACTATTCTGGATACAGGAATGGTGTTTCTTTCGTTGGTCTTTTTAGTTACGTCGCCCTTTTTAGGTTTCCTTTTGGGAAACAATGGGCATCCTTGCCATGAAGCCATGTGCTCTTGATTGCAATTGATGCAAACTGGTTTTTCAATTTGCTCCTTTATTTGACATTCCCCGGTTCGGTGGTTGGCTCCGCACTTCAGCCACCTAGTGTTCATCCGTCAGTTCATGGATGAGTGGTGAAAATAATTGCAGTTGTTATACTGCGTGGTAGAGTTCTTCTTAAATGGGACTATTTTCACCAGCATATGCATGACGGCGGTAGACATCAAGGGCGTCTTCTGTGCGTCTCACCTCTACCATGAATATGGGGAGTGGGAGCTTAATCTTGAGTTGCTTCAATTGGGTAACTTTTTGGACCTTTATGCCTTGGGCCTCAAGGTCCTCCTTTACGTCTTCTGGGTCTGCATGCGATGGTAAGCCTTTTATGCATACCTTCAAAGGCCTGTCAGAAAGAGGTTGGATCACATAATACTCGGACTTCATATTTGTCAATTGAGTCGTTATGCCTCTGTGTTCGTCTTCTGTTTCTGGGTTTATTTTTATGTATTGGCCAGAGAGTTTACAAGTAGCCTTTGGGAAATTTTGGTTGATCGCCTGGATGATCAGGTTGTAGTTCTGCGTCAGCTTCGACATGATTGGCTGAATTTTTGGAGGAAGTGAGGGGA
Source organism: Nephila pilipes (assembly GCA_019974015.1). NCBI lineage: Eukaryota > Metazoa > Arthropoda > Arachnida > Araneae > Nephilidae > Nephila > Nephila pilipes. Next base: position 202,730 of record BMAW01124852.1, on the reverse strand, counting down.
GGTTGGCGTCAGCTTCGTATGGATCGCAGTCCGACAGCGCGTCAAAGCTATTGCTAGTATTTAAATTAATATTTTGAGACTTTGGTAATTTGGTGATTTTGGTTGTTTTGGAAGGTTTTAGAAATCCTTCCTGGTCTATGGTTTGCTGAGCTTTAGGAGCTCTGCTAGTGCTAGGTTGAGGTTCATTAGGCTTAGATGCTAGGGTGATGTTACATGATTCAGCCATGCGTTTTCTTAAGTTTTTAAGGTTGTTATTAGTTAAGTTTATATTTAAATCTTTATGAATTTTACAATTTTTAACTGGGCAGTGTGAGTAGGAGTTCAGCTCACCTGTTAGGTTTTCAATGTTCTTATCAATGGTTCCTTTTTCATTCATGAGGTCTGTGGCTGCTCGAGGGTCCTTTTTCATCGGGTTCTTCTTCTCGAACGTCTATAAGTTCTTTGATGTATCTCATCCGTGGTTGAAGTACATTTATTTGATGTATCAGATGCTGTATGGTCTCGCATACTTGGTTTTGGTGAGTGAATGTAAAGTTTATTGGCACAAGAGCCAGATATGGCTATGCTGCGCCAAACAAAATTAAACTGTGGTCTAGACGTGAAGTTGAAAAAAAGATAAGTGGTTGACAAGAAGGAGGGTCGAAAGTAGAGAAGGATCGCTAGGGTGTCCCGGGAGTGCGTCACCCGTGTTTACCAAAGACAGTAAACCCCAAGGGAAAGAAAAAGATCACTAGGGTACCTCGGGGTCATGATGCCCTTACTTACCTGAAGAAGGCAAGTCCTAAGGTCCACTGATATAATCCCCAGGGGCAGGGTGCCTGGCTATACCCCCAGACGCTGGGTACCCATTTTAGTCGCCTCTTTCGCTGGGTGTTGGGGTATTGCTCTCAGGAGGTGGTGCAATCTCCATCGGGTACACGGCCGCATCATCGGCCATGTTGGGCTTAGGTCGCTCCCTAATTTCAGACGTGCTCGCTCCAAGAAATCCACACGTAGAATACTAGGCTACCGCGACCACAATGTCGATGAAGTAAAGATCTTTTGACAACACATTCTTTCCGAAATGAGTGATAACGCTTACTAGAAGAGTCGGATGATGTAAATGAAAAGGATAATTCCACTACGGCAATGCCAAACTTATCTCCAGGAGAAAAAGTTCTTCACACAACCTTATTTCTAGCTTACCTAATGTACCAGAGATCTAAATTTTTTAAACGCACTTCGTTCATTTTGCACGAGAGTGTCTCGGGATGATGCAAAAAAACAAAAATTTCCCCGATTCTTTTCACAAAATTCCAAATAAATAAGGATTAAGTAACAGGTACGTTTTTTCACATTTATTTATACCATCCGATACATTTCACAGAAAACTTTTTGGGGTCTTATTTATACAATTAAAATTTATTATTTAAATATGCAATAAACATTTTTAGACAATTGTGTCACCAGAATCCTGGGCAAGCATACTTCACTGAAACTTGTGTGGTTGTAAAAATAATTCAACACTATAAACATGTTGTTCTCACTCCATTTAATTTCTTTTATCTGCGTGAATGCCTGGCGGTGATGCTGAATAACAGCAAAGCACCCCTGGTGTCCACATTGGATATGAAGAACGAAGTGATTTTCATTCCAGTACTCATTTCCCTTACGGCGATCGAGAAGCGGCAGCGTTGTTTCGAACCCTGGACCAAGGGGTCCGAAGTTGACGGGCCTACCAATCAGACCGAAAAGCTATCTCATCGAGCTGGTTGAGTAAGGCCTTTTAACTTCTAACGTTGTAGTAGAAGAGAGTCGCTGCAATACTCCCCCTCCAGTATCATCGTGATGATACGAAGAGATTGTACATAAGGTTGCTTTTTTGATTGCTTGGTTTGTTCAGATGGTTGTTTTTCGATTTTGTCAGCCATTACTGCAATTGATATACATCCTCTCCCTGTAGAATTGAGTTTGCTTGGGACAGTTTCCATTTTTAAGTCATCGACTATCTCGTGTTGAGTGGCGGGTCTCTTCGACACGTGCACCAGAGCCGGGATATCCCTAGTCGTGATGTTTTTGAATGCGTTTTTGTCAGAGATGTACAGAGGCAAGTATTTTTGCGTCGGGGCATATGCCATCAGTAGGTATAGGCTGTGCTTCCATCTAGTGTTCAAGTCCCGAGTCACCACTACGGCGATCGAGAAGCGGCAGCGTTGTTTCGAACCCTGGACCAAGGGGTCCGAAGTTGACGGGCCTACCAATCAGGCCGAAAAGATATCACATCGGGTTGGTTGAGTAAGGCCTTTTAACTTCTAACGTTGTAGTAGAAGAGAGTCGCTGCACCCTCTTTAATTCTCTTTAGAAATATAAAATTTAGCCCTCCTAAATCTATAAAAGCGATTTACCACTGACTGACTCATCACGAGATCTCAAAGACTATACAACCGATTGACTTGAAATTTAGCATAGTTACTCATTTTGCGATGTAGACGCTCACTAAGAACGGATTTTATGGTGAGTGAGTGTGAGTGAGTGAGTGAAAGTTGGTTTTAATGGCGCAAGAGCCAAAGTAGGCTATGCTGCGCCAAACACTAGTTAAAGTCTATTCAAAATAAACAGCCTTAAAAACACAAGATAAACAGGAAAAACACACAAAAGATAAAAAGTTAAAAATCAAATGTGGTGTAAAAGGCCAATATGACGTAAAAAGGCAAATAAATTATGGTGGGGGTTTTCCCCCACCAAGTCAGATAGATTTAAAACAGATGAATGAAAAAAAGTCCGGCGATGATGATCAAACACCGGACAGTCAATTAAAATGTGATGAATAGAGTAAGGGACATGACAGGAAGGACACTCGGGAGCATCTTCTCCAAACCAAAGATGTTTGTGAGTAAAACGAGTATGTCCAATGCGAAGGCGAGTCAATCTGACATCGGCTCTTCGCACTGGAAATACAGGCCATTCTCCAATAATCGGCTTCACCGAGTGTAATTTGTTATTAATTTGTAGACTCCAAGATTCCTGCCATGTCTGATGAATGAGCATTAAAATATGACGTCGAATGTCCTCAAATGGGACTGCGAGCTGCAGAGGATTCGTTGCCGAACGTGCAGCCGAGTCCGCTTGTTCATTTCCTAAAATACCTACATGACTAGGTATCCAGCAGAATTTTATGTCATAACCCCTGCTATAAAGCTGACAAATAATGCCGGCAATTTCAACCACGATAGGATGACTTCTATCGTCCAGATGTACCAATGTTTCCAGGACGCTCCTGCTGTCAGTATATTCAACGAACTTTCGAGAACTGGATGTCTCGACTAATTTCAGGGCACAGTAGATGGCGACTGCTTCGGCAGTGTAGACACTGCAGGAAGAGTCGAGCCGGTAACTGTGCCTGATGTCGTTCGAAACGACACCACAGCCGACGTATCCAGTTCCTTTCGATCCATCCGTGTATATAGGAATAAAATCCTCATACTGACAGCGATGGAAAGCAAAAAGATTCTCTGAAACAATGGGACGTAATTGCTCTTACTTTTCATATGAAGCAAAAGTATGATAAATAAACTTTGGAATATTCCAAGGCGGAAATTTAATAAAATTTCGTTGCTGAACATCAAGTCATGTAAAATGGCCGAGTTCCTCGATGAATTATCTTCCTCTCAGAAAGAGCGGATGAAGGAAGGACGAGCACTGTACAGTCTCCTTAAAGAGACGAGGCTGTTATTAACTCATTTTTGTGATGGATGAGATGGCAGAGATGACATTTTTAGTGATGATGAGCGACAGTTCCAGGCGCCGCAAAGCCAAAAAGGCAGCTGGTTACAAGAGGACATAGAGACTCTGCACAGGTGACGTTCAGAAACGCACCACAGCAGTTATCAGAGAACGTATGGTGGAAGGGTCCAAGTTTCCGCAAGGTAGTTTTGCAAGCAGATCCGTGGGCGAAACACATACGTGAATCGATCCGAGACAGATCACCGACTGATGCATATTAATGAGGTTCGATCCGCTCCCCAAGAGGTGTTGTGGATAACACCTTCAAGATATTCAGGGATTTCTCACATTTCACTCCGCACATAAGATGTGCGGAAGAAAAATTAGTTGCAGTCGAAAGTACTCCGAGGAAGCGAACGTCAGGGACGACAGGAATAGACGTATTATGGATACGAATGTCAGGATCAGGATGGAGGCCCCGTTTCCTACTACAAAAATGCATACTCTTACTGGGAGAAATACTATGCCCATTAGCATCCACCATGTAACCAGGTTATTGACTTGTGATTCTGAAGTCGTCGCTCAATGATACGCATTGACGATCCTTCGCAGGAAATCTGCAGATCGTATAATGAACTGAACAAATAGTTTGTAGATGAAAGTATATAGGTGACAGATGACAAATAAAAATTGGGGGCTCAAAATATAGCCGAGGAACTCCTTCCAAAATTGAATAAAAGATGAAGATAAAGTATTACCAACCTGTACTTTTAAAAAGATCTAAACGATAAAAACATTTTAATAAAAGAAAGTAATTCTCAGACCATAATCGTAAGAAGTGCGCAGAATCCCATAGCGCCACGTACGGTCATATGCCTTTTGATATCAAAGAAAATAGAAACCAAATGATTCACTCGTGCAGAACGAATCTGATTTTTCAGTGAAGGATGTTATCTACTGTGGATGTTCCTTTACGGAAGCCACTCTGAAACAAGGAAGGGAATGCATTGATCCTTTTCCATTTGATAAACAAGACGAGAGCATTATTCCCTTGCCCGTTCTAGCACGTCTTACAAGAGAGGCAACTCGTCAGAGTGATGAGCCTATGGGGGAGGGTTCTTTGGATCTTACCAGGCTTCAGAATGGAGTCATGTGATTGCTTCTTGCTTACTGGCAAGAAACACATGCTCCCTCCATGTTATTCGGTTGAATAGGTACAGGAGACTGATGACAAAAGGCTGAATCCTCGCTCAAGTGGCAAAGCATATCGTATTATATACCATCAGAGCCTGGGCAGGGTATTGTTGTTAGATAGGGACAGAGCCTTTCTCAATTCCCACATGTCAAAGTCACAGTTGTGTAAGGGGAGTGGTTGAGCACCTGAAGTTGATAGGTGTCTGCTCAGAACTGATTCTTGGTCATGCTCATCTGGCGCTGCCCAGAATCGGAGCTTGACACCTGTAAAGTGGCCAATGACATTGGCCACTTCGATGAAGAATGCACAGCATTTGCAGTTTCCAGTATCGGGATGGAAAATTCCCGATACAGAGAGTTACCAGCTGCCTTTCTCATAACTGTTGACTTGTCAGTGGGCTGATGGAAGGAGACATACCTGATCCAAGATTCTCTCTGACTATGTCGCCTTACTCTGCAGGCTGTGTGCCCATACCCTTTTAAAGGCTATGAGATTTTCAGTTGGCCAAAATATCTCTGAAGATACCACAATTTCCTTTGTTCCCGGTAAGAGGATTGACATTCCTTATTCACCATGGTTTACTCATCTTCCTTCTGTGATGTTCCACTCTTCGGTACTGCATCCAGCAGCGATTCACGACCTCAGAGGTAGTGACATTTCGGACAGAGCTAATAATATCCTGATCTTGAACCATTGTACCGGTAATAACCACTAACCGTGAAATGAATAAATCCCCAATCTGCCCGGTTGAAGCGGTAGAAGTGGGGGACGTAAACACCCCACTACCATGAACCTGGGAGAGACGTCAGGAAATGATCACTATTATGAGAATCATTTAGAACCTCTAAATTCCTTTGACAGTAGCAGTGTCGGTGAACAAATGGCTAGATCAAGGAATGAAAGTCTAGTTGGAGCATGGAAATACCTCTCGTCGGTGTTCAATAGACAGGGCTGTGATCAGAGATCAATCGCTCGATCGTCTGCCGACCACGAGAATTTGTCTCCATACCCCACTGAGGCTGTGACCATTAGAAGTCACCTAGCAGAAGGAAGGAGCTGGTAACTGATCGACTAGTCCGGTTCATCCATTTGTGACACAACATCGTTGATTTGCAGATAAATGCAGCAGACGCTGTGATTAATGTGCAGTATGAATTCGCATAGCCACAGCCTACAACGATGTGGTCAGTGTAACGACGTTATGAGACAGTTCTGGGATGTGGACATACAGACACCTCCAGAAAGAAGGTGATGCATCAACATCCCGTCGTACACAATGATATCCAAGCACGCGGGTTGTCATATTACTCTTCAGAAAAGTCTCTGAAGAGCAATGCAGATTGAGGTTGGTGCGTAGATATTATGGATTTGAGATCCTCTAGTCTGGGTCGTAAAACTACGGCAGTTCAGAAACAAAGCCATTAATTGAACACTGGAAGTGGAAGGTCCGTTCCAGGACCCCCATGGAGACATAATCTTCGGGCGATGGTGCAAAATACCACCGCATCCCCGTCAATAACTCGACTTTTTGCGAGGGAACGCTGTTTCTTCCCAGTTTAATTTTTGCCTCTGCAAAACTTTGACCTGGCCAATGGCTTCAATCTGATTAGCCGCGCAGAGGAGAGAGTTTTAAAATATTTATTTTTCTTTGATTGCAGCGTCTTTTCGATTGAACTGCAGGTTGCGCTTTCTGATTTTTAGATTGCTTAGTCTTGATGGTAGTGATAGAGGGGTGGGTTCAGGAAGTGCATGGATTTGAAATTTTAATAGTCTGGGTTGCCGTTGCGTATTTTTCCCTGTACAGGTGCAGGCTCTCGGCTTGAGCCTCAGGATCTGACATATTCAGGTAAATATTCACCGTGTATTTCCTTTTCCTCTGCCCGCATAGGGCAAGAACGTGAGTATGCAGGGTGTACCCTGACAATTGACGCATACCTCTGCAGCGGTACAGAAACACTATCGTGTCCTGTGGCTGGCTGCAGCGAGCACGTCAATTATCCCCACCCCGTTCTTGGATATCGTTGTAGTGGAAACATCCTCAAAGGGTTTGAATATATGGTCGGATGGAGAGTCGGAGATATGCAGCCTGGTGTTTAATGGCAGGGTAGAGGAGTCAGTCAAGGTCAAAGGGGTTAACAGGTCGTTGACCTCTTCAGGACTCTCCACGACGATTTTGCACATATGTAGCAAATTCGCCAAAGGTTTTTGCTCTCTCGGCTTCGTCTTCGGGAATTATGCCCTGGTTGGTACATGACTATCTGGGAAGAGGAGTTCAACTTGTACTTTCAGAAGCGCACTTGCCCATGCACTGCGGGCTTTCGCTTGATCATTTTTACGGGTTCGCTTCTGTTATTGTCCGCTATTGGGTGGGGACATTTTTCAAATAACAGTTATCCAGTTGATTCTGATTCATCGGTGAACGTTTGGGGACTCAATATCCGGTTCCCTCAGGAAAGGAGAATCACTTTATTCAATGGATTAACGTTGATCTGCTATGGACATGTTTTTCTTTCTATATTTTTCATTCTGGTTTTTGCTTTAAAGATGCCTCGAAGATTTCTCACAGAAATAGGATTAAGAATTTGAGAGATTTAGGTGAAGAAAAGAATTTTGATGATGATAACTTGGTCAATTTGGGAGATGGAATTAGAAAACAGTATTTTTGAAGATAACGAGATTGATTTGTCTTGTATCAACTAATTTTTGAGGAGACAGTAGATAACTCATTTTCATGGAAAGAGGTAGAAGGCTCGAAACGATAATAAATAAAAACTAAAAATAATATCCATTTTTCCTTTAAGATTAAAGATTTATAAGAAGATTTGATATAAAAACTGTTACATATTATTTTTCATTGAAATATATGAATGAATTGGATTTTTCTTTACTTTGTTGTACTTAAAGATTCCTCAGTAGCTTTGAAACATACTTCAATTAAGCTGACAATTATTTTTAAATTTCACTTGATAACATTTAAACACAAAAAGGTAGCCAAATATTCGCAGAGCCTTAGCCAGGGTTGAGTCATGAGTTCAGTCCCCGTTCAATTGAAAACCGGCTGTGAATCTGACGAGATTCGTCATTATTAATATGTAGTGGTGTGGAAGTTTAGTGAGTGGGTGCTGCCCCATTGCTTGACGAGGTTGAAATTTACGAAGTCCATCGCCATTTGCTTCCTATTCTTTGAATGCGATGTTACTAAATCAAATAAAATTGATTTACAAAATATTCGAGGTGTACATTGATTTTTGTGCATTAAAAGGGCGTAAATATGAAAGTAAAATCATATTGTTCTTAAGCTTTTCCTTCTTTTACATATTTCGTCAAACAATTTTGAAAACATGACGCGCATTATTTTTAATTACATGGTTTCAATATGGTAGTTAAATGTGTAAGTTGCAATAATGAGAAGACATAATTAATATATATATATATATATATATAATTATTACAAGGAGAGCTTGATTGAACTATCATTACTCTCAGAGAGTATAGTCATGTGATTACAGAAACTTTTAATTTAATATTGTTTGGTATTACTTGCTTCTAGAAAGGCTATTTTAGTGACAATATGTTATAGCTCTCGCTTTCTTTCCTTTCTTTTCTTTTTGCTTTAATTTACATAATACTCGACTTTAAGTTATGATAATTTTTTCAAAATTTAAAACTATCAAGGAACATGAAAACATTTCACAAAAATAGAATAAATTTTTAAAAATTATAATGTTAATTTAACAGACAAATAACTATTATACAATGCCTTATTAATATTTTCGTAATATTTTTCTCATACTTAAGGGATATTAGTCTATATTGCTCCAAATTCTTCATCAATATATCTGATACTTAAGCAAATGATACAATAAAATCTTATTTCAGAATAAATTATTTTTAACAATTTCCTTAACAATATGGAGCAAATAAAAGTAATATGTAAAATAATAAAATAATTTTTACTTTTACATGTTTTCTAGTCAACATGTCAATCATATCAATTCTACTTTATTAGTTCTTCGTAAATGTTGTACACCAAAATCTAGAAAACACATTTTTAAACTTTGGAATTTTCTTAAAAAGAGACATGTGCCTATATTTAAAAATTTTCAATTCTCATAAAATCAAAATATGTATTTGAAAGTTTACAAGTCATTAAATTAATAATGGGAACCAGGAAATCAGAAAAAAAAAATTCTTATAAGATAAGGCGCCAAATATTAAGGATCTTTCTTTCTCGTGAACGATTACTGATTCAAAAACTGCAACCCTTACTATCTCTCCTTTGTAACAAGATGAACCAACAATACCACACCCAGCGAATTTGAGCTTCCCAGTGTTCCGAGCGGGGGAAAGAAAATTTTACCTCAAGCCTAAAAGCGCCGAGTGGAAGGGATATTTTAACTTAGAATCTGCCGAATTCTAAAGGTTAAGCACCTTACCATCTCTCCTAATCGTAATCCTCCGGACACCACAAACCAGCTGGTCCTGCAAATTCTCCATTATCTCTTCTTCCGACACGCTTTCCAATTCCCTTGAGGATATCACGCCACGAGAGTAATTTAGATTTCTATGTGGTGAAGTTGTCACTGGATATGGTCCCAAGGATTTCATCTTCATAACAAGTTGAGCTTGTTTTGAATCATTCACTTCAACTAAGATGTCCCCAGAGCGCAATTTCTTTATGTCTTTAACAGTTAATACCATACCCTGAATTCCCTTTTGGATCAGAAAGGGAGATATGGTAGCAAAAGTTTCTGTATCTCTTTTTATTAAAAAGAAACGGAAGTTCATCATTTCGGTAGGTATGTCCGAGTTTTCTACATTTGCATTATCATAACGTTCCATACGGTCAGCCCATGGTTCATTTTTCAAATAATTGAAATTGACGGAATGACGGAATTTTTCAAATTTAAAGAATTTTTTATAGCTTTGAGAGCCAAAAACGATTTTCCTTTAGTTGTATCCATATTGCCTTAAGAAAAAAAAAAAATTGACGGAAAGACTTCTAGTTCGATGGGGCCTCCGCCAGACCCCATCTCCCCACCCTTTCCTAACGTGGAAACGAGTAACCTCCGGAGATATTCATTCCAGCCGGACAATGTGAACTGCCCCATTACGTGCCCAGGCAGAGGCACAGTCCAAGGCCGAAGCCAGGAGGATTTCTCGCAATGGGAGGGAGGTCACACCATCCAGCCATACGCAACCAAGGCTCTCCCTCTGGGAACATTTTATAGGATGACATTCCGAAACTGTTACCGACGACGCACGCAACTCCTCTCCTCGCACACCCTTCCCCAACCAGGGCCTTTTCCAATCACGCCCATGCGGTCTCCCACTAGGTACCTCCGCATGAGGGGTACTGGGGCCCCGTATTGCCAGAGCTAGGCATGCAGGAAATCGGCATTGATACGCCGTCGGCCTTTTAGTGTTTTAGTAGAGACACCACAAATATTTTTTTTTTAATTTTAAATATTATTATTCATTTTTTTTTTCAACTCAAGAGTTAACACAAACATTAATAAGGAAAAAAAAAAACTAAGTTAGCTTAAACTGTTTTCCACCTGATATTATAAGATATCAAGCGGAAAACCCCCAAAGCAAAACACATGACAGGAAAAAAAGAGGGGGAGAAGAAGAGGAAAACAAAGATCACTGAGGTACCTCGGGGTTGTGAAGCCTGTACTCATCTCAGGTAGATGAGCCCCCTGAAGGGACGGATTTTATGGAATTCTTATCCAAAATGTAATTTTCATTCGTTAATCTACTCTTATCCGTCAGTTTTGTAATTTATGGCCGACGCCAAACGGAATATTTTTTTATTATTGTGTATTGTCACCAATTAAGTTTACTTGGTGAGATTTGCGCATGCGGAATGGAAAAATACCAAATAGTTTTATATTAAAGCGCTGATGGAGGATTGGCGGAGGGGCTCTTTATGCGAAATTTCGTACATGTCGAAAATGGGAAACGAACATATTTAGCGATAGAAATAAATGAGTTTGGATTAAATTGAGTTTCTGAATTTGGAATGTAGTTTAGCTCCAAAACTTGGCGGGATTTTTAAAAGTACTAAAATGGCGACTTTTTACGGAGTAGCAAACACGCAAGACAATCTTCGTTTACTGGAGGACCGCGCTACATGCATGAACGAACTGAAGAGGCTATGACATACGCAAGATGTCTTGAACATCCCGACTTTTTTTTAAGGATTGAAGTCATTTGCAATCCTAAATGGTCAGACATCAATGATGTCTTGAGGCAAGGGCAAAAATCTTACGATAGATACGATGCCATTGCGAGGGTATTTTTCTCATATATTTGAATGTCGAGGATAACCATTATTAAAGACAATAAATTTCTTAAAATCTTAAATTTAGATTATCATTCAAGTTTTAAAAATTAAAAATATTCTTGATATCTTAGGTATAGGTTCCAAAATATCATATTATCGTCTGTCCAGCGAAGCGGGCGGGTACGAGCTAGTACTGTTATAAAGGGATTTCACTGTGTGTCGATTGGCAACATATATATGGTTGAATAGGTTTTATGCTTTGTAAACAATTGTAATAAGAATTTTTTCTAAATCTTTAAGACCATCTTCATATGGAATCGAAAATTCAGAAATTGTATTGATATAACTTAGTTCAAAGCAAATATTTGGTTGATGTAAATTAAGATTTTAAATCTGTATCTTTTTTGATGTTTTTAAAGGATAAAATGAGATTTTAAGGGTTAAGACACGCGTAATTGAAACAAAAAAATATACCGGCTTTTTTCAATCAAAATCTTCCGCCGAGTAGCTGTATATTTTCCAAATGATCAATAGAATCAAAACATAAAATACTGTCGTGCTGGAACTTTGATAATGCAGTCTATATAAATAGAAAAATTTAGGAATGTAAAAATCATGCAGGACTATCAAAAAGGTAATCTATGTCGTTTTAAATTACAAAGCAAAGCCACTGGCCTCTATACTTTGTCTGCTGCCTGATGAGTGATTATCCATTTGTGACTTTTGAAATCGGAGAAAATTTGATGGAGCCTCTTTTCTTAAGGAATGATTCCCAAGTACCGACAGTACTTTTCACCTGTGCTGCGTGTCGAACCGTTTATCTGGAACCTGAGGCTTCTCTAACTCTTTTCTGTAGGTATTTTTTCTAGATTGAAAAAAGGTTTTATGTGAAGCAAATATTTATAGAATTTAGAAGAAACTCAACCCTCCGATGCCATTCTAGTGGGAAGACTTCGGGAGAGATTAATTTGAGTAGTCATAAGAACTGTCGAGATGCTCCCTCAGAAAGCGATATTGTGCTGCGATTGTTGAATGTTGTAAATTCTCGCCCATTATATTTGTCTCAAAAACTCAGATGATTCAATTCCCAAAAGGCTTTCTATGTTTTTGATTGAGAATCGCAATTTCAGTACCAATGATTGTTGTGGAATTGTGACATTTGAGGAAAAGATAGCGATAAAACTTTTGTAAGATTTAAGGCTTACATTTTTTAAAGAGCAATTGAGCTTATTAATTCAAAACGATGGACTTTCGAGAAATATAGGTTAAAAAAGTGCTGTTATGATTAAAAAAAAAAAAACATAGAAAAATTAGCACTGTTATTAATTAGAAATATTAAACTGTTAAAAATTAGCAATTGAGTATAAACACAATTTGGAATTTCCTTGAGACAAGTACAGCATATAGGAAATAAATAATAATGAAATCATTGGATGTAAATTTACAAACTCTGGACAACATATCAGAGCTCTTGATAAACTGGATTATCATATTACATATGTTTTGAGTTACAGGAGGGGAGGATGTTAAGCAGTTGGGAGAATGATCAGATGTGAAGCAATATGACGAAACGTACAAGAAACTAACACTATCTCCAACATTTTGCTATCCTATGAAACTTTGTACTCGGATGCGATGTAATATTACTTGTGACTGTTCAATAATTTATGCTGTTTTATGGATTCAAGTAATTCTTCTGATCGGAGAAGTATCCAATTTAAAAGATTCTGCTAATTGTATTCATTGATTGTCAAATAGTTTTTTTTAACTTGAATTCTGTTAAAATACTGAAGAAAACAATGAGCACTTTTCAAAAAAAAAAATAATCAGAAAATGAAACTGTCAAACAAAATATTGTATTGAGCAATTGATTATGCAGATGTTCGGATATAAATATGTCACTTTATTTAAGATTGGAAATATTCAAAAAAAAAAACTGAAGAGAAAAATTCAGCGATTTGGTCACAAAAATGTGTTCTGTGAATGTGCAAGGAAAGAAATACTAATCAGTAAAAAGATCTTAAGTTTTTATAACATTAATTTTTATCATTTTACAAAAACTTTTTTTTCATTATGTTATGTATAAAACATTATATATATATATTATTAATATATATGCTGCAAATTCCCTATAACAGCATTACTGAAAACAAAAGCCAGTTAAAATGTTCTGGCTTCCTATAGATCAAAATAATTCTGTTCCTAGGTATTTTTTATACATAATAAATATAGTTTGCAATTAATTGCATATAAACAATAATCAAGGTTTGATAATATGCAAAACACAGGAATGAAAATCCTTGCATTTCGCATCAAAACCTGCAGAATATGCAATTACGTTATTTTACAATTTGATTTATCACATTTGGAAAGAGAAATGTGAATAGACATAATTTTAAATTACCTAAAGATAAGTCATTTACATTTTTCTTCCCAACTAAAGCGTGACAGAATATTAAGTATAATTACATACAATTAGACTTACAACTTTCCACATTTAGGAACAGCATTTATGCAATGCTTTGATATAGTAACAAAGGAGTATCAAAATTTCTTAACCTTAATATAAATTATGAAAATTAAAAAAGTCAATACATTGTTTTACTTAAGTATTAATACAGAGCAAATTAATTATTTAAAAATAATTTATTCTCCACAATTTCAGAGCATTATTATATGAAAATGAATATGTCTTGAGCAACACACAGAAAATAGAAGGCACAACCTTGAAGACAATATACAATACATACATAAATTTTCATAAAAGGAAAGAGAAAACAAAGATTTTTTTTATGAACATTTTAAACGCCAAGGAATGGCTATTTACAAAAAGAACCAGTTATACAAATAAATTATAGAAACTTAATTTCTTGAAGAGTAAAAGATAACAATTCAATGCATTTCAACTTCGCAATGGGCAAAGCTGAAAAAAAGCATTCAAGAACTAATCAATTTGGGAAATAAAAAAAACCTGTAGTAGACCATTCCATATTTTTATACCAAAAATTACATGCACTTTAAATTTAGAAATCTTGCATCACTGAACACATGCTAAAGTCATTCCCCAACAATGCAGGAATATTTCTTGTAAGAGCTACCAAACGTTCAGCAGTTCTTTTACAAAAAGAAAAAAAATTGCACAAACAATATTTCATTTTCACACACCACCCTGAAAGGAGAGATCCTTCTTGTATTATATGTAATTCATTTATGATTCTGTAAAATATTTAATGTTTATGTGTGTATTTATATACACAATATTTGGAAAGTTGTTCCAATTGTCTGTCTAAGTAAAAATGTAGGTCACACTTTGGTCATTCATCTGCTTCATCAGGCTCTCTCAGCCACATAAAGAACGATTTAACAGAATTTACTGCTACACCTTTGCCTTCAGCTTCATTTGGATCATCACTAAGTTCCCATTCCTTAAAAGCTTCTTCCGTTATGACATCATCATCGTACAAAATATCAAAAATTTGATGCAAAAGCCCTGAAAAAAAAAATGATTTGAAACCATTTGTTTTATATTGTAAGTTACAAAAAATTATGCTCATTCCTTTCAAGAAATTACCTAATTGAAAAACTACATTAATCTTGTTAACTGAAAACAATTAATGTTAAGTAAAAAAAATTATGTAAGAATAATCTAAATTACTTTATAACTGAAATTTTAAATGTCTGACAAAGATCTTTTATAATTTTGACATAGGAATTTGAGGTTTAGTACGAAAATATTTCATTACTATTAAAAATATTTATTTTCACTAAAACATAGAATTATACTGTCACACTCTAGTGAGTACTATAGAAAGAAACCCTTTGCTGCCTGTTTTTACTTTCTGGAGAAAAATTCAGGGACCCTCCCTTCAATTACCATAGATTTTCAAAATATTCAAAAATAACTCACCCCCCCCCCCTTTGTATCTAGCTAGATAAAACTATAGAATCAAAGTACATAATATACTGATTTATTGTATGCAAAACATATTCAGCGAGAATAAGATTAGAAATTTAATTGTATCTCTCAAAAGCATAATAAAATATTACAAATCTAATTAAATATATAGTTTAAAATTAAGATGGACTTACCACTTGGTTGGCCTAATTCATTCATCAGAGCTTGTACAGCATATAAGGCTTGCAGCTCTAATCTGTCTTTGTGATCAATGTAACGTGTTAGTAATGAACTTCTTTGCTTCACTTTTCCAAAATCTAATGCATAACTAGAATCTGCTTCTGAAAAGAAAAAATAATTTAGAAATTAAAAGAAAACCTAATACTGCAAACATATACTTTTTAAATTTCATGTTAGTTAATGCCATTGCACAGATTTTACCAGTGTCTTATAGCAAGTAATATGAAACAAAGTATTAAACATAAAACTGATTACACAATAGCATGCCCTACAAATAACATTAAGAATTTAACTTATAATTTAACAAGAATAAAAT
>BMAW01124852.1:126754-187083 GCA_019974015.1 Nephila pilipes | reverse complement strand
TACAAATAACATTAAGAATTTAACTTATAATTTAACAAGAATAAAATGACCAGTTAAGTAAAATCCAAAATTTTTATTTACCTAAAAGCTGGGCCACTAAATTTCACAAAAATTTAAATCAATACAGGACCTTGATCATGCAATTCTCCCTTCAGGACCAATGGTATTATATATTTAACAAGCCTTTCTAATTCTTTTGACCCATGATTACTCTGGTATAACTTCAAATTGGTTTTTTTTTTTTTAACAATAGGTGGTTTTAGTCCATTTTCAAATATTCCAGTATATTAATCTTCAATATGTACTTTAATACGGAGGTTTTAATCATATAAACCACTGAACATGTTTGATTCTTTTGGGGGGATTAAAACTTTAAAAGGTTGTGTTTTATTATGTGCTGGGCTTTTTGCTCATATTTTGACAGAGTGAGAAAGGATGCAATGCTTATTGGTTAGAGGTGAGAGTACACTTGTCATTTCCAGGTCCATTTTTTGTTCCTACAGTGTATACACATATAATTTTTACTAAAATAAACCAATATTCTTTTATAAAAAGTTATCTTTCATATATGTATATACATAAATTTATTTCAAGATTATTTGATTCAGATACTATCAAAGATAATAAACTATAAATTACAGTGTATTTGATTGCAGTTGATTTCAAATGAATTTTTTAATGAAATTAGGCTTAATGCCTGGTCTCAAGTGCATCTGTAAATAGCCTTTCTCTTTTTGCCATTCCTGAGTAGGATAAAGACATCAGCATATTCCCTTCTTAAATCCAACCACATCATAGATATCTCAAGGTAGTAAGGCTTCCTCACCAGACAAACATTTTCAACACGATCACTCTTCACTGTCCCCTTTTCCAAGATCTTTGCTACAATGTCATAGCAAGGATCTTAATCATTGATCAATACTAAATAGCCTAGGTTAGAGAGAGTTGGCCGAAGAAAGGAAGAACACTAGAGGCTCCTAGAAGAGTTATCACAGCACACAATTTTGAATTTGTGTTTGAACGCCTTCAAGTTTACCAATGTTCCAATTTTTCAGTATGCAGACCAATTATATTCTATTGTATATAAATAAGCCGCAATTGTTGCAATATATATTGAAATTTCAAAATAATTCAAAAACAATTCAAACCTGTTATTGCATATTCATGAACTACTGTTACCAAGGCACGGATAAAATTTGGATCAGCATTATCGGAAACATTGGCCTAGGGAAGAAAGAAAAAAAAAACTGATTTTCTGCACCAAAAATTTAAAATAAAAATTTGATTAAAGATTGGATTTGCCGAGTACATACATCGATCCAGTCGAAAATTTCTTCATTTTCTTCTTGTTTTTCAAATAAAACCAGGAGGTGTTTTTTTATATCTTCAATAGACATTTGAGTTTTAGGTCTAATTTTAGTAGGACTAACCGTGAATTCTAATTTCTAAAATAAATTTTAGAAAATTATTAGCTACAAGCACAAAGAGAAACTAAATTACAATAGCACAGAATGAAAAATTAACTTACATGTTTTTGAACAAATTCATTAACATTCGTATCACTTCCCAGGAAATCCGTCCACTGCAATCCCGATTCTCGCCATACTTCACCTAATTTTATAGTACCCTAAACGAAGGTACAATATTTAATAACATACTCTTTTTTAAATGAATTAAATTTCAGAATGTCATGAGAATTTCAAAAATTATTTTTTCCAGCATCTTAACCACTTGGTATTTTACCCTAAGTGTCAGCATGTCAACATATCTACTTATATATTATCCTAAGCATTGCTCGATCCCAATACCTGCTCTTCTAAAATTTTCATGGACAAATATACCTGTAGACAATTTATACAATATACAATTTTGAAATATATCTAATATATTTCAAAATTTAACCCAAAAGAGCAATTTGAGATCATTCTAACACATAAAAAAAATTAGTCTTTTAAGAGGATAATTTTAGAATACAACACTATAGATTAAAAATCTAAAACTTATTTCCCCAATTAAACAAATATTTTATTCATACTCCAAAAAATATTGTAATTGAAAATAGCCCAAATACCTTTTTCTTAGCAGCACAATGTAGAATAGCAGATACTAATTTGCCAGCTGTTTCAGATGGTATGCAAATTTGAAGAACATCCTTTATTAGCCTTAAAGGAAATTCACTATCTTCAACCATTGGCTCCAAAATTTCACCCATATAATCCCATATTAATGGAATATCCAATGAATATTCATCAATCATATTTAGCACCTCTGTAAACCTAAAAAATAATTTTTTTAAAAAGTTAAAAATTACCATTTGATCATCTCAATCATTATCCAAAATTTAAAAAAATGTTTGCATGCAGTGCTATTCAATTCACATAACTTTTGCTAATTTTACAGCAACCACGAGAAATACAATAACAAACAGAAAACAAAAGTGCAAACACAGCATTATTCATATAACACCACTTTATCCAACATTACAGTCCAAAAACTTACATAAAAATCTAGATAATATACCATTTGGAAAAAAAAAGGACTGAGGAGGGAGACTTTAAACCTTTAACAGTTAGAAGAATTAACAGTTTTCGCTCTTAATATGTGCAGCATTATGATAAAATGGTAGGTGAAGATGTCATCCTTTTCTGATGGTGATCTGATAGTTCGATCACTTTGAAAAATATTCTTCGAGGAGCTATTAGTAATTTATTAACATAATACAACTGTAATTGTCTCTTTCCAACAAATCAATAAATGATAATTAAATATATAATTTAACAACTTTTTAAATTAAAATATCTAAAATACACATGATTTTCTACTTTATGAAACATTTAATTGCTTTTTTCCATTTAACTCTCACATATGAAACACTTCAAAACAGGATTCATTCATCACAAATATATAGTCAAAAGAAAAATAACTACATCAACAATTAAATCAGTAACATTTCCCATTCATTATGCAAAATTTCATGGTACTTATATTGCCATTTGTATATTTTTTAAACTTCAACTTTTCCAGAAGATACTGTTTATAACACAAATAACGAAGGATAATATACACAGACGAACCCAGCTTGTCAATGTGCACAGAGAAAAAGTTTTGCTAAGCATACAGGATTCAGTGTAACAATTTAAATCAAAATAACTTTGGATGAGCAGAATTCGTATGCAAGCATTATGGTGATAATGCAAGCATTAAGCTGGACTTCTAATTTCCAGAAAATTTAGAAGTCCAGCTACGAGACTGTTATATCTGCAGGCAACCAAATCATCTAGCCAAGGATTGTTTTAATAGAAACAAGGGAGAAAAGAACTATGTGTCAAATAACATTAAACACAACAGGAATCGTAATAATACGAATTATTCTCCTAAAACACCGAGTGAGTGTGAATGTTATTAGCCCAAAAGACAGGTGCAGCTAAGCAGCACCAAACAAGATTTTATAGTGATCTAGAAGTGAAATAATTGAAGAAAAGGAAAAATATTGATGGACAAGAAGGGTCGAGAATACAGAAGGGTCACTATGGTATCCTGGGGGTGCATCACCTGTGTTTGCCAAAGACAGTAACACCCCAAGGGGAAGTGAAAGATCACCAGGGTCCTAAAACACAAATGCCAGTTCAGCCTTTCACCATTTTAGAACAATGGATAATGTACGGATTTTAGACAGTGGTGCTTTTTGTCATGTCAAAAGACCATTTTTTATTTAAAAACATTAAACCAGATTATAAGGAAGTACTTCAAGCAGGTAAAAATTCTAAAATAATTTCTGAAGGAATAGGAGATGCAATGGCCCAAAGTGTAAGAAAAAGAAAATTCATATATTTAACAGTTAGTTATGTACCTGATTTACAAGATATAATTTCTCTGTCGCATGCTTAAAGGATAAAAGTTGTAAAATTAAACCTGAAAGCCGTGTGTTAAATATTTGATCAAAATATGTTGGTTACTACAGCGATTAAAAATAGACTAGAAATTTATTTAAATCCCAAATATAATTCTGAATAACCAGTCTACTAGTAATTATGAAACTTGGCATAATAGATTACATCATTTAAATTCTAAGAATATGCTTAAAATGAAAGAATTTGTTGACATTCATAATATGAAACGTGCTATACGAAAATAACTCAGTAAAGTCATCCTGATATTGACGTTAAAAAAAGTTCCGCAAACTTTTTATTAATTCATAGAGATTTATGTGGTCCTATACAAACTGAATTATTAGGAGGTGCAAAATATTTTGATACAAGTGGATGATTTTTCTCGCATGTATTTTTCTTATTTCTTAAAAAATAAAACTGAAGCATAAAATGTATTTCTCCAATTTAAAACTAAATACAAAAATTTAACTGGTAAAGAATTTAAAAATTTAGAAGTGAAAATGGATAAGAATTTGTTAATGAGCTTGCTAATTAAGGTATATTCCATGAGAAAACTGAACCTTATAATAGTGAAAGTAACGGGAAAGCCGAATGTGGAAACAGATTACTTCTAGAAAAGGCTTGGGTGTTAATATATGAAAGTAAACTTTTATTAAAATTCTGGACAGAAGCCATTAATTGTAGTACACATGTATCTATAGGTAAAGATAATATCCCGCTAGAAATATGGACAGATGAGAAACTGAAATTAAATTGTTTTTGTGCTTAAAAAAGAGCCTTTATAGATTGCCGCAATCTGGTAGGAATTAGTACTTGAAAATAAATGAATTTAAAAAAATTGGGTTAGTTCAAATAGCATCTGCTAATAGTATATTCATGAAGGCAGATGACAAAAAAAAAATTATGCTTTGTATGTTGTTGATGTCTTAGCTACTTTTTTTAATGATAGTGAAATGTGTGAAAATATTATTTCTACAATTACAAGTGTATATGAATTGCTTGAAAATAAGAACAATAAATTTTTGGGTATGGAAATTGCATGAGAAAAAATAGTATCAGCTTATCACAGATTGAATATATTGAATCCTTATCAATTAAACATTAATTGGAAAATTCTAAATCGGTAAAAACACCGTAAAAGTTTCCCTCTTACAAATGAAGTTATTGATCTATGTATCAAGAATATTTGGTGAACTTATATGATTAGCTAATAAAACACGTCCTGATATATCATTTTTCACCACTTATCTCAGTTTAATCACAAACCAGAAAAAAAGAATTATATTTTGGTAAAAAGAATGGTATTTAAAGGGCACAAAGGATGAAAAAAATTTATTTTTAAACATGATTTTGGTTTTTTGAATGCTTGTTCTGATGCTAGATGGGGAAATGCAGAAAATGGTGAAACATTTTCTGGTGGAGTAATTTTATTGGGCAATTCGCTAATTTCATGAAAATATCAAACAAAACAAAAAAGCATAATTTTTTCTACTTGTGAAGCTGAATTATTTTCCATCTCAGAAAGTTATAAGGGCATAATATTTATTGCCCGAAATGAGATGTAAACAATTTATAAATGATGAAGTTTGATAGTCAAGCAGCAATACAGTGGATAAAAGGCACGAGATCATCCAATGAATGGACACGTGAACTTACATTTTCACTTTGTGAAAGACTAATTGATGGAAAATGTAATTATATTAAAATATGTGCAGACTGATTACATAATAGCAGACTTTTTAACAAAAGTAGTAAATGAAGATAAATTGATATTGAAAGAAAAATGTTTCTTTAATATCTTAATTTTTGAATGTGTGTTACCACAGCATTTTCGTGTTGTATGCATAACTATAATTTTTTGTATTAATTAGTATTGTGTATGTGTTTGTCTTTAAGATTGTACTGAAGGGGGGGAAATGTGTCACTTGCAGGAGTTGTGTGTTGGATTTGGAGCGAGTGAATTAATTTTTATTGCATAGTATTATGTGTGAACACCTACATTAGTGCATCACCCACTTCTCAAAACATACTCACTAGAGTCGTGAACACGTAAGCACTCAGAAACTTTGTGTACTGCTGTGAGCTTAAATAATGACTATTAATCTGTGTGCTATATCTATGTGAACTTTTATTTTTCTCATTCATGTGTTTTTGTGGAAATAAATGTTTTGTTTGAAACCAACGACTACTCGATCCACATTAAAAAACAACAAAAGCAATACCACAACTGAAAGAAAAATTATCCAATGGCATACATATAATAAGAAATAATCATTAACTTATAAAATATAAATTTTTCGACTGTATTAACAGGAATGAAATTCAAGTTCAGCTTTAAGAGCATTTACTCTTAAAAAGGATACATTGTATGATTTCATAGTATTAAATTTTGGTTTCATATTAAATGCACACCAATTTTACTAACAGTAATATTTCAGATCCTTTTTATAATTAGAACAAATATGACAGTTTACTATTGAGAGAGCAACAATTTTTTTAGAAGTCACAAAATGCATTATTAAAAGCTTACAAAACAATTTTGAGTCAAAATTAAAATCTACATGGCAATCAACTGTTTCATAATAACCATTGAATAATTAGATGTACATTAAATCAGCCTTCCGACTTCCAACAAATATCACAAGTGGAAGGAGTATGACAGAACTATACCATCTTGTATTTATTAGGTCTCTCGCTGTTTGCTGAGCTCCTTTCCCTTAGAGGAGCACTTTCATAAATGTACTTACAATGAAATACAAGAAATTAAGTGTTTAGTGATCGTATGAATTACTAATAACCATTAAAAAAATTGGCAGTTTCTCCCTTTCTTTAGATTGTGAGGTATGAGGAGATTTGCTTAGCCACTGACATGCATCTAGGGCACTAAATTGAATTCAAAAACTTAGAACTCTGCATTAATGTATGTGTTTCTCTAATATATACTTTTTTTAAAAAAAATTACACCTAGATAAGTAGATTGGAAAAAATATACACATTTCAAAACAAAATTAAATGCAAAGTTATGAAATGTATTATATCTTATTAAAATTCAGAAATTATTACTTTACAAAAATAAAAACCAGTTTTAAATGGCATTAAGCATTAGAAAACAGGACAATACTATTAATTTTTTAACCCTTTAAGCGGTCAATTATTTTACCAGAAATGCTTCCAAAAAAGGCATTTTTTTTTTTTTGCATATAATTAAGTACCATATTATGATATTCAAAATATCATAAATGAAGAAAAATCAATGAATGTTTCAGAAAATTGTAGAATATCAGAAGTGTCGACAAATTGTACGTGCACAGAGGGAATACCAGAAAATTTAAATCGAGGACACGGAACAGGTGGATTTTTCACATCAACCTCGGTAAAAAATCTTGCAGAACTCACATCTTCATCAGAGCTGAGCTCACTGCACTAGTCATCTGAGGTATAATCCAAATAATTAGAAGAAATATCTGAATCAGAATGTAGTTCATCATCTAACAAAAAAGTATTTTAGTCATCTATTCCATCCAGAATTTCCATAAGATTCACAAGCACGGCATACAGTAGAACAAAAATTTCAAAGAAAAGTTCCCACTTTCCCGCTACATAGAAAAACCCGGATGAAAAGCATTTCATTTACATGGACAAGCCACGCCATCTGTTGAAAAATAATAATACTAAATAGTCTCTTTCAATAATGAAAAATGCAGGCAAACCAGAAAAGGAAAGGACAAACGCCATACGGGCAAACCAGATGAGGCCAATTTCGGATAGCACGTACACTGTACGGGCAAACTGCTTAAAAGGTTAAAGATATACCATAAATTGCCTCCAGTAGACTATAACTACCATGAAAGCTAAATGAAAACTCGCACAAGGGTGGCTGAACTTTGTCACCACAAAGTAAAATACTCCAAATCAAAAGGTTTAAAGTGAATTTTCATAAGTTGAAGAACATTCTGAAATTATTCAAGGCTAAACAGTTTGTCTATAATTTTTTTCCAATTCCTTTTTCATTATAAAAAAAAGATATTAATCATGAACTTTTAAAGAACATAAAAAGTCTGCCATATAGAAGTAAATAAAAAGCATTTACTTCTATGAAGCTGCCTTCTGTTAATTCTATTTAGAAGTTACATATCAACTGAGACACTTAATTTTTTTATGAAAAAATTATGAACAGGTAGTCACACCTTTGAATTATTTTAATTTCCTAAAATTATTTTTTGTAACAATATTTATAATTTGTCGATTTCAATTACAATGAGGTGGTAAATTCTTTGCTTAGGAATACCATAAATGTATATGTATCTTTTAAATTCCCAAGATTTTATTTCAAAAATGTTTTATAGTCTTATAACATTTCTTTCCATGTGTATTAACTGCTACAATTCCTTAAGGTCCCTTAAATCAGAAAAGTATATAAATTCTATAAATACCCCACTAATTTCAAAGAAATTCTATAAACAGTTCTTTAATATCAAGCCAAGTAATTGAAATTCAAGAAAAAGGTGCTAAAATAAAACAAAAAAATGTTCAACTTACCCATTCTTATACTGATCAAATGTAATAATTTTCTTTTTCAATAAGGAATA
Organism: Nephila pilipes; assembly: GCA_019974015.1. Lineage (NCBI taxonomy): Eukaryota > Metazoa > Arthropoda > Arachnida > Araneae > Nephilidae > Nephila > Nephila pilipes. The sequence continues at coordinate 178,604 of BMAW01124852.1, read as the reverse complement.
CAGTAATTGGCCTAGAGAATACCTAGCCTGACTAGACCTTTCAAGGACTTGATTAATAGCAAAAGTTATAAACATGTGAACATTAGTTGGAGAAGCCAGCTCCATGACACACTTTATAGCTTCCTGAAATAATTATCTTACACTTAGAAAAGTCGCAATTTAAAATAACATATTTGATGTTTTTCCATTAAGAAATTTTAAAATATATTACATAATATAAATAAAATATCCAGGTCATTAAAATAAGTAAATTAAAATTTGCTGCAGGTCTAAAATTTAAAAAATTATACACATCAAAATATTTTTATATAACACAATACAAAACAATCAGGAAGGCCAATGACTTACTTCAAAATCATTATTGTGGAGAAATTCATCAATGAGAGGCTTGGTTTTTCTTTCCATATCATCATTATTATAATCCGGACCTCTTAGAGCAAAATCTGCAAATTTATTAATTTATTAATAATGGTGCAACAAATATTTAGTTAAAAAACCATAACTACAGGAGTAAATATTTTATTCTTCAGCAATATTGAAGTATAAAGGTTACACTCATACAGACCCAACATTGAAAAAATATAATTCCTTTAAAAATTTTTAGAGCCTGAAATTTACAATTACTTTAAAAATACAGGAATATTAAAAAGGCTAGAATACTACTGAATAAAAGACAGAAAACTTAATGGTGAATTTTAAAAAACAAATTACCTTCATTCAGCCAATATTAACATTTAGTACTACATTCTAAATTCATCCCTATTTCTTTTAACAAAATATCATACCCATTAATAAAAATTTATGGGTTAAAACTCATGCAAATTAGCACCTGCTCTTAAATATTGAAAGTTATATCATATTCAATAGCAAGGGAATATTTTGATCAATGAATGAAATATAAAGTTATCAAATATCTTAATAGAATATTTTTGATAACTTAAGAGTAATACAAAATAAAAATTATAAGTAGTAATATTTCTTTGAAATTCAAAATTTAACAATGTCTACGAACAGTTCAGTATACTAAGAGAAGAAATGCATATGTTACATAATTCAACACAACTTGACAAATATTGATAATTTTAGTTTATGAAACAGTTTAACTGAAAACTCGTAAAGGAACCAAGTCAAAGATAGATTAAAGATTTATATTTATAAGGAAGTTAATTCTATTAAAAATATCAAGCAAAAAATCAGGGAAGAACTGTAAAAATGGTACATCTAAATGTTTTATACATCCCAGAATATATAGTTACATTTTCAAAAATATATTACTATATCTTCAAAAATATATTACTTTTCCAGAAGTATTCACAACATACTAGTATTATGAGGCTCAATCAATTTAATATACAGCAACGTGATTTATCAATACAATGAATTGAGTAATTGTTTAATTTGAATCCTCTGGCACTCAAATCATCCTTTAAACACCAATAAAAGCATATACAAAAATTAGTGTTGCAAACATAATTACAAAATTTGTATCAACAATTGTTTAAAAAATCTTTCATAATATAAGGATCTTATTAAGTTTAAAATAGTAATAAAAATTTAGTAATAAAAATTAATACAGAATTACCTTCTGTTTCTACTGCTTTACCATTTACATGAATATCAGCAGCCTTTTTAACTTCAGAAACTTTAGGCTCAGTAGCTCTAGCGAGCCCTTTAACAGTTTCTAATAAATTCTCTCTTTCTTTAGAGGTAGATGGAGTTTTTCTTATGGCTGGGGGCAACTGATTGTTGCGCCCTCGACTAGATTCTCGACTGGAAGCAGCAGACCTTTGAGAACCCCTTCTTCCTTCATAGTTAGAAGCGAGAGGCTGTTCAGCAAGAGCAGAGTACCTTGAGATAAAATTTGATGAATAATTTATACATATTAGTCATTATTCAAGTGAATTTAATATACTAAATAAGTAATATTTATTACAATTTAAATATATTATTAACAAAAAATAAAGATTTAAAAATCAACATTCTAAAACAATTCTCTAAACGTAACAGAAATACTGTATTAATATGTTCACATTTAAACTTAAAAAGTAATTTTTCAAAATGCTTTGATTGGAGAAATATATTATGTACAGTTGATTAACAAGGCAGATTCATAAAATTAATGACAATATGATTAATAAAAATCATTAATACCTATTTGTCAAGGCTGTTTTTGCATCTGAATCAGTGGGTGCTTTAGTACCACCACTGCTACCTCGACCCCAACTTTGCGGACCTCTTCCGCCAGGACCCAAGCGAATACTTTCTACTTCATCTGGCTACAAGAATAATTTTGTTTCATTAAAACAACATAAAATTTAATACTGCCTGGAACAGATATTATTACATTTAAAAGCTGCCTTAAGATTTTTAAACAGAGTCTAAAACTTCAATACAAATGTCATTCCAAGCCCAACCATAACACAAATGTGTCAATGACATTTTTGTTATTATACATGAATGCAAGACTTCCGTTTATGTTGCTACAGTACTTTGACAGGAGAATTAACAGTTTTTATTTATTACGAGAAGCACTACAATCAAACAATCGCTAAAAAGGCAGCTTTCTAAATATACGGATTAAACACTTAGCAATCTTGCTTCTGACCAGTGAATTTCAATACAGAAGTCAAGTCATAAGGTAGTAATGGGGATGCAGTTACCGGTTTTAAATCTTTACAGGAAAACAATTTAATAAGTTTATAGTCCAATCTGGAAAATGGGTGTTATAGAAAGTTTTTTTTTTTATTTCTAGATTAAGTGAAATTTACTGTTAATATCTATCAATTTCAACTAAATGCCCTCTATATTATGCATTAGCATTTTTTACAACCACCATGAGAAATTATGTTTAGCAATTATATTTATCAGACAAACAAGAAAGCTAGAGGTCAAAAGGGTTATAAGACATTGAGATAAGCTATGATGTAAAAAGATTACTAAGAATATCAATATAAGATTGAGGTGAAAATTCTTAAGATAATTAAATTTATCCAGATTAAAAGTAATTAAACATTTAATTACTATGTTATTAATGTATTATAAAAACATTACAATACTTCAAATAGTATACCAAGACAGAAAAACCTAGCAAATTATGTTCTGTAATTCTAAATCTATAAAGGGAAAGATATGAATACATTGGTGCAATTTGTTATTTGTAATAAACATTGATAATTAAATATTTTAAAAATGATTTCAAATAAATATTTTTAAATGATTGTTACCTTGGTTAATTTTAATTTAGAGGGATCTACCATACTGTAACTGCTTTTATTGCTTTTGGAAGATGAGGTCCATCCATCTTCAGACTGACCCATGCGACCTGCAAGTATCAAAATCTTAAACACTATTTCTTACAAATTACTAATTAATTCTTTCTAAAAAGGAACATACCTGTATTTTTTCGTCTATCTCTGTCATCTGGCAATCTTTTAGGATAATTTGCCATATTCTGATAAACTTGTTGCTGTTCACGTGCTTCCCTTTCTGCTTCTTTATGAATTTGATCAATTGTTTTAGGATTATTTTCATCTCTCCTAGGTACCCAATTATTCTACAATACAAATTTAAGTAAAAATCAGCAAAATAAATTTTAATCAAATATATGATGACAGATCTACAGCCTGCATCTAAAGACTTGCATGTGATTCAATTGAAAATAGAACCAAGCAAAAAATTTTACACATCGAAATTTTTACAGGAACCTTGATTAATCACAGTTAAATTATGCGTAACAATTATCAAATTAGAGCAAATTTTACACATAGACAAGAACTTAAATTGTAACTAATTACTCTACAAATCAAAACATATATGGATAGAGAAGTTAGAGCTTGTGGAAATAAGAGCTAGATTTGGCTATGCTAAATAATGTGCACCAGGGGGGAAATGGAAAGAATCAAGATTAGAAAAAATGGGCAGTGATGAAAATTGTTTGACAAATGTCAAAAATATAAATGGATCGCTAAGGTATACCAGACATATTGCTCATATTTTTCAAAGACAGTTAACTGTCTGGGAAACAAAAAAAATCACTTAAGGTCAGGAATCCTATATTTAAAAAAGGTCTTTGGGTCTTTGAGTACACATTTATTTCAAAAAATTTTTACACTTGGAGCATTTTATTCAAATAATCTACAATATTTCTAATCTTCCTTATTTTATCATCTTTACTTAATTTTTCATGCAGAAAATTTAGAAAACTTGAAATATCGAAAAAGTGGCGTTATTTTTTGCAAAAACTGGAGTATTTATAATTTGCCTTTTAGACCAATACATTTCCAACTTTGCTTTCTTTACCCGAGACATCAAGATACACAAAGCAATATATGCTTTTATTTCGTCAGAATTTACAGGAAACCACCTTTCATTTTTTTCCTCCCAAAACCTTCTTTTTCTCCTATTTGTCTGGCATACCTGTTTGTCTCTTCTACTATGATATTCCAAAAAACTTCCTTTAGAGCTTCATTTAAAACATCTACAGCTTAAGGATTATCACCTAGCCTTCGCAGGCACTAAGTATTGATTCCAAGTACTTCAGAAAAACGTTTTATATCAAGTACAAATTTTTTTTCCTTCCCAAATCCATTCATCTAATTTTTCATGAGAAGATTCAATATTGCTGCTTGATAAGCGTCTTGTATGTCTTGGAATAAATTCACTATTATTATCACTTTCTAAATCGATACATTCTTCATCATTTTTATTATGAAATTCCCCTTTATAGCTAAAAGGATCATTAGAAAACTCATCCCATTCAAGATCACAACTTTCATTAAAACTGATCCTATCACTTTGATAAAATATATTCTCTATTTTTGTCATTATGGGCTTGTGTATCCCAAACAAAGTTCACCAAACTACTGAAATTATTTGTTCTGTTGCAAAAGATACGTATTACTTTGAAATAAACCAGAATGAACAAGAAAAATCTTGGCTCAGTTTCAATGACGTATCAGAACGTCATGCGAGTCTTCACCTAAACAAATACATGGCATACTGTTGCGTCAAATGCAACCAGAGGGTTAAGAAGTACAACTTCAAAAGAAAACTTTAATTTCCACATGGGTAAACTCATGTTATCAGAAAACTAATCAAACCTTCCAAATAGTGAAAATATTCATGTTACATTCCACACAAAATGTTATTTGTTAATGTGTTTTGTTTGATTGAACAGGAAAACTATCTTTATGCAACAAAAGACATAATTTAGTACATTCAGCTCTAAAATATATAACAATTCACAAAAACAGAGTATGTCTCTTTAAAGAAAAAGAATTCTGTAATCCTTATGATGAAAATATAGATGACTGATTTCCATTTGAATACTTTAAGAAAATTCAAGCAGAAGATATTTTTCAAATATGACCTGAAGAATTTTATTTACAATTTTGATAACTACATAATCTAAACAGTTTCTCAACACTTACAATCGGAAAAACTAACCAAAATAATACGAAAATTTACATTTCAATGATATAGATCAATTTACTGAAATTAAAGCATATTAATAATGATGTAATTTAAATTTCTCTCATATTACTATTCAAATAACTCTAGTAAAAGGTTTCAAAAGTGAAAATCATTTAACATGCCCTGATCTAGACAAATGTTATTTTATTTACAAAAAAGATTTTAATTACAATGAAATCTACTTTATGAAACCAAAACATAAATTTTTAACTTGTAGCAAATGGCCACTTTAATTAAATTAATACAAACCTTTGTCTGATAGTATGTATCCCGATATACATTTAAGGGCGAAAAGTTACATCAGGAACGCAGTAATAAAAAAACCCCGAGACCAGACATGACAATATAATCAATTCCATATTGATTAATAATATTTTAAACTTTTCCAATGAATAGATTCTTCCAAGATTTATTACAGGTTAAACAATTTGTATGTCAACAAGCATAGTCCTCAACTAAAAAGTAAATAATCCCTTATTTCCTGAGATAGAATTTGAATAAAACATTACTTCCAGTTTGTTATGTATGTTTCTTAATGAAAGTCTCATATTTCCAGATAGCAATAATTCTGCTTGAACAACAATAGTATTCATTCAATTTAAAATGCAATATGGCTTATATAATCATGAAATAACTCAGAAGAATCCATTTCTGTATATATTGTTTTCCCAACATTAATTTTTCAGACCATTAGTTTCACATGTAGATATTTATTTGAAACACTACAGGGAGGACCAAAAACCAATCAACATGCTTCATTTAAGATAGTGCATTCTATATCTTTAATATAGATCTTCATCAAATTCTTCATGACAAAAGTTTGTCAAAAGTACTCCCAAGAACTGAAAGACTTTGCTCAATTTGATTCACAGGAATTGTGAATAAATGATCCGGAATACAATGCTGAAAAGACAAGAACATCAACACCGTTCTCCAGTGCTTGGAATCTGTCCTCGTGTTTATTCCTAGTTTTACATCTCCACCATATTTTTTTTATCCCCTCTGATTTCATGATCGTGTTTTTTCAATTACTTAAAAACCATTAATCAGCTCACTGGCAATATTTTAACAAAAAATGGAAGTGATACACAAAATATTGTAAGCTATTAAGAAATATGGGATTACATCTTCATGAACTGGAAATTGCAATCAGAAAGATCATTTTCCCATGCTTAAAAAGGATATTTCCAAAAAACATTACATACACATATATAATCTACAATAAAACACTAAAATAATTATAGTTTTTTTTTTATTCTTAACTGCAATACAACTTATAATCTATCTAGTTTTTGCTTGATAGTTTATATCATACAAAGCCAAAATAACTAAATTTGTAATCAGTCCAAAAATTTAATTTCATATACTGTAGCATCTCAAATTTCTGTGAATTCATTGCATACTATCCAGCTTCTAATTCGATTTTCCAATGTAAAATTTTTACGTAACAATCACGCTTTAAGAGGTTTTGTCGAACATTGGTACAATGTGAATATGTGTATAGTATTTGCATACATATATACATACATATATCTGTGTATGTATATATATAATAAAAAGAAGTCAACTCTTAATATGTAGCATTATAATACAAAATTTATAATTACAAAAATGTCATTTAGCTCTACTAAAATGCTTCTAATATAATAGAAGCAAGGTTTTCAAAAAAAATCAAATTTGTGAATTAAACTTTTTAAATTTATTTTTTGGGAAATTGAACAAATACAAAGATTTACAGCAGTGCTATTTAAATACTGAATCAGCCTTCAGTTTCATATATCAATGGGCTAATTTCAATACAATAAAGTAAGATATATCCATTTATAAAAAATAATAAAACTTTTAACATCAGTTCACCTATTTGAAAATAGCTCATGAAATTTAAGAGCAATTATGAGCTAAGCAATAAGTAGGAAACAAATAACATGCAATATATCAACAAAAGTTTCCTTTCGAAAAAAATATGAAACTATTTTTAGTATGCACATTTTTTCCCCCTAAGGTTTAAAATGGAAAATTACTTCTAAAAACAAAAGTTCAAAAAGTTCAGTGTTTACAAAACTGTCTCATAGGGTATTATAGAAATTGTCATCTCTGGAGGAGTATTTTGGAGGAGAAGGAGAAACTCATAAGGAGCTATTTTGTCCAAAAATAAATAAAACCTATTATTTTTATACAAAAACATTCAATTTTTCAAACATTAATTTTTTTTCTTTGATTAACGTCTTAAGCAGTTTTTTTTTAATCCCTAAAATACAAACCACACATAACTGTTCAAGTAAGAAAATTATCAAAAATTTTCAATTTGTATTTCTGTACAACACTTCTATAGATTGATTTTTTCCCCTTGAACCTTCAAGTTCAAAAAATATGTTTGACTGAATAGTATATGTTAAAACAAATCCCTTAATCACTTTTCCAACCATTAGAATACAATAAACACAGCCATCTCACCCAACCAAAAATGACAAACAAAATTTAAGGTCTTTATCAAAGTAGCAATTAAAAAGCAGATAAGTTTCTTTGATTGTAGAACAGAAATTCACAAATCAAGCACATAAAAAATATATTAGGAAGACAAAAAGAAAAAGATGTTATATTTCTTAACACAAATATCCACAAGAATTATTTCCTGATTAATAAAAATAAATATGCACTGAAAATATAGCTTACCTTTTTCAAATCTACAACATCTTGAAGCATAAATCTTACTCTTGAACTTGTAAGACGCTTGTCAACAATTAACTTCATTTGTCCGAAATACATATCCATCTAAAAACACAATGTAAATTACAAAAACTCAAGCACTGTTAAAAATTCAATCCTGTTTATATACAATAAATTACTGAAAACATTTCATTTTCCAATGAAACTGAAATACAAATTTATATTCAAGCTAGTTTCAAAAAAAAGTACATAATATTAAAAAAGAATACACATATGAGCATTAAGATTGAACAGCTTAAGTTATCAGTGGACAAATTAAGTTATCATATTTTTAAAAATCAAACTTCCATAAGGATATATCAAAAGAGACTCCTTTATACCAGGAAAACTGCAGAATATTCACAAGATTCAAATAGTTATAAAATCCACAATCAATATAGAAGGAATATATTTTTTTCAAAAATATTACATAATTAAAAATTTCTTTCAAAAAGCAATACTTAAAAATTAAACACAAAAATATGATTACACTGATTTTCACAACCAGATGGACCAGGTCAAATTATAACAAAATCGCAAAAACACTTGAATAACATTTCTATAAAAAATCTAATGAAATATCAGACGAATACAAACCTGATTATCCCTAGCGTTCTTAGCTGCCTTTCCCTCGTCCAACTCTTTGCCTATTGTCTTCAATAATTTACACAGACATTCTAAAGACTCATCGTCACCTTGGTTTATAAGTCTCTTAATGCATTCATGCATTATAGGTTCAATTAACATGCCTAATTTAAAAAGTTCACCAATGAACCTTAAAACAAATGAAAAATTATTCTCTCAATGCATGAAAGATTTACATTTTACACAATTTTTCAAAATAATTATCTTTTCATTAGTAAAAATACAACTGCACTTACCTGATATTACCTAGTTGTCTATACCTAATTTTCTTTTCTTCTTCATCATATTCGAGTTTTAGCTCTTTTTTTTTATCCTTAAAATTAAAAAACAAAACAAATTTCATACTTTACAAGAATATTTCAAAATGAAAAAAAAATTATACTCAAAATATTTAAAAATAATGTAATGCACAAGCATGTGAATTCACACATTAAAATATTATTACACATTTTGAAACAAAAAACACTTACAGGATCAGCTGCTTCTAAAGCTTTCATCCTTTCTTCATTTTTAAGCTCATCGCTCCTATCTTGTTCAAACTCTTTTTGACATTTAGTCAGTAAGAGTTTACGAAAATTAACTTGAGTTCCAGTTGTGCCAGCAGCAGGCACCTTGATCTATAAAATAAAGAAATTTAGTTACACAGTTAAACAAGCAAGTAAAACTGTTCACCAGTATAATTTTTCTTTTCTTTTCCAAGCACTTAATAGTTTTCTATAAAAGCAATATATCCATAAATATTTAAGATCAATAACAAAATATTAAAAGAGCTTTTATACCAACCTGCTATAAAAACATACCAGGATAAAAATATATTTACTAATGCAATTAAGCAACTTTTAGAGTATAAACTGTACATGTCAAAGGAAGTCAAATTACTGTCTCACTTTATGCAATAAAATAAATGGGGAGGGACAACATCATTGAAATGCGTAAGTGACCTTCACAAGAACTTGAGTATCCATGTTTTTAGTCATTAAGTCTCGACTTTAGACCAAAATGAATATTATGTAAAAATAAATTAACTTGCACTGACAAGAGAAAATTGGTAACAAAAATTAAATATGAAAGTAGTGGTAGAGAGCAAATGGCAACTAAAAACAAAAGATTAGTGACCATATTGACAAGTGAAAAACCAAACCCGAGCCAGCCCGGAAAATTCTACGTAGGGTCAGTGCATTAGACCCTTATCACCAACTCAACTAATGACTTGGACCCAATTCATTTGCATCTGATATCTAATCTTTAAAATATTAATATTTAGGATCAGATGTCCATAAGGACTTTTTCCAACAGATATAGGATTGACTTTAGAATATTCATAAGTCTTGAATAAAATCACTTCATTATCACTGCATGATTTTCTATTTAACTACTGATTCATAACTGCTTAAAATATCAACAAATAATGACACAACCAAATAAAAGAAATAACGGTTTATTACAATTTCATCTAAAATTCCCGTATTTCGCTATCCTTTAAAAACTTCTATATTACATGCAACATTTATTAGACCCATAATCTTCAAGAATTTCAAAATACACCATAATATTATACAAGAATCCCCATACACTAGCTTCAGAAGAGTTAATTCATTACTAAGACATTTTTCTAACAACTTCCAAACTCCATTTATCGAGTTTCCAAACAAATTTACTGTAAACATAATTTCAAAAATATTTAAATATTTAAGTATAAAATACCACATATTATAGCCATTAAATAAAAATTACATCAAAAAAGTTTTCGTTAACAATACATTCAGCACATAATTACTAGATCATAATCAGAAACAGCTAAAGACAATTTCTTTATTTGTATGAAAAACACTTACCATAGCCAAATGTTTGCACATATTTGCGTAAGGGACACTAAAGTTGGGTTCATCAACGGCTTTTTCAAATATTAAATCTATTACTAAAGCAAGTTTTTCTTCTGTTTCTATATTAAGATTTTTAAGTTGAGCAAGAAGAGTTTCAAATTTTTGAGGAGTCAACTTATTTAGAACACCTTGTACACTTCTTTTTAGTTTCCCTTTTTCCTAAAAGAAATATATAAATTTTGATGTAAGCAAATATAAGAACATTTAGCTAAATGAGATCAATCAAATGAAAACCTTTACCAACATACAAATTTTTTTTTAATTAAAACTATACCCATTTAAAATATCACTTTTCTCAAAACTAAACTATTTCCTAAACTATATAAATATTTAGAACATGGTAAAATAATTGCAGTGGAGAGTACAAACAATGACTGCTTGAAAATTATCAAACTTATTTATTAAATATAACCCTTTCAAATACAACAAACCCAACACCAACAAGATTTCAAAATAACAAAGTTTCAAAATGAATCTCTTAATATAAATAATTTATTATTTTAATTTATCTTTTTCATCACATTAAGAAAAGTAATTGAATTAAATGTTTCCTATAAATCATATTAATATGTTAAGCAATTGTTATGTACATAGTTTTAAAAGAAAAAAAAATCAGGAAAAACAATTTTTACATACCAGCTCTTCCATATTTGCATCTGTAGGAACCTCAGTTTTGTGCATAGGTTTCCAAGCATTCTGAGACTCATGTAATTTTATATTCTGATTTAGAGAGCTTGTGAAAGAAATAACTTTACGAGGTTTCTCTCCCCCTCTACCTTGGCTGCGACGATTTACGGGAGCATGAGGCTAAAAAAAAAGACATTTATAAAACTTCAATAACCTATATTTAATATCAAATGAATGACATTAACATTTTCAGATTTAAAAATGTGAAAAAGAAAAAAAAAATTTACATATTGCATGCTCTAGATTCCCTGATTAACAAAAAAGCCTACCTTCACAAATCCTTTCGGTAACACAGAATTGCATTTATCTTGTCATTTGGTAGCATATCATTAATTAAAGTAACCAATTTATAAAAATCAAAATACATAACCAATTTATAAAAATCAAAATGTAATATCAGAAAATTTAGATCCACTAAAAGAGTTTCATTTCAAACCTTATTCCCATAGTTTATCTAAACATATTCTATTCATCAAGTACTGAAAAGAAAACATTAAAAAAAACAGAGTTTACCATTCTAGGACCTGTGCCAGTCCTGGCATATACTGGCATAAATGGATCGTTGTAGGTACGTATTTGAGAAATCATTGGAGGGGGTACCCTATTAACTTCAGTAAGCCTCTGTATCTGAGCCTAAAAAATAAAATTGTAAATTTATATTTTATTAAGATTGATTCGCATATATGCTTAAAGTTTTATTAAGAATAAATAATATGACAATGCAGGAACAAGACTTGGAATCTACTCACATAACTTAGAGCTACAAAAAATATTAGTCTAACTTTTTCACCTTTTACTTTTTTTACATGTTACGTGCAAGAACCTACATTCAGTAATTGCAAAAAATACCAATGATTAACAATTTCTCTTTTACCAAAATTTTTACCAACAGTTATATATATAAAAAACAAAGAAAAAACTTTTAATTTTTTCTCCAATCCTTCAGAAGATGAATAGAAACTATACATTCTACAATAAAGAAAACTTGTTTTATTTACACAATATAATTTAATGAACCTTTATAATTAAAAAAAATTCCATGTCTCAGTTTATTCCATAAAATAAATCATTTTTAAAACAAAACATACCTTATCTTTTATCACATCTAAATTTGGCAAATGCATTGGTTTGCGCAATGACATAGGCTGAGACTGTAATTGTAAGAGGAAATCCCTATCATACTGTTTCTTTCCTTCGGGATTTAAAGGACTCCATTGGTCTGCAATATTCAAGTTTTAGTTTTACTTCAATTGTGTTTTATATATATATATATATATACACACACACACACACACATACACACACATATTTCACCTCTCATTCTTTCATTTCATATAAAAATAACTTACTACAATACTATAATGTACATTATTCCTAAAGTTTCAAAAACCTAATAAGTTAAACATTTGAAAAAATTGCAAACAACTCATTTTCTGATTAACCAATTTAAAAATTTATAATAAATGTATCTACATAAATATCCATCAAAATAAGAAATATCTAGCCCATAGCTACTACTATTTTAATGAACCCATATATGCTACTTTAAAAGAAATAAAGAAAAAAAATTTCTGTAAGCATAACAGATTTTTCAATTTTAAGAAACATTTTACTTTAAATTTTAGAATTGTAACTGGAATTGTTACTTTAAATTTTGTTAGGATCAAAATTTTGATATTAACTTATTCATTATAGAAATAAAAACACTAAAAAAAAATTTTCAAAAAATCATTACTTCCTCTTTTACACAGAATTCGCAGTGATTTTAACTAAGCATATCCAATTCATTCAAAGCAATGTTTTCAAAAAAAAATACTTTTTATTTTTAAACAGGAAAAAACACACTCACCCTCCTTGTAGGAATACTTCAGAACCACTTTGTTTTCCGGTTCTTCCACTGTATTTTCTTTGTCTTCACCATCCGCACTGGGCGACACTGATGAAGAATCACTAACAAGATCAGTGGGGGATATGTCATTTGATGGGATATCTAAGATCTCTCCAGGAAGTGGAATGGTACTCAATATTTCACGATCCAATATAGGGGATGGTAATCTATCAGTGACAAAGTTAGGAACAGGTGGAGGAGCTGTAGGTGGTGGTGGAGGTGGTGGAGGAGGCGACAGAGGTGAAACAGTAGTGCCCTATGTTTAAAACAAGTAATACATAAAAAAAATTGAGACTATTTCTACTTAGGTCAACAAAGAAAAATTTTATTTTAGTTACTTTTCATTAAATAATTACAACTAATATAAATATGTATACACATATGACACAATCATAATATTAAGTGAGAAAAGAAAAAATTTTCCAGCAATCTACACACTTTGTTAGTGACGTTAGTTATTCCTAAATTTATGTCCTCTTTAATGAGAGAAATTTTCTCTTACATAAGAGAAATTTTTTTTTACTCCCATACAAAACTAAAATTAATTATTTGTAAATCAAATAAAAAAAATTTATGCTTTGACGAGATTCAATCCGAAGGCAAGAAGACACTCTATCCACTTTACCATTGCAAGACAAATGACATAGTAGAAGCATTGGCTTATTTCTTAATTCATCCACTAAATTAAATGGTTGGAATGCAGTTTAGCCCAACCACCCTTGGCGATAGGAATTATTTAGCAGTATTTTGCCAAATGTGGCTACCCTGGTTCGCTTCGCAGACTTAATGTTCAGCCAAAAATCGTCAAGCTTGGCAATTTTTGAAATCGTGCCAAGTGGTAAGGCTAAACTGCATTTTCACCAATTAAATTTAATTAATGAATTAATATTTGAAAAACCTATATTAACATCGTCATCCACTACAAATTTTTAAAAATGTATTTGAACTTTAGTGGATGAATAAAAAGTGTTTGTTAACAATTGAAAATTTAAACAAGATATATAAATATATATATCTTAATTTTTTTTTTTAATAAAATTATTACAGCTATTACTACTATATTTCAGATTATGGTGGAACAATCATGTTTAACTATCACATCTAATATCCAATTGTTAAAAGGTTATCAAATTTAGCTGACCCAAAACTGTTACTAATTACATTTATCATAAATCTAAAAATATATTAAAGAATGTGATAAATACATAAGATACCATACTTTTATAAGTATATATTTACATTAAAAGTCGGAAAAATTTAAACACACACATATGCTGATTAGATATTTTTGAAGTAAAAAATTTTCAAATTAGAAAACTATAAACAAAAACGTATAACACATAGCAGCATTGTTTTGCCCAAATTTACAATACTAAGATAAACAATATAACATTAATTACCTCTTTATTGTCCAAAAAGGCATCCATCTCCCCACCTTCCTTGCTTTCTCCTCGTTTATTATAATCTTTTTTCTTCTTTGTTTTGTTTTTCTTACCTGCAAAGGAAATTATTTTCAGGTATAAAATTTTTAAAAAAAAGCAAAGTACTCGTTTACTATTTTGAAAATCACATATTTCAAAAATTTTATTTAACAGCACACATTTTCCATTTTTCACCGAGAAAAATAGATAATTATCTTTATCAGGATATACTTGGAATGGATATATATTTTCCTGCTCCACCCTTCCTAACACAGGAAATAGACTTTTTCCTACAAGCAAATGACAATAAACACACATCACAATACATGCTTAAAAATTTTGTATGAGTTAGACAGCATGTTTCTGAATAATAAAAATAATTTCAACAAATGCTTATTTCCAATAACTAATGCCTTTACTATGCAACAGAAATTCATATTCAATAACAGTAAAAAAATTAAATATTTAAAAATACACTAGAACAAAATATCTATGTCAAAATTTACATTCAAAGTTAATAAAATTAAAATTGTACATACCATATCAAGTAATATTTTTATACTGCACAGAATTTATTGAAAACCTAACAAAATTTAAGGCACTTTCTTTTTTTAATATAAAAAAAAAGGACGGAAACTTGTGACTGATTATATAACATTAATCAAGAACATATAACAGACTCGCGAAACATTCACAAAATAAAAGCAAGTTTGACATTACATAATGTTTTTTTAAATTAATATTTTTTTTCTATTTGTTATTGCATCACTATGACCGCTCACGAGTTCATCTTTAAATTTAGATGGCAATTGCCCCCATATGGTTATGAAATAAAAACGGATACATTTACATGACCTCAAAATCAAAATATCATTAATTAAGAAATACGATTAATCAAAAAATACTAATTCTACATACAATAACAAATTAACAAGAAAAAAAATCAATCTACAAACAGATTTAAAATAGCAGACCCGAAGAAAAGTTCTCGGGCAAAAAGCAATGCCGAGAATACCATACAATGATAAAATATTTATACACTTACCGTGGTTCCATCTCTCCGAATCAGAAAGATTCTTAAACACTGGCATGACGTTTTACACGTATCCAAAATTGAAATCTGTTAAATAACTGCACTTATAAAGCAAAATACATCGCGAAATAAACTGGGACGGGACGTTTAGAACCAGCAGCCATCATGGCCGCCAAGGAAGCTGTACGCAACACACTGCTCCTTTCGCCCGATACCGAGTTTACAAATTTAGATACATCCCAACCAACGACGGTATTACCTTTTTGGCAAAGGGGATAAATAAGCCACGTGCTAATCTGAGAATTCTCATTCTAACACAAAGTTACTGGGCGAGACGACACGCATTGGATTAAAAACATTCCGCTCAACAGCGGAACGCGACCCACACATCAAAAGTACTAACACGTGAGCAATTCAGAATAACTTTTGACCAATCTTAGGACGTCCAAGCGCCGCCAAGGCCGTGACAGAAACGCGTTATCAGTGGATGCTCCTCGCCGCCAAATGCTGCGTTACGGAATAAGGTTATTTGGAGAGTAGTGCGCCAAATAATCATATAAAATTCTTATATTTTATTTTTGAAAGAAAAAAGTTATCTTGCCCTTATAAAAATAAAACATATCTAACAAAAAAAATTTGAAGAAACAGGTCAAACTTGCCACATGGCAGGAAAAATAGTTAAGGATAACTGAAGGCAATGGCTTAAATATTCTTAACATTTAAAAGGAAAAAATTATTTTTTTCATTTCTGAAAAATTGCGGGCTACTTAAATTTTAATTATTCTAAAAATTTTTAATCACTTTAACTGAGGCGAAAAACATTTAAACTTTAAAATCTTTAAATTGCTTGTTTTAAGACTTCAAACATTTTTTTAAAAAAGTTGAAATACACATTTAATTCAACATTTAAATGTGTAGCAAATTATTTAAAAATTATTTTTAGGTCTTATTTTTTGAAATACATCGCATCAAGTTATATTACATTAATGGTCACTAACCGCACAACATGTGTCATGCATAACTATTCAATATCTTAGATAATCATATTTTTCTTTATTAAACAATCTGACTAAGAACATTGATTTAAAACAGAACTAGTTTATTTTTCGAATAGAGTATCCATGGCAAAAAAATGAATTAATGATTATCTCAATAGTGTAAAATAAAATTACTTTGGAACAATTTCTTCGAAATTGCTTTCTTCAAATTGAATACTCTCCACACATCACCAAACATGTTTTTTTTTTAATTTACTCTTATAATGTACTTTTAAATAAAAAAGAAAATTTAATGAAATTAAGTTTTCTTCCATAATATATTTGACTAGTAAGGTAGATAAGACTTTCAAATATTTTTTAAAAACAGAATACTTAATTTAAAAAAATTGTTTCTTACAAGGAATATCTGGATCAAATTTTGAAATGAAATTTTTAAATATTTTGTTAAAAATCCATTCTTCTCTAAAAACTGCATCACAACACCAAGAATAAAATATTTAATAAATCTGCTACAAAAATATACAATAGTACAATTAGACGCATGACTGGTACTGTGGCAAGCAACCTGGTGGAACCATCATTTTTGATTATCAGGCTCAACAGACTGTAATATCAAGATTTCTGAGCAGTTATTAGAGGTGCCTCAAATTTGACCAGGGAAATATGAGTGTTTTTGGGTTCATGGATCTGATCTAGCCTATTAGCTAGACCAGATAGGATTAAAAAAAAAACAATAGTACAAAATATACAAGTATTGTCTAAGATTTGAAATATTTTTAACTTTTAAACTTATCACAAAAACGAATTTATGAAGAGGAAGATTGACCAAAAAGTTGCCCTTTGGATACAAATTTAGCTTTGAAATTTTTGGCTTATATGTTAGTAAATAGGCTGAATAATTTATTTCTTAGTTGAAATAATTTATTTCTTCTGTAGAATAAGGCTCTCAAAAGCTATTCGGTACATCAATGTCTGTTGAAAAACTTCCTCAGCAACACTCATTTAATACTGAAACATAGTTCTGTTTTTTAAGATCTTGAGAGTCCTTTTCAAAACTGATAACTAAATTTTATTTTCAGGGGGGTGGAATCATGCTTCATAAGCTTTTTTTTAAATTAAAAAATATGCCTCTTTCCATGCCTTTTATTTCATTAATTTTAAGAAACATCAAAACATGTCACAAGATTTATATCGGTTTCTTAAAAAGCTTTAAAATTATCCAAACTCTAAAAAGCCTAACATGAAATATTATTGACATCCAAATGTAGTATTCACTCAAACAAAACTAAATGTTACTGAAAAAAAATGAAAAATTGAGTATAATTTTACATTTTTCTTTTTTTTAACTAAGGAAAAGTACCTAACAATTCCATATAAGAAATATTAAATTTATTTTGGAACCAAATATCACACTCTCCTCCCTAAACAATGCAAAGAAAGAAACGTCATGTTAAAAAAAAATGTAAAAGGTATATTTAAGATTAAATGATAAAAATGACAAATTCTGAAAATTTTAAAATTGATTTAATTTTCACTGAAAGGACTCTGTTAATATGTAAAATAAGGAAATTCAACAAAAGTTTTAAAAAAGGTTTTTATAAGTTTAATACAAGTACTTATTTCAGCAAATCATTACAAATTACTATATGTTTTAAACTGGTTTGTGTATAAAAGGAACATGTCCCATGATAACCATAAGCTCTAAAACTAACTACACAATTCGAGATAACAATCAATGTTTTTATATGGTGACAAAGTTTATGAAAAAAAAATATTGAAATATTAGTTAAAATTTGTCATGAATTCTAAAAATTGCATTGTTAAGCAAGTAAGAACGATTCCCAAAGTTTCTGAGCTCTAGCTTGATGGGAAGTTGGTTAAATTACTGATTGAAAATTTGATGACAGATACACACACAGAGCACCAAGTGAAATACATAAAAACTAACTAAAATTAATTCATCTGGTAAATTAAATGGTTGGAATGCAGTTTACTTCAACCAGCCTTGGCGACAGAAATTATTTGGCAGTATTTTGCCAAATGTGGTTACCCTGGTCCGCTTCATGGACTTAACGGTCAGCCAAAAAAAGCCATGTTTGGCAATTTTTGAAATCGTGCCAAGTGGTTGGCCTAAACTGTATTATTAAAAAAAAATTATTGAAATATTAGTTAAAACTTGTCACAAATGACTAATTATTGCATTGTTAGGCAAGTAAGAGCGATTTCCAAAATTTCAGAGCTCTAGCTTGATGGGATATCGGTTAAATTAACGATCGAAAATTTGATGACACACTGATATACACCAAGTGAAATGCATAAAAACGTTGCAAAAAAAATGTCAAACTTCAGGTAGAAAGAAATTATCTTATTTTACATGAGATATAATTCTGTAACATACAGAAATAATTATTACAATAACGCAGCAAAATGAGCTAGTTATAATTGTACTATAAAATGAGCTGGTTATAATTGTACGACCATGACCATTAGGCTACCATACAATTTAGAAGGATATTAATATTTTAATTTAAAATTGGTATTATTTTTCTTCTTCTGCCAATAGATATTGCACTACTTATTGAATATTAATGCAATAACATTCTGTGGATTAAATTCTTAATATTAAAATTCTCTTGGTTTTCAAACATTCTTAACCAAGCAATAAAAGACCACACTCTCAGCCAGTTAAAATGAATTAAATGAAATAATGTACAGGTATAAAAAAAAATCAGTAGATACATATATATTTTATAGATATATTTAAGAACTTCACTTTTACTCACAAATTCATGCTAGTAAAAAGTAAAGAAAAGATGTATTTATTTCATGACAAAAAGTGAGTTTGTTTACAAGTGCACTAATTAAGCTGAAAATAAATTTAACCCCTTTAAATGAACCATCCAGCAAACTAAGCATAAAATATTTTAAATGAGTAATAATTAGTAAAAATACATAATGTATATGAATAACAATCAAAATTTTAGAAAAGTATTTCAGCATAATTTTATTAAGGAGGAACAAATAAATGAATAAATATAATGATCTCCAAAGGAATCTACAAAAAATAAATAATCCCACACCACACAGACCATGGTGTAATATGCATAGCAGAATTGTGCTTTTAGCAAAGCCAATCTTAAACAAGAGCAAAGGAGGGAAAATCAAAATTCACTCGTCAATTGTGCAGCTAAAAATTTGTATCAAATCTCATTTACATATCTGTTTATATATATATAAGCGAAATACCACTGACTGACTCATCACGAGATCTCTAAGACTATACAACCGATTGACTTGAAATTTAGCATAGTTACTCATTTTGCGATGTAGACACTCACTAAGAACAGATTTTACGGAATTCTTATCCAAAATGTAATTTTCATCCGTTAATCTACTCTTATTCGTCGGTTATGTAACTTTGGTGACTTTATTGCCAAAAATGATATGGCCGACGCCAAACGGAATATATTTTTTTATATCTATACTGTGTATTGTCACCAATTAAGCTTACTTGGTGAGATTTGCAAGTGTGAAAGGGAAAAATACCAAATAATTTTATATCGAAACGCTGATGGAGGATTGGCAAAAATTTGACGAAGGGGCTCTTTACGTGAAATTTCGTACATGTCGAAAATAGGAAACATACATATTTAGCGATAGAAATAAACGAGTTTGGAATAAATTCAGTTTCTGAATTTGGAATGTAGTTCAGCTCCTACAAAATCTTTGCGGGATTTTGAAAAATACTAAATTTGAGACTTTTTATGGTGTAGTAAGACAATCTTCGTTTACTGGAGGACCTCGCTACATGCATGAACGAACTGAAGAGGCTATGGCATACGTAAGATAATTTGGACATCCTGACTTCCATGACTTTTTTTTAGGATTGCAGTCATTTGCAATCCTAAATGGTCAGAAATCAAAATGTCTTGAGGCAAGGACAAAAATCTTATGATAGACACGATTCCACTGCGAGGGTATTTCGATTGAAAGCTAAGCACATGATGAATATTCTGACAAAAGGTTGCATCTTTGGCAATACTAGGTGCAACATGTTTACGGTGGAATGAATTTTATCCATATTATATATATATATATATGGGATGACTTTTTACTAAATTTTTTATTTTTCTCTTATATTTGAATGTTGAGGATAACCATTATTACAGACAATCAATTTCTTAAAATTTTAAATTTAGATTATCATTAAAGTTTTAAAAATTGAAAATTTTCTTGAGATCTTACGTATAGGTTACAAAATATTATATTATCGTCTATCCAGCGAAGCGGACAGGTATCAGCTAGTATATATATATATATATAAAAGGGGACCAAGTATACATTCCATTTACCAAAATACAGTTTTATATGGAGCAATCTATTTCTGGATGAAACTATTTTTAAAAAATCTGAAATTGCCACTTTTTGGCACTATTTTTAAAAAATCTGAAATTGCCACTTTTTGGCACATTTTCAAAATTTATTGAAAATCAGCAACTTAATTTACACACCCGATGGTGCGAGATTTATAATTTTACAGCATTTCATTTAAGAGCTAACCTGTAAAGTATATAAAGTATTGATTCAAGATTATCACTTAAAAAAATCTTAAAAAATAATTCCAAGAAAACATTAGAAAGAACAATTAAGTAAATCGAAATTAATGAATAAATAGAGGCTATGTAACACAGTTCCTGCTGGCATCTAATAAAGGTGAAAAGGGAGATTTTTGAAAAAAAATTCACCAAAAACCAAGGTTTAAAAATTTTTTGGGTTGGAATATGCATATAGGTCCTTCCACACATCAGCAAAGTTCCTAAAAAATTTGGGAACTATTTGATTAATGGTGTGAATTAGTGGGAGTATAACACTCAATTTACATAAGATTAAATTTAAACAAACTTTGAAAAACAAATTATGACAAAGGTATGATCCGAAGTTGAAACTATTATTAAGTTAACAGATCACTAATTATAGTTGAATTTGTAATATCAATTGTAGTGTGATAGATTTGTTATTTAAAAATTTATTAAAGTTCATACATTTTTTTATAAAATTTTCTAAACATTTATAAAAAGCTACCAATATAAATATATGTAAGGAAGAATTCATAAAATGAGAAGGGAGTAGTTAAGACAAAGAACGTTTGTCATGAAATTTTATACACTGATCAAGTCAGTAGTTTCCAACTTTTTCTCCTTGCGAACCCCTTCTAAAATGCGGAAGGAATTGACAAATCCCTTGAGGGACAGGTAAGAAAACCATAAAATTGAAA
Organism: Nephila pilipes; assembly: GCA_019974015.1. Classification (NCBI taxonomy): domain Eukaryota; kingdom Metazoa; phylum Arthropoda; class Arachnida; order Araneae; family Nephilidae; genus Nephila; species Nephila pilipes. The sequence goes on along the minus strand of BMAW01124852.1, from coordinate 156,596 downwards.
ATAATTTTTTCCATGTTGCACAATATTTCATAACAATAAACAAAAACATAATTTGAATATATACATTAACAAAAACTAAAATGACAGCTACAAGAAAATGAATACAAAATTAATTCAACAAACCAACTAGTTCTTAGTTAAATATACATTAAATTTGAAAAAAACTTTTAATGTGGCATTTGTGGCTGTCAGAAGGAACAAAGAAATTCAAAGTTTGGCTCAATATCAGAGTTTCAGTCTTAGATCAGGTTCTGTAATTATCTTTTAGATACATGTTGAAAAATAATTTCTCGCATAGATATGTTGTACAAAAGAGTAACAAAACTTTAATGGTGTCTTTTACCAACACAGTATATTCTTTTGTAAACTGAGTCAAAGTCAATTAAACAGACTTTTAATTGAGTTATCTTGTGACAGCTCTATTAAAAGTAGTTTTCATAGAGCTGTCACAAGATAACTCAATGAGTTTTTCTTTTTCCAGTAGAATTAGATGTCTCTAAAAAGGATTACAAATCTAGTCGCTTGATACGGGTATAAAGTGTATATTACGAAAATGGTCATCGAAAGTTAATTGAAGGGTATTTTAGATGCTCATAAATATTCCATTTAATATTTTCATCAAGTTTTAAATGACTGAGAAAACCAAAACATTCATTATCATTCTCCGATCCAAAAGTTGTTTTTTTTAGTATGATTTTAATTTTATCATGCATATTTAAAATGGTAACCATGCCTTGTAATAACTGATTTAATTCATCTAATTTATAAAAGATGTCAAATAAGTAAGGAAGCTTTTTCAGCCAAAGAATCGATTATACAAGACAAATGAAATGAGCAATCAATAAAAATGCTTGAACTTCAGACTTTAATTCAAACAAGTATGTCAAAACTTCACAATGGAAAAGCAATCCAACTTCCGAGTGAAGTAATAAAGAAGCATGAAGGCTTTCAAAGTCCTCACAAGGCAAAGAATAGACAGCAGTTTGTAGCAAGCGATATTACAAAATTTACAATTTTTACAGCATCACTAAAAAAAAGTAAATAACTCTGCAGTAATATACTTCCATGAACATGCTTAATTTGATATGAAAGAAGAGACTAGATTTTCAATTACCAGCTAATTTTACTCGACATGTTTATCCTTGTGTGTGTCAGATTTTATTTCTAGATGTCCACAATGAAGTGATGGTTTTAAACTGTTGTTGGCAAGAACTTCATTGCAGATTTCAAAAGGCAGTTTAGATTCCCATTCATCCCAGTAAAATACAAAATCACAAATATTCTATCGCATTTTCAATTTCACCTTTTCTTCTCACATGATCACTAACTGTTTCTTCATTTTCATTCAGGTGAGATGATAGCTTACAACAGCTTTCAAAATCCTTACATTGCTACCAAATCAGGCATTGGAGTTCAAGAATGAACAAATAATCGCTTCTCTAGTATTTTGTCAAGCTTGACTAAATGAAGCGTTTTTACCCATCGATCCATAATAAAATTATGGTTTAAAAATAATTAAACATAAGAAAAACTTCACTAAATAAAGCTATCGTAGCACACCACTAATGCAAACTAAATCGGACAAAGCATCTGTACAAAAGTCTGTCTATTAATACGCTTATCCAGTTGAGAAAAATATCTACTTCAGGAAACTAATCTGCTTTTTGCTTTGCTGGCCAATCAGGAACAGTCATGATTTAATGAATAAACAGTAAAGGTTGTGAAAAATCACTGTAAGAGACACGTCTCAACTTTTTTAGCAGCATGCGCCACTTCAGAGCTTATAGTGCAATATTTGACTTATTAAAGAACACTTTTATTTAACTTTTTTTTTTATTTTATAATTTTCACATTACAGTGCTATTAATATATGAATGTCATTTTTTTTTAATATTAGCAATTTATAATTCCACTATTGCAATATTGTTTTCAAAAACTGCCAGTTAGGTAACATTACTATAGGTGATGGTGTACGTCTTACATATAAATTATAATCCGAGTCTGGTAGATTTTTGAACAAATGAACTCCACAGGGTCATTTGATTCAAATTTATTGTATACAGCTAGACAGGATATATGCTTCTTTGAAAAACAGAAGAAACTAAGTAACATGAAACCACACACATCTTGGTACACGAAAAAAAGTTGAAAATAATTGAACTTTTACCTCATTTAGCATACAGCCCAGACTTAGCCCTTTCTGACTGACATGTTTCAATCAAAAACATTTGTATGAGGAAGATACTTTGCTAATATAGATGAGCTAAAACAGCCTCAGCTTTTTTGCCAACTCAACCAAATATTATCAAAATGGTATTATTCAACTTGCAAATAGATGGAAATAAGCATTCAAACATGAAATTATTATACATTGGAATAAAATTTTATTCCAAAAGTGAAAATACTTTTGACACAGTGTGAGTGTGTGTGTACATATACGTGTGTACATGTATGTGCACATATGTGTGTATGTGCGTGTGTACATATATATATAACAGGTCAATTGAAAAGTAACCGGCCTACCATAGTAAAACATATTTTTATGGCAAAATTAGTTTTTTTTATTCAACATAATTCCCTTCAAGGACGATATACTGTTTATAGCGATCCTCCAACTTTCCGATACCATTTTTGTAGTACGATTTGTCCTTTGCTTCAAAATAGGCCTCAGTTTCCGCGATCACCTCTTCATTCGACGAAAATTTCTTCCCAGCGAGCATTCTTTTGAGATCTGAGAACAGGAAATAGTCACTGGGGGCCAGATCTGGAGAATACGGTGGATGAGGAAGCAATTCGAAGCCGAATTCATGGATTTTTGCTATCGTTTTCACTGACACGGTGCATTGTCTTGGTGAAGCAGCACTTTCTTTTTCTTCCAATGCGGCCGTTTTTCGGTGATTTCGTCCTTCAAACGGTCCAATAACGCTATGTAATAGTCGCTGTTGATGGTCCTTCCTTTTTCAAGGTTGTCAATTAAAATTATTCCATACGCATCCCAAAATACAGATGCCACAATCTTGCCAGCCGACTGTTGCGTTTTCCCACGCTTTGGAGCGGGTTCATCGTGTGCAGTCCACTCGGATGACTATCGATTGGACTTCGGAGTGAAACGATGGAGCCATGTTTCATCCATTGTCACATATCGATGCAAAAACTCGGGATTATTACCCTTGATCATCTTCAAACACTGCTCCGAATCATCAACTCGTCGTTGTTTTTGGTCAAAAGTTAACTCGAGCGGCACCCACTTTGCACAGAGCTTTCTCATACCCGAATATTCATGAATGATATGATGTACACGTTCAGTTGATATCTTTAGAGTGTCTGCTATTTCATTCAATTTCAATTTACGGTCATTCAAAATCATTTTGTGGATTTTTTTTTAATGTTTTCGTCGGTAACAACCTCTTTGGGCCGTTCACCGTCTTCGGTGCTCATTTCACCACATCTAAACTTAGCATACCAATCCTTGATGGTTGATTTTCCTGGGCAGTGTCCGGAAACTCGGCATCAAGCCAAGTTTTTGCTTCAACTGTATTTTTTCCCTTCAAAAAGCAATATTTTATCAACAAGCGAAATTCCTTTTTATCCATTTTTTTCACAATAACAAAAGTTGCTCCACTCAAAATGCTATAATTAACAAACTAATGATCCGACAGCTGTCAAATTTATACACGCATCTTTTGAGGGTTAGGGCTAACTAAAAAACATATGGATTTAAATCTAGTAGCGCCATCTATGTGCGGAGACTTTTCAATTGACCTGTAAAGTGGTCATCCATCCTCTGACTGACGCCACACAAGGCTTTGCTGGACTGCATTGTCACGAAGCGTTACAAATGGTGCAACTTTGTCATGAACTAGTTAGAGGTCAGCCAACATTCTTGACAGGTAGAGTGTGGACGGATGAATCATGCATTGTGCAGAATAAAATATATAAAAGTCAGAACACGCATTCCTGGGTGCTGAATGTACTGCATGTGCTACCAACGATTAATATAAAACGCGGTTTATGATTAAAGTTTGGTGTAGAATTTAATTTTTTTTTACAACAAGCAAGAATTTAAATGATCAAGCAATTTTTAATGATTAAGAAAGAATTTTACTAAGATACATTACCGTTTGTATAGCACTTAGAAATTCTGCAGGGCCTAATATGCAATTTTGTTGAGAAATTGATATTTCTTCAATTCCGAAATGTATGGTTCTATCATGTCAGTGCACCTTCGCACAAGGCGTCCCGAATGAAGCAGTACTTAATGGCGACATTCGGAGTAAGACTTTTATGCTGATTTCGAAGAGTGGCCTCCACTTTAATTCTAGTAGCACCATCTATGTGTCAGGCCGGGCCTTTACAATTGACCTGTTTATATATATATATGTATTTGTGTATGTATGTGTGTATACATGCATATATTTCTTTTATTTATATATATATATATATATGTTATTTTTTTTATATATATATATGTGTATGTACATATGTTCGTGTACATGTGTGTATATATGTATACATGCATATTTATCTTAAATTTATATATATATATATGTATAAAGAAAAAGTGTAAGCTACCTGGATTATTCAGTTGCATTTCATAAAAATCTATTAAAAAAGGTAATCCTCTAAAAGGTAACTGAGGAATCCCCAAAATTCGCTGAAACACCAAACAGTATTCTGCAGGCAGAACGCAATATAAGAGAAATAACTATGTGCTCTCTTGTAGCACCAAGGCCATAACAGGACTGGAGAATTTGTTTCTCCCAAAATAGAAATGAAAAACTCTTAAGTGCATGAGAGCACTGGAACATTGTTGTGTCATATTTCAGAGTCAATATATGTTCATGTACATTGTATCTGTAAATGTTTACTGTTTATCCAAATAAACATTAATAATAGTGAATTACTTGTCGCCATTAAACCTCCAGACATACAAACCTTAACACAGAGGGCATTCAGCCCAGATTAAACATTTAAATTTCAATTGAAATTCAATATTTAGGGAACTGATTTTGGAAAATTTTAGCACCAATATTCTGATCGTCACTACAAACGTTGGAAGTCCATTTTAAATAACACTTGCAGTCACAAAAAGATTGTATCCACCGTGTCTCGCAACTTTTCATAGATATAATTGTTACAAATGCAATGAACTTGATGGCAAAAATTTTTCCGAAGACCCAAGGTCACAATAGCAGTCAACAGATGTTAACTGGTCATTCTCGCCCTCTGGCTGTGCAAAGGATGACAGTAGTAAAATTTTGAGCATTTCACTATGTGCAAAGGAACACAGGTTGAATGTTTTTTTGATGAAAGCAGAGATGCAAAACTCCACACAGGATTTAAACAATGTTTTGGATATAGAGATCAAATAAAAATAACACAATCTCATTTCTAACCAAACATTGTCTACAATGACGGACATGGGGGATATCGTGGAAAAACTCGGAACAAATGTCAGGGCAAGGAAGAGAAAGAATAGATGCTTATCACCAATTTAAGAAGGTTTGAGATGGCAGATTTAAAGCTTTGGAGGAAATTTGCATGTGCTTTCTTGCAATTGAGGAACGTGAAATTATCAAATTTTTCCTCAGAAGTGCTTTAACTCGTACGCTCCCAGTGTATCACGTGACGCTCGCGTTGGCACTCCTGTGCCCAGTGTATCATAATTGATACGCTCTGTCAGTGTCTGCTACGGACCAACATATGAATAGAGATACGCTTGATAAAAACATTTTATTCGATTTTTTTAATGTTACTATATGGCGTTACAATACCGCAAAATCTACATTGATAGGTTATTTGGAGTGTTGACCTTGGATTTCACTTCTGGCTACCAGGAGAGGGATAATTGTTAAAAGTATGAGTTGCGGCATGGCTCTTTAAATGTAACTACATGATTTAAAGGGTACACTTGCTTTCGGTTTACTTTTTCCTTTCTTGCTTGCTTCTTAGAAGTTCGAAGGATAATTTATGGCCCTATATGGGGGTTAGGGCTTTTTGGTAGCAAATGCTCTTAGCTGTTCATTTCATTCAGTTGGTATTCATCTGTAGCGACAGTCATGACGAAAAGGAAGTACTGAGATTTGCGGACTAATGAATGAATCTGACAGTAATGTTAGCGAAAATAATCCAAATCTGTACATAGACATTAAAGTAAAAAAAAGACTAAGATGATGTGCCCTTTGCTCAAAACCTTGCATGAAGCATCAAAATATGTGTGTAAGACATGTGATGTTGGACTATGCATTGAAATTTTTTTTTATAAATATACCATATAGGAAAATAAAATTTATCTTTTATATCTACATGTTCCATGTAATGGTACATTATTACATAACGAAATGTATGTAACAAATGTAAATATATTTTGTATTTCCTTAAAATATATGATTTTTATGTAATTATTTTATGTAAAAACATAGAATTTTCAATTAAATCTTTTTTTTATTTCGCATATTTTAAGTGCATTTTAAATAACATATATAAATACCAAAATATTTTAATGAATAGCCGATTTCAGAGGAATTTTTTTCACGAATTAGGCTTAACATCTAAAATCATCTGGGCACAGTGTGACACTCCACAGTAAGAAGCAGCAGGCCCAGAGAAGCACTTCTTTTTTCTCCCATCAGTAGCGAAATGGTTAAAGAGTGATGTAATGAAGATTACGTCAGTTCAGAAGCAGACTAAAGCAACTCAGTGCACAAGGGTTAAAGCCAACGAATTCAAAATTGGACAGCATGAGGAGCAAGATATATCATCAGCTGACAGGATGAAACCCAGATCTGGGCATTAATAATGAGGAATAGGATAATTCCTGAACTTTCAGTGATTTGTGTAATAATTCATGTTTATTTTTTCCTTTGTAGCTCTGCCCATTCCAGATTTTTAACTACAGCAGTAATGAGAGCAATTGTTGGTCAAGATGAACGAGCAACATGGAGAATTCCTAAACAATGCTACAAGACACCTGATGGCATTCAGCAGGAGAAATGCAGGGTAAGAGAAGGCATTCTCTCATGGCACCGAAGCCATAGCAGAAAGACTAGAAAATTGGTTTCTGTTAAAAACAAAAGATACTAAACACAAGTGCACTGGAACATTGTTGTCTTCATATTTCAGATCCAATTTATAAATATCCTCAACCTGTTTCTCCTCCATCTAAATAAATGCTAGTATTTGTAAAGAAATACTTATCATTACAAACCAGCTTCTAAATATGTATAAGTAAAACTTCTCCATAAAAAATGAAAATGCATCTAAAAAACACCCTCATCGAGTTGAAATATAATTTTTGTAAAATTGTTAGTTTTATATGCATCTTATTCACAAAATAAAGTACAAAAAAAAAAATGAAGGAGTTGAATACATTATATAAATAAATCAATGAGTGAAAAATATTTTTTTAATCAAAAGAATTCTTTTAAGTCATGAGTACTTACATCTGCTTACAAATTCTTATTTAAAATTATGCAAACATAATTTTTACTTAGTAAACATTCATTCCAAAAGGATCCTGTCCAATACTTTGCTTATAATTTGAATTTCACTTTGATACATTGTAGCTTCCCTCAATAAATATTTCTATTTCAAAATAATTAGAATAAGTGAAAAAAAATAGGTGTCCTTTCGGAAAATCCTATTTTTTGCGAAGAAATAATAGAAGCTCAATATTTTGCAAGATATGCTTTTTTACTTAAAACACACATTTCTTAAAAGAGTACATAAAGTAGTATTTGCTTCATTGAGAATACATATGGTGACACGCTTCATGAGATAAAGACTAATGATGGAAGACTTCAATCCTCATGAGAGTATCACAAACATAAAACATGTCAAAAGTCAATAGAAAATACATGTAGATTTCCACTTTTAAAAATATAAGTTACTTAATAATACATTTATATCAGCAAATCTTAGATAAATTCAAAATTTTCTAAACCTAAATTTTTGTCATTTGTCAAATTGATCAAAATACATAAACTACATAAAATAAAAAGGTCATTACAATTACTCCTTATAGAATTTGTAACAATATAATCAGTACATATTTTTCAAATATGATTAAATCAAACTTTCAAACCACTTTAAAAAGTTATAAAACTAAATTGATATGATATATATGGAATAAATTAACTGCAAAATTTCAAAGAATTTCTCAGACTTTAAAAATATTGAAAACAATAATTAATATGTTATGCACAAGTTCTTGTATCTTTAAAAAGTATTGTCATAGTTATATACAAAATAAGCCTTTCCTCTATTCAAAAATAATTCGAGATAAAAAAAACCAATGTTTTTAAAAACAACGTTTTTATATGGTGGCTAAGTTTATTAAAAAAAATTGTAGAAATATTAGTTAAAACTGGTCACAAATATCTAAATATTGCATTGTTAGGCGGTTAAGAACGGTTCCTAAAATTTCAGAAGTCTAGCTTGATGGGAAGTTGGTTAAATTAACGATAGAAAATTTGATGACACACTGATACACGCACAGACAGACAGACACACACCAAGTGAAATACATAAAAGCGTTAAAACTAACTAAAATTAATTAATTCAACCGGTAAATTAAATGGTTGGAATGCAGTTTAATCCAACCACCCTAGGCGACAAGAATTATTTGGCGGTATTTTGCCAAATGTGGTTACCCTGTTCTGTTTTACGGATTTAACGTTCAGCCAAAAAAAAATTGCCGTTTGGTGCCCATTTATGAAATCGTGCCAAGTGGTTGAAATAAACTGCATTATTAAAGAAAATATTAGATAAAACTTGTCGCAAATGTCTATATATTGCATTGTTAGGCGAGTAAGAACGATTCCCAAAGTTTCAGAGCTCTAGCTTGATGGGAAGTTGGTTAAATTAACGATCGAAAATTTGATGACACACACACTCACACACACACACCAAGTGAAATTCAGAAAAACGTTTTAAAATATATGTATTAAGACCATGATTTTAAAGAGAATGAGTAAAATTTGATGTCTACAAGGCAAGAGACAATTCTGGTTTATGCTATATCAAACAATATGCATCAGTGATTTAGAAATTTGGATAGGAAAGAAAAGTGAAAATTTTGTCATCTACAAAAAGGGTCAAAAATAGAGGGGGATGACTAAAGTATCCAGCAGCATGTCACTCATATATCCGGGGATCATGATTCCTGTACTTAATATCTGTGGATCATGATCCTCTGCTTATTTGAGGAAAATAAGTCCCTGAGGATAGTGCTGAAATTCTTAATTCATCAATTCACTATAAAATTTTAATTTTAGTGATTTCAACAAAATTTCCAACATCAAAGGATTACGTAATTTTCAAAAAAAAATGATGTTTCCATAGGTAAATACTTTAAAATACTAATTAATTCACTGGTACAAATTATCAAAGAAATATTACACCAACAATTTTCACGAAAATTATATCTTATCAATATAAAATGTAATAAAAGTTTAGAAATTATAAATTAGGAGAAAATTGGGTTAGAATGCAGTCTAGCCCTCGCCTTTGCCGAGAGATATTTGTTCGAAATATTGTCAAATGTGGCAACCCTAGTCATTATGTATAGATATGGCTGTTATACCTGGCAACCATCAATTTTTTACTTAGTTTAATACTCATCAGCAGTAACATTGCATGTCCAGATTTAGTATATTTTCTTTTTAAAACTAATAAAATCAGGATTGTTTTGCACTTGCATCCCAAAAGGTTTGAAACTTTCACCGGTCAAAATAATGATGTGGGCAACTAAATTCCTTTTCAAATTTGATATTTTTACATATTTTTTCATATGAATAGAACTATTAGGAGAAAGGTAATCTAATTAGGTTTGTTTAATATGTTTCATGAAACTTGAAAGTCCTGGAATATTTACAAAAATAGATAATTTAAATTAGTGAAAACAATGATTAAGTTGCTAAAGCAAATCTTGGATTCACCAGCTAAACAGTTTGTCAACCTTTTTTTGTATTCTATCATTTATCTCTACAGAGTCCTGGTAAGCTATTTTAAAGCAAGTTATTGTGTTTTGTGACAAATGTTAAGTACTTTTATTTTTGTTTAAGTTTATCATAATTTTCATTTAATAAATTACTATATTATATAACTCCATTTCGTCTTGTGGAGCCATCTGGATTTTCTTTTCGTCATTTCTTCCGCCTTCATTTTGAGCATAAGCAATGACTCGCTAATGCTCATCAACCTTCTTATGTCTGACTATAAATAATTTTCATCTTGATAGTGAATATTGTTAAACTTTAAAAAGCTTTAAATGGAATTTTAAGAGACCTTAAACAACAATAAAAACAAAAAATTAAGCTAGTGTTTTCCTTAAAAATTTATACTCATTCTAAAATCCTATTATGTTTCCCTTCATGTAGAGGACTACATAAAATTTTTAAACATTTGTATGATGTGATTAATCAATGAATTAATTGTTTTACCAGAATATATAATTATAACATGGATTTAACTTGATTAGCCAGAAAATGAAAAAAAGCAATAACAGATTTTACATCTAGTTTAATTATATAGAGAAATGATTGAATTTCAAATTCATGAAAATGATGCCCAAGAAGTTTTTTAAATATTTAGATCCACAGGCAATAGATAATTAAATTTCCTTCTTATTCTTTCATTTAGCTCTACCGAATTTAAGCAATTGGCAGGACTTCAAAAATTGTCGAAGTGGTGACTTAAAATCATGCCAAGAGTGTAGAGTCTACACCAATAGTGGTATTGGTAATCTAAACTACCAATACTACCATCCTTGGTGTTTAGTCTATACTGTAGACTGAACACCAAATATTTACCAAATTTACCAGTTTTACCAAATATTGCTTCTTTAAACTGTTACCAAAGCTCTTTACTAAAACATGAAAAACAAATTACCTTATTTAAGCAGCATGTTAAACAAGAAAGTAATACTTTCTTAATGAATTCAGAAAATAAAAAAAATAAAAAGAGTAACAGCAAAAACTTCCTTAAGAAAAAAAATTAAGAAAATGTCTTTAAAAATGAGGTAAAATTATGACTGAAATACCATACAGGAAATTAGAAGATAAGACAGACACTGATTTATGTGCTTTATCTATATTAAGCAATATTTTCCTACTTTTAAAATTAAGAAATCCTATCATTACACAAAAAAATTTATTGAAAAATACATTATTTGTATGCAATTCAGAATATTACATACATAATTATTCATTTAACTATAAGCTTAATACCATAAATTATGAACTTAAATTTCATATATAAACCTATATGAGAAAAATATTTTACTCTGTATTGATATTTGTAACAATAAAATAAATCATAAAAAATAAAATCATAAAAGATATATTCTAAGATTAAATTTATAGGACAATTTTAAATGCTTTTTAACTTACCTTCAGTTGATACTTTTTCTTGAATTTTAGAGCTATTAACAGATGAGTTACTTCCCAAATTATCATTCAAGTCAGCTGGAATTATAGTTTCTTTAGATGGTACAGATTCTTGCACATTGGAAGCTTCAGGTTCTATCATTAACTGAATATTGTTTTTAATTTCCCTAAATGCTATAGATGGCTCTACATTTGGATTACAATCTTGTTTATTTATTTCAGTCTCTACTAGTTCTTCAGCCTCAGATTGAGATAATTCTTCTGATGTTGCCTGGCAAACACTGGGCAACCTTTGATCAGTCACAGGCGTAGAGTCCACAATTTGAGTAGATATATTCTCATATATATGTTCATTAATACTATTTTTATCAGTATCTTTTCTATAAATAGTCAAAGGATTTTTTTCACTACCAGTTATATTGGAACATTCAACATATTCGCCGGAATTCTCAGCATCAGCCAGGTCAGCCCTTTCAACAAGCTCACTATCTACAGTTTCTTCAACTCTAACAGTTTCGCTTTCAATTGGACAAAGAACAGTTTGAGAGTCAGGCACTCTAGCCGTTTCAACAGATTTTGATGGGGGCTCCTTTAATACAGCAGCTACTTGGGTAGCAAATTGAACACAAACACTTGGATCTGCATTTTCCTGCAATTAAGAAAAGTTTTAGATAAGACACTTTAAAAATATAAAAAAATTAGGCGAAATCTGCAAGAGCAGCGGCAATAAAAAAACAATTGTAAGCAAACCAAAGAAGGTCAATAATCAGGACATTTTGATGTCAGTGAGTGAGTGATTACAGAATTTTATGGTACAGGAGCCAGAGATGGCAATGCTACACCAAACCAGAGGATACATGAAAATTAAAACACTGTGTTAAGTTAAAATTTAAAATCCTAGTCAGGACATTTTGATGCTATTTATCTTTTGATAATCTACCTTTTTATTTCACCTTATTTCAAGTTCTTATTTTGGGCAACAATTGGCAACCACTGGCGCTATGCTAATGAATTTATACCAAAAATTGATAATTTACTCTTATAATTGAAGAAACTTAACAAGAATAAACTTTCAAATTAAAATCTAGGAAGAATTTACCATTTCTTTATCCATATTTGGACGTGTATTAGTTTCCTCGTTATTTTTATCATTCAAAACATTTTTTCCAGTCTTAGGATCAATTATTGGTATAGCCTTATCGCCTTTCCTATGTTGTGCAGGCTGCTGAGCTGGCAACTGTTGAGGAGGCAACTGATGTGGCAAAGATTGAAAGTTTGACATACCATGAGGAGTATAATACCCTGAAAATAAATATTCCTTAGTTATACATACAAATAATAAATCAGTAATTGAACTGGATTAGAAAGAAAAGCCTGCAAAATTTCACAATAACCTTTTCTTTATGCTATTCTTTTTAAAGAACCTGCATATTACTAAATACTTTAAATAACAAAAAAATTTCCCTGTCAGAATAATATTAAATGCAATCATTAATCTAATTAAAGAACTATCCTAACACTGTACTAACATAGTGAAAATACAAGAATAACAGAATTTCTAGAATTCAATAAATACTTCAGGAATTCCAGATTTTTAAATAAATAAGCACCATAAAAAGTTGAGTAATAAAAGGAAATAATGAGAAACTTTAAGGGGATATAAATTTTCAGTCTGGTAAAAGGTTCTAATATCTTATTATTTCCAGATCATGTTCTAAGATATAATTACTTCTAAAATACATCACAGCTTTTCTATTATTTTTGAAACATGTTCACAACCCTGTTAATTTTAGTTCATATTTTAATACTTAACTTTTAATTAAACTTATTATCTTATAATTTCTGGATTATGTTCCATAACCCTATTGTTTTGGGAATTAGTACCTATTTTTCTTTTTATGGTAATCTACTTTCCATTTGAGTGTTTTTTGTAATGTACTTCATTCGCACATTGCTCAAAAAGTTTTAATCACAGGAACAAAAAAAAAAAAAATTTTAACATTTAATATTGTTCAATAAAAGCTAAACTTACAAAAATATGCTTAATAATAAGCTTTTCCAATGATAATCTGTAAATTTTTTAATTTTTTAATTACTAGCTTTATCAAAATTAAAAACGTACCAGGGCAAGTCAAAAATTAATTGCTATTTTCATTGAACAACTTCAATAAACAAAGATAGGTGTACAACATAAACATTATTTTTCAATATAATCTCCACATTGAGCAACACACTGTCCAACAAGCCACAAGCTTCAGTGTGCCTTCCTGGTAGAAGTTTTTCGGTTGGTTGTGAAGTCACTTTTGCACCACATACTGAACGTTCATGTCTGAGGCAAATTAACAACCTCTAAAAACTTCCATGAGTGGTCTAAAGAGATGAAAGTCTGAGGGAATGAGATCTGGGCTATAGGGAGTGGGGGTTTATCCAACTTTTTTACTGTTTCTATGGTAAAATGGGCCATGTGCTGCCGGGCATAGTCCTGCAACAATTAAACTTTCTTTGAAAGTAGACAACGGCCTTTGTTTCGAATTGCTGGTTTCAGCTTGTAGACAACCAAATCATTGTACCTCATACTATTTACAGCAATTCCCTTGTTCAAGTAATCATCTAGCATTAGGGTTTTTTGTCCCAAAACAGGATTAGACCTAGCCTTTACAGCCGATGGCAAGGTCCTGAATTTTTTCATTCAAGGGGTTCCAGAGCGTTTCCACACCATACTCTAATGTTTCGATTCGGGCTCATAGAGATGAACCCCCATTTCATAAATGGTCACTATTCTACATAAAAATTTGTCATTTACTATATTGAAGAGATCCAGTAAGTGTTTGCAGATGTCCAAATATTTGATCTTGTTTGCTGCAGTACACATTTAGTACACACACATTTTAAGGAATAAGAGTTTGTCGTGGATAGTTTGACACATAGAACCACTGCTACTGTAACCATCTCTCAAGCTTGCTGAATGTCATCATCAGTGGTAGAGGTTGGTAGTCACCCAGCTCCTATTTATGTTATACTTATTCAGCCACTTCTAAACATTTTGATCCACACACACAAAAACCTCTTTATAAGATAAAGCAATTTCCCAATATTATGACAAAAGTCTCCATTGCATTTCAGTACTTTTCACACCCTCTGACAACAAAAATCTGATCAGTCCTCATTGCTTCTCTTTGATGTAATCTGATAGTGGCACTGATATCCTTATATTGTTGCATCTAAACAACTAACATGATTATGATTGAATTCTGCATACATGACCACAGACAAGCCAACTCAATGTATGCACCTGTCACCTATATTTGTTTAATTAAGTTGTAGAATGAGAAGAGTAATTCTTGCCTTATCCTAGAAACAAATTTCATATCACTTATTCATTATTATATTTCAATATTTACACATTTTTGCTCTGCCAAAAAATTTCAAAGACATATTCCTGCACATATTTATAATGTATAAGTATATATAATATTGATACTAGTTTTATCATGTAAATATTTATGTTCAATTTTAATATATTTGAATTGATTTATAATACATGATTAAAAAATTAAAATGATACACAATAATTTTACAGATAAAATATAATTTTTGCAGCTACAAGGAAAAATCAATTTCAAATATACCTTATAAATTATGAGCTTATATTCAAAGTTGGCTTGCTAAGAGATAATTAAATTTCATTATGACAACATAAGTTCAAATAATTATTCCATACAGTCTTTGAAATTCTACATTGGAACCAAAAAAAAAAAAGGTGAACATATTTAGAAAGGGAAATTTTTGGAGTTGACTTTAAATTTGCAGAATTGAACATTGTAACATTAAACAGAAAAACTTTGCTTTCTTTCAATGAATTAAATTAAGTTTCCATAAAATTTACAAGAGTAAAAGGCAATAAACAAAAAAAAAACTTAGCCCAGAATTTCAAAATGTTGGAAGTTATACGGTCAAATTTTAGCAATTCATATCCGACATCAATTGAAAAGAGGTATCAAAGTTGCAATATTATTACACAAGGATGGTCCGAAATATTTCGGCCTAACATACAATATATTTTTCTTTAAATTTTATTTTTAGTTCTATTTAAAGGTGTGCCAAAATGGTGCCTAAAACTCTCACGTTTAAACAATGAGAAGCTTGCAAAAAGTTTTGTATCGACACATTATATGCCATTAGAAACAACCCAAACTTATTAGAAAAGGCAATAACATGAGTGAGTGTGAGTGACTGTAGGTTTTAATGGCGCAAGAGCCATAAGTAGGCCATGCTAGGCCAAAAGGGTAATAACATGGGACAAATCATAGTTTTTTACTTATGATCCTGAAACTAAGAACCAATCCATGCACTGGAAGAACTCATCTTCACCAAGAGCCCAAACAGCTCAAATGAGCAAATCAAATTCGATATTCATGGAATTGTGTACCTCTGTTGGGATTCTTGAAGGTCAAACTATTAATCAATATTACTATCAGCATGTTCTTGCTAAGCTCCAAGAAAGAATTTTTTTTAAAAAAACGACCTGAATGTGGAAGGACAAGTCCTTCCACATTGTCTGTCAAGAGGTTTCTAGCCAAGTACCGTATTCCAGCGTTAGATCATCCACCTTATTCACCAGGTCTAACGCAAAGTAAAATCTGCATTAAAAGGAACAAGATACGAGTCCACAGAAACTTTAAAAGAAACAGATATACATTTTGAAGGAGCTGGCAGAAGCAGACTTCTAGCACTGTTTCAAACAATGGGAAATTCACATGGAACATTGTAGGGATAGAGAGGATGTGTATTGAAGGGGATAATAAGTAACTATGTACAAGATCAAAATTAAATGTTTTACAGCATCAGTCTAGCAATTTAATAGCAACACTTCGTACATAAATGTTGAGCAGAGTTGATTTTAACAATATAAATTACATTAAACATTTAAAATATTAATATAAAGAAATTCAGCTAATTTACTGTAAGTAAAATGTGAATCAAATGTATATTAAATTATTCAATTTATTTTATAACTAATATTTTAAAATAATTCAAGAACAAATAAGAAGACTATTAGAAAAAATTTATACAGCTGTTTTGTCCAGAGAAATTATAAAAAAAATAGTTTAATACTTCTGTTACATCCTATAAGTGTATTCAATTTAACATTCAAGAAACAAATTGATTTTAGATCAAATGTTAGAAATACTGATATTACCCAAAACCCATTCAGAAAAAAAATTTTAATCTATGTTGATCCCATGGCACAAAGATATAAATAACCTTACATTGCATCAGAATAAAAAAATTAAGCATAGGAAAAAATGTTCTTGCAAATACTTCATATCAGAATCTGATGACTTAAAAAGTATAAAACAACAACACTGATAACTTCCATTTCAATATCAAATAATTTTTACATTACACCTATTTTCCCTTTCTGAAGTAAGTAAGTTTAACAATACACATATAAAACTTTCACAAACAAAACAGATTCTCCAATAATGCTCACAAAAGCTTTGTTACCAAGAGTTACAATCCCTTTCAGAAAGCCAAATGACAATATATTGTTAACAATATTTGCAAAAAGCTTATTAAATAAAGCTCTAAATAAAAGGCTTAAAAATAACACTGGTAAAAAACAAATTTTTGGAACATGGGTTCCCTTTCAGATTTCATACATTTCATTACATAATTTTTTTATACTTAAAATTTTAAGTAACACACCTGTCTTAAAAGGTAGGGATTTGAAAGACTTGATGAGAAACTTGGCATAAAATTCCAATTCTTTAAATAATAAGTTTTAATTATAAATTAATAAAAATTAATTGATTGAATTATCGTATTTTCGTTCAAAAGAATCATGTATAAAAAAAATTAGCTCAATTGAATGCTATAAAATGTAGGGAAAAAAAGCTTTTAAAGTTTTGACCCAGACAAGGTTACAATATAAGATAAAGAAATCCCATTAATAAATAAGAATAAAGAAAAATATCAAATAAGTAAAAATAAGAAGCAATGACATATCATCACTTGCTATTCAAAGGATTACTTACACAGTAAACAAAATTTCTAGTGATTCAAATTTAAAAATTGGAATTTTTTTTCAATCGAAAGCAAATGCAAAAAAATGTGCCACAGCATAAAAATGATACTTTTTGGTATTTTCAATCAAAAAATAAAAAGCCTAGTTTCTAGATACACATTTAAATTTATAACTTTTTAAATCTATAATGTTCCTTTGTTGAAAAAAAATTCATTTGAATAAAAATGTCTAAAATGTCATGAAGTACTAATAAACAATTTTAAATAATTATAATGATGTAAGATAAATTAAATATCTTACATCATTATAATTAATTTTAAAAATATGTTTATAATTTTCAGCATGTGTGATCAATTTTCAATATCTATATTATATACAAACCATTGAAGTACAGTAGAAAAAAAAAACAGCCTGTGTATCTACATTGAGTAAAATTATAAATTTATATATGTGGTAATATATTTGCAATTATTTAAATATTAAGTAAACATGTTTTCTTTTAAATGTTTTTAAGAGTTTGTACAGAATGATACTTACCATTAGCACTCTGTGGAGGAGGAGTACTGAAGTTGTTCCAATTATTTACATATACTTGCTGTGGTGTAATTGAATATTGTTGAGTATAATTTGGTCTCTGCAGATACTGCGAAAATATAACACATTTTACACACAGAAAAAAAAATCTGATTTTAAAATTCAGAAAGAGTTTAAATTTCAATTTCACATTTCAAATTAATATTTACTAAGTAAACAAATTGCTAAAACATCTGCTTATAGAAAGTGGATACTCCACAAGCAAACATTTATTATTCCATTAAGAAAAATATATCTTTACATTTTTACATTTCTCTACCTCTCACTTAATCCCAACCAATAAATGTCTAATATCACTAATATAACTGTAATGGAAGATTTAACAAACATTTTAATGAAATGAACTACTTAAACTATTTAAAATGTATCACTACACTAACAGAAGAGTTGAAACAAATGAAATTCAAAGGTTTTCAAGAGATAAATATAAAATAAGAATAAATAAGAAACTTAAAAGATTGTAATAAATTTAACATATAAGATTTGTCAACATTTCACAAAAAATTAAGGTACTCAACCATTATCAAGCTGTGTTTGTGGAAATCTGTATTATAGAAGATGCCAAATTTAGCCTTAGCATTTAAAACATCATTGCAAACATGCAAGACATTTAGTCAGCATTTAGTACCCTCTTTCAATATTTTTTTTCTTTTTGCCTTTAATGATCTGAATTTCTAAAATCAGATTTGGTATTTGAAATGAGCTTATGCAGTTGGAGAGCATATACCATTCTGACTGCTGAATAAAAAGAAATACAAAATATAGTTCTTTGTTAGTAAAAAGAAATTGAAAAAGACTCATGTCAAGCATGCTACTGTCCATTGCATGCATAACTCTGTGAATATAGATTGTTTTAACACACAGGGCATTGAAAGAATGACAGCAAAATAACATAAAAAGCACCAAGGACTGGACACAATGGCCACAACATTCAAACCACCTATTTGAATACCATCTTCATTGAAGACTAATCTTTTAGGGAATGATACAGGTTAAATCCGTCAAAGCTCAAAGTTCTTTGCATTATCACACTCCTCTTTACATAATGAATGTAAAGATAGGAGCGCCAGCTCCGATGCCAATTTAGCCATCTGACAGTGGTTCAAAACTAATTAGCATATTTACAAACATTAATCGGCTAGAAATGCATAGCCAGAAAAGGTTCAATAAAAAAGGGCTGGATGCCATCTTGAATCATACCTAGTTTAACTTACATGGCCTTTCAATCTATTGTGATGAAATTTCCACTTAAGTATCTTGTTTAAAGAATTTTAATTAAAACATCTATGTTTCTAGAAACATACAAGCAATAAATGTTTTCATTTATATAGCAGTTTTCTCCATTACAAAGTCACCAAACTTCACTATAAAGGGTTGTGATAATACACAAGTGAAAAAAAAATTAGATTTTATTCATTAAGATTAAAAATATTTAGTAACTAGAAAATCTATAACTGATTTAATATGCAATGCTTAAAAATAAACATGAAATGTACCATTTGGGGGAAGTTATGATTCATAATCATAGGTGGTATGTGATAAGATGGCGATGGAACCATCTGTACATGGCTGAATTGAGACGTTGTTTGTTGATTAGGCTGATTAACAACCGCTGTCAAAGGGTTCCGTGACATACTAGGCATTGAACGAGGAACATTGTTCCTAGGATAAAAGTTCTGCAAAAAAAAAAAAAAAAAAATTAAAAATATTTGAAATAATTAATAGACAATTCAATATTCATATATGTTTAATTTTTTACATTTTAAATTTTTAGTCTCAGTATTATTTAAACAATGGTATTTTCACTACCAATTTTTTCCAAATCACCTTAAATTGTTTCATTATTATAGATAATAATAGAAGTGTTCAAGATTCAAGAGATAATAATAAGAAGTGTTAAAAAATTGCTGAGAGCAGAAATATCTTGTTGTCATTAAATACCATTTATTTACGGAATAAAAAACCACTATAAACACAAAGGCAATTGCATATTATGGAATCTTACAAATGCATTCACCATTATCTTGGGAAAAAAACATCACAATTCCTCTGTCAAACCAATATTTCTCAGGGTAACCTTTAGTATGACCTACCCAAATTTCAAATCAAAATATCACCAAGTTTGGTAAAAATAATTGGATGTGTCAACCCATACCATATCCCATTGGATGGCATTCGGCCACCATTACAGCACCACTTTCCGGTATAATATATTATCAAAGATCATTTACACTTGGTCATTGTTACATTTTTAAACTTTACGCAGTTATCCTACATTCTACTTGGAAGCAAGATTTAGTTATGGCTAACCTGCAGTTAGTGATATTGTTACTTAATATCAGAAATTCTTGAAGGAAAATTTAGTTTTCAAACAAGAGAAAAAGTTGGCAAAAGTTAGGTTATACCAATAGATATTTTGTGTAAGAGTTGAGGAGAGGTTACAAACTTTTTAAGGTATTTTAAGTGGATTGCGGCTTACTTAGATATCAAGTTAATTGCAAAAAATGTAAAATACCATTCAGGTTAGTTTCTCAAAAAAAATCATCGAATGGGAGTATTTGGAGATGTAAGCAGTGTAGGGTTAAAAAATCTATTAGGTTTAGATTTTGGTTCTTGTGTAGGAAACTTAATTTAAGAGAAATTTTTTTTATAACATGGGATTGAATTAAGGGTATGGAGTTGTGTGATATTGAAAATGATTTTGGCTTTTCTTCTGCGACTTTATTAGACTGGCATCAATTGTTCATGAACAAGTTTTAAATCATGTCAAATTGACATCAAACAAAATTGGTGGTAGAGCAGGATTCAGGAAAGGTGTTTTTGATTGCTGTACATGATTGCACTCAAGACACTTTAATTGGGTTGATTAAAGAATGAATAGAGCTAGGGAATACTATAATTCCTGATTTTTGGAAAGGTTTAACCCATCTTACTGTTAACCATTTAATTTTTTTGACCCAAATACGGACACTCACACTAATACAATAGAAAGAACATGAAGGCCCATAAACACAGTTTTCTACATATAATAGACAAAATGATGCATCTGTTTACTTGGCTATGTATATTTTTGAAAAAGTTGCAATGCCAGGAAAATTTATTTGAGCAATGCATTTTTTTTAGATTAGAGATGTAAATTGGGAAAATTTCAGCTATAAACTTTGCAGGTTTTTCGTCGCTTAGGGATTGCAGACATTTTCTTTCTTTTGTATTTGTGTGTTAAAAAAGTGTTTGAAAGACAAGGAAAAAATTAAAACTAGACAAAAATTCCAAAAAAAAAAAAAAAAAAAGTTTTAAGAATAACAAAAAATCATTAAAATCAAAGACTTTAAAATATAGCTTAAGTATTAAGGTTACCAGAAACGAGAATTCTGGAATACCATAATTTATGTACCCCTTTAAAGAAAACTATTACAGAACACCGTTCCAAATTTTTTTGTACTTCTACATAGGTACTTACGCATACAGTGAACCTAAAATATTTTTCCTCAACATGATACCTAAAAGGTTTAAAAGAAATATTTTTTATAAGAAAAAAATTTAATTTCCGAAATTATAAAGCTCTGCAATTATTTTAAAGAAAATATACAGTATTAGAATTAAAAAATTAGGTTCATTATACTTTGTACGTTGTTTTCTATGTGACGAGTAAAATATTTTGTATACATATGAAATGCAATCTATATGCAAATACTTAAATGCAAATATATCTGAAAAATTCTGTACATACTCAACTCAAAGAGAAAGAAAAACTTTTTGACCAAAAAAAATACTTTTATAATAGCTCAATAAAATGACTGAAATATCAGTATTAGGCCATAAATTTCCTAAGCTGTACAAATAATTTTTAAAACAGTAAATGTCACACAGATTATTTATTATACTTTTGCCGTCCTGTTATTTTAATAATTCGGGGGGTTGAGAGTGGGAAAAAACTCTTAAGAATCCCTTAAAAATTCTCTTATCTTTCAGTCCATTTTCATTCCTCTTAAAATTGTGGATAAGTCTCATTTTTTCCCATTATCCACCATTTCCGGAAAAAACAAGATGGACGCAACTTTTTGAACACAGTTTCGTAGGAAACTTTGATGGTAACCCTTTATCAAACATGGTACTCTCCATGGTTTGGTGCCAAAAAAAATGCCGTCAAATTTGGCAGGTGGGTGAACCGAAGCTGCTCCTTTCTCAGAAACAGATAAATTTATATAGAAAAATTCCTATTTTTACAAGGAAAAAAAATTGAACACTTACAAGAGGTGCCCTAGATATTTGCTGCCCTTGTTGCATAATTGGCTGAGGAGATGGAACAGGTCCTCCCATAGAAGACTGATGATGTTGCGCAGAAGTAGGCATACCTGCAGCATAAGGCATACCTGGCTGCGCAGCAGCTACTGATTTAGTCATGTCATGACCAGAATTACCTGCTGGCAGGGCTGGAGCAAAGGCATATTGCTGAGGAATGAAATAAATGTTATATTAAAAAGTAATTACATTCAAACAGCATAACATGTAATTATAATCATAATCAGAATTATGTAAAATACATATATTATCAATTTTATATCAATACACCATAAGATATATGCATATTCAGTACGTGATATTTTACTAAATTTCAAGACAAGTGATATAAAGCATATTAAATCCACAAGTTAAAATCACTATTTGAATACTCACAAGTATAATTTCATTCTATAATATACAAATAATCACCAATTAAATCATTCATTAATAAACATAAATTACACAAGTAAAATACTTCAAAATTAAAAGAGGCTGTCTTTGCTTAGCATAATAAAAAGGTAAATAATCATATATTATTTCTATTTGAAAATTATACAAGAAAAACAAATGTAACTTTCATGTATTGGGTTGTTCAGAAATTTTTTTTTTTTTTTTTTTTTTTTTTTAAATGAAAGACAGTTTTCGTATAATAAACAAATACTTTATTAAACTATATATTGGTTGTTCTGGTCCAACACCTTTTGCCATCTTTCTCGTAGTAGCATAATTCCACGCTCATAAAATTTTTGGTCTTTGCTGTCAAAAAACTGATCAAGGTGGTTTTTGACCTCCTCATTTGAGGTGAAGGTTTTATCGTCTAAAAAATTTTGGAGTGACCGGAACAAATAAAAATCTGATGGTGCCAGGTCTGGAGAATATGGTGGGAGTGGCATTGTATCCCATTCAAGCTGTAAAAGCTTTTGGCGAGTGACCAAACTTGTGTGAGGTCTCGCGTTGTCTTGGTGAAACACTACCTTTCCTGTTGATTAATTCTGACCTTTTCTGTTGAAGTGCATCATTCAGTTTGTCCAGTTGATGACAGTAGACTTCCGAATTAATCGTTGAGTTATCCGGTAAAAGCTAAAAAAAACGATTCCTTTAGAATCCCACCAAACAGACAGTATCACCTTTTTTTGGTGAATATCGGCTTTGGAAATGGTTTGAGCCGGAATGGTTTGCTCCATGACCTCTTGCGTTTGACGTTATTGTATACAACCCATTTTTCTTCCCCAGTGATGATGTGCTTCAAAAACGGATCATTTTCGTGACGTTTAAGAAGCCAATCGCAGGCGTCAATGCGGCGACACAGATTTCTGTGAGAACATGGAGAACCCCTACATCGAGCTTCGAGGATAATCCTAGGCCTTTCAAGTGATCATAAACTGTCAAATTTGATAAACTTAACCTCAATCCGATCTCACGTGTTGTTATTCGCCGGTTCGCATCAACTAACACCTTTATCGCGTCTTTATCAGCTTCAAACGGCCTTCCAGAACGTGGTGCATCTTCAACATAAAAAATGCCGGATCGAAATTTAGAGAACCAGTTCTGGCACTGGCGTACTGTCAACACACCTTCTCCATACACATCGGTCAATTTCTTTCCGGCTTGAACAGCATTTTTACCCTTTCTGTAGTAAAACAGTAAGATATGTCGAAAATGCTGCTTATCGCTCTCCATATTTCATAGGGCACCAACCAAAAACTACTGTGCAGAATTAATTGGAATTTTTCACACACAAGTCTTGCTATATGAGCTCTCAAAGACTATAAAAATTATACGGCTTAAATGTGAAGTTGGGTGCAAAAAAATACAATTAAATCCTCTGTCGGGAAAAAACGAAATTACTTTCCGAACAACCCAATAGAAGAATTCAATTCCAATATTATCCAAATTTGTTATCGAGGTTACAAAAATCTACTTAATTTTTTTTATTCCTAAATAATATTCATCATCCAATAGTTATTCTTATATCCTATACGTATTCAATTCCTATATAACATTCAGTATCATACACTTTCATTCAAATAGACTTTATAAATGTTAGGGCAGAAAATTAAGGAAATATATATATTATATTATGCATGCAACAGGATAAATCTAAATATTCTGTGACTGCGAAATCTCATTGAAGCCCTTTTCAAAATGCAAATTCAGGTATGTTAAGTATTGGGTGCCTCAATGCAATTTCGGCAAAAATGTTGGTGAATTATGAAATAAGGCCCCAAAGTTTGTGAAACAAAAAAAAATCACATCATTATAAATAGTAAACCAAAATCAGACAATCTGAAGTTAAAAAAGGCACGAGTTTAATTTATTGAATGAAAATGTTAAGATTATAGTAATTTAATGGAACAAATTACAATATTCAATTAAAATTATTCATAATAAAAAGTATAGCGAATGAGTGACTGTTAAGCTTAATAGAGAAAAATTATTAAATATAATTGTAAACAATTATAATTGTAAATAATTATATATTATGATTATGCATTAGAAATAATTCGAGATAAAAATTACTTAAAAAGAGACATTTGTGAGCGTATTAAAAATTCATAATACACACAAAATTAAAACATGCATTTGAAAGTTTGTAAGTCATTCTATTAAAAAAAGAATGGGAGCCAGAATTCAGAAAAATTTATTGTGATAAGACACGGCGCCAAATATTGGAATCTTTCTTTCTGGCGAATGATTACTGACTAAAAGTCAGCAACCCTTACTATCTCCCCTTTGTGAATAGAAAAGATTTACATGTGGCATACGGGGAGTTCCTGGTATACCCAGAGGGGGAAAGAAATTTTTTTCCTCAATCCTAAAAGCACTGAGTGGAAGGGATACTTTGACTTATTAAAATTATTGAAATATTAGTTGAAACTTGTCGCAAATGTCTAAATATAGCATTGTTAGGCGAGTACAAACGATTCCCACATTTCAAAGCTCTAGCTTGATGGGAAGTTGGTTAAATTAATGATCGAAAATTTGATGATACACACACACCGATATTCAGAAAAACGTTGTAAAATAGAAATTATGATTATATTTTATAATTGTGAAACAAAAAAATTTATGTCAATAATAAGTTATTAAAGCATTATATTAAAAATAATTTGTAGTATTAGCAAATATGTTAATTTATAACAGAGCAGCTTAAGTATTACCCGCCTGCCAAATTTGACGCCTTTTTTTTTTGGCGCCAAGTATTGCGTCTTGAAAAAGGGGTTACCATCAAAATTTCTAACGAAATTCCATGTTCAAAAAATAAAAATGCATATTACAAGTTTACAGACATTTTTAGAGTACTAGGACAGGCGTGTGTAAATAAAATGCTGAGTTTTAATTTCTAATTGTGACATTTGTCTAAAAAATTATTCGTGCAACTTAGGAATTTTTTTTTGTACACCTAATAATGATATTTCAATCATTTTATTGGACTATATAAGAATTTGGTCAAAAATTTTTTCTTTACCTTTGAGTTGAATATGGACATGATTTTTCAGATATATTTACATTTAAGTGCTATTTTTAAACATATATATATTTACACAAAATATTTTACTCATCATATAGAAAACAATTCAGAAGATAGTGAACCTAATATTTTAATGATAGTATTGTATATTTTCTTTGAAACAATTATAAAACTTGGTAATTTTGGAAATTTAATTCATTTTCTTTTTTTTAAAAAAAAATAAATAAATAAATAAAAACTTATTTTTTAAAACTTAGATATTGCTTAGAGTGCCATCCAATGGGATGTAGTAGCGAAAAACTTGGGTGGGCAATACTAAAGGCTAGCCACAGAATAATTAAAATAGCACTTTATTATTCTCAATGATAACTATATACATTAAAGAATTTTAAAAAAAGATCAAAAAGAACATGCAAGGTATTTTTAAAGTACTGCCTGCTGCATTTCAAAAATTGTCTGCCACTTTTAAAGAACAGCAACTAAGTACAGAAAACAAGTGACCAATATAGAATGTTTCCCAAAAGAAGAGTTTTCAAGGTTACTGAATAACTTATTTACCAGATTTAAATCATTATTACATCCAAAAATCGTCAGTCCTTATTGAAAATTTATTTGGATACAACCAGGAGGTGTCTTGTCTAAGCGAGAGCGCATGGGTTTATACATAATATTCCAGAGTAAATTTAGTTCTTGACCACGCAAGGCAGGTTTTTCCTTATTTGAATATAATTTGTCATGACCGCTAAAACAGGTTAAGTGAAAGTATGGGCAGTTTGGAAGCCCTTGTATATTTTATAAATATTTGTTTGTGTATAATTGGTGCAAAGAAATTTTAAACAAATGTAGTAAAAAGGCACCCCTCTCCCTCGTTGGATTGTTTTCTTCAGTTCTCAAGAAATGGTCGATATTTCACTTCAACCGAAAAGTCTTCCGAGTTTGGGTCTCATTTGTTAACAAAAAAAAGACTGTCAATCTCAAAAAATGTTAATACATTTACTAATTTTAAGTAATTAAATTAAAAATTACCTACCTGATAACCACCTTGTCCAAAATCTGTGTGGCCTAAAATAGAAATAAAAACTTTATTAATTCTTACAAATTATATTTAAAACTTTTGATTATAATGCAGTTTTTCAATATACATATCAAACACTTTCTAATATGATTCTGAAAACATTTTCTCAATAAACTTCTTTGTAATGTAACTTACAATTAAATTCATTTCTCTTAATTCACTTAAGGAAATAACCAATTCAAAATAAATAAGTACTTTTTTGGTTAAATACCAGTTATTTGATGTCTTTCTTACATCCGATTCTCTTTCTTGATGACACTTATATACTTAATCACATATGTGTGTGAGGTTTACCTCTTAATTTCAACCTCTTTTGTTAAAACAATGTTATTTTTTTACAATGAGTAAAAATTTCAGGTCTGCAGTGATGTGACTTGAAGAAAGTTATTAGAACACATGCATATAGTTTGTTGGGAGGCGGCATTCTTTAAATACTGCTTTACAACTGAAAAGCAGCTTAACCTACACCCTTGGTATAGCAAATCATCAAACAAACTTAGCAAACAACTTAGCAAATCATCAAATTTGCAAAGTTCCAATGATGAAATGGTATTTGTCCATTATAGCGGCGCCCACCAAATTACGATTTCGGATGTAGGTGGAAAATAGCCAAGCAGTATGATTTATTGCCATGTTTGGTTGTAAACTCCTAAGGTTACAGTCCTAAAGAAACAGCACTTCATCATTTTAGTAAAATATTGCTTGCCTGTTAACGTTACCAATTTTGTATTTTTTTTTTTTTTAAATACCTATTTTGATGTCTTTGAAAATGTCACTAACAATTTTCAGTTTACCAAACAGCGAAATGGATGCTGGTTTTACACATTTCACAGAGAACCATAAGTACAATTTTGTAGATCCATCAACAGGAGTTTGCACGCAAAATGTTAAAAGAATGTGGGGTTCCGCAAAGTGGCGTAGCAAGAAACGGCACAGCTCGGCATCATCTAGAATCGTATCTGGTAGAATTTATGAGGAGGAAATATGTAGCGAAAAAAAATGCTTTCTATAATACAGTTAACACAATTTCGGAAATATGGCCATTTATGTTGATTGATGTTCTAAAAGTTATGTAAATATTAATATTAAACATCTAAATTTTTATAATACTTATTGGGATGAGATTTATCATTAAACATATAAAAGATTATTAAATAAAAATATTATTTAAAAAAGTTTTAATTATTTATTGGTGTGTTATTTGTTATCCTACATTTCAAGTTCGAGCTCCGCTTACTTGGCACTTTTAACTAGCTTGGCGACATTGGCATATTCTTAATTTGGCGGGCGCCGCTTTAATAGACAAGTACCGATGAAATTTTAGCATCACTATGTAAATGGCCATATTCAAACAAAAAATTGAGGTTGCCAAATTTGGCAATTTTTCAGCCACAAATATTTCCATCACCAAGATAAAGGGCTAAACAGCATTTTTTATAATTTTTTTACTTATTGTTCAAAGATTTTATATCTACAGTGTTGTGTACTGATTATGAACATTTTATAGTCAATCACTCTAATCACTTCATTGATCCAAACACTCAAATGTTTTTATAAAATCAATTGAACTCTTATGGGATAATACAAAATGGTGGAATAAGCACCAGACATTATCCATTAACATTAGGATTCTTATTTAATAGAATGCATGTGTTTTTACAATTTCAAAAATTATCTGTTGTATTAAATGTCATTTTAAAATTTATGCCAGATATTTAATGTTAAAAAAAAAATTTGACAAAAAATTTTTTTAGCATATTTGTTATTTAAGATCAATAAATATAAAACTACTTTATCTTAAAATTACTCTCCATTATTTTTCTTTGCGAGAAGAAATAGAATAAATTGAAAGTAGTATAAAAGTTATTGTGAAAGAAACCAGAAAAATACATCAATTGGATGTTGAAATGTGACATGGTTAATTAGAATACTTTTATTTCTAACTTATTCAAAAGTAAAACATTGCAAATTAAAAATCTTATTCTTGGAAAATTAAAAAATCAAATAAAATTCAATATTAATTTATTCAAAATAATATTAAAACTTTATTTGCATCTTGCAAATAATTTATGAGCATATCATAATAAAATCATGCAAAACAAAATACAAGAACGAAGAATAAAACATGAAGAAATACTTAAGCCTTATCTTCCTGCTCTCTTCAAATGATTACAATTTACAAAATTTTCAATCACAAACATGTTCCATGCACCTCTGAATTGCTTTTTAAAATAAGATAAATTATGCAGGTTATAAAAATCTGAATTTCATTTTTCTAGTTTGAAGGAATTCGAGAAACCCTTAATTTACACCATATCTAACAAGATGTTTGACATGTGGCATAGTAACATGCGAAATTTCTTCATACAGGGTTTCAACTTACACTTAAGCTAAAAGTGTCATGTAAAAAATGACAATAATGATAAAAAATGTTTACAATGGCTTTGAAATAAATATAAAATTTGATAAGGATACAGCTCATGCATATAATTATAAATCTTTACACGTAATATAACAACTGTACTATTGTCTTAAAAATGCCATACTGTATTCTTCAAAATACATATTTAATAGATATGAGCAACAAACTTATCAAACATTTTACTTAAATTTATGGCAACCTTCAAGAATTTTTTTCACAATCCAAAAATAAATTTGTTACAACTTAGAGAAGGATTTTCACTTGATCTTTCAAAATGATGAATTTATCTGAGCAAAGAACACATAATCAAATTTGTTTTCTAAATGGAATTGTATAACACATGAAATGTTGCAAATAAAATTTTAAAAATGACTGATTATTTTTTTAAAAAAAAAAACTATTTATTTAGTGTAAAAAGTTAAAAGGTGGAGAATCTGTTTAATATTGATTTGCAATCTGGTAAACCACTACTGACTAATAAACAAACATGTTGATCAAGGCAGAAAAAAGGTTGCTTAGACTATAACATTAACTTACTTTGACTATAACATTAACTTACTTTGACTATAACATTAACTTA
>BMAW01124852.1:68179-126744 GCA_019974015.1 Nephila pilipes | reverse complement strand
TTACTTTGACTATAACATTAACTTACTTTGACTATAACATTAACTTAAAAGTCAATAAATGGGTGTAAAAAAGGTGAAACATGATCAAAACAATCCTGTTAAAGCCATATCTATCACATTTATCAGGTGCTATACATAGAAATCGGGTTTTGCATGACAATACGACTTGTGATAAAGCCATCATTCTATATTTTTTGACACAGCATTCACCCGACATACCATGTGTGAATTTTCATGGCTGAAAAAGACTCTTTGTGGTCAGCATTTTGAGTCCATTGATGCAAGAATGATAAAAATCCTGAAGGGATTTCACAAAAACTATAAGGCATATTTTGTAGATTGGATAAAATATTGCCAGAAGTGCAATGAAGTCAGATTACTTTGAAGGAAACAATAAATTTTGACCAATAAATTGATACCCTCTGTTCCACAACATTCTACATACTTTTTTTACACAAAAAATAAGTTACAAATCAATAACAGCTACTGAAAATTCACACAAGAAATATTGATATTTAGATGGATCTAGGCAAAAGCTTGCTTATCATTTCTACATTTACTGAACACAAATTTATTTTCGTTTACGATATTCTAAATTTCGGAAATTGAATTCGTTTAACATTACTTTGATTACGTTAACAAGTACCATTTATCAATCGGTGATCACTGAACAAGAAATATTTTATGCTTAAATAAAGTATACACACATCGACAAAAATTACTTATGATAATCGTAATAATCATGAACATACAACGTGAAAAAAGAATTTACTTAGAAATACTTATTAAGTGGACATCCACACAAGTACTTTAATTATTTAACAAACAAGAAAAGAGATGCAGTTTTTTTAGCAGCAAATCATTTAATATCAGAATTAAATGCTGAAAATTTTAAAATATGTTTTATTAAAACAGATTACGCATCGCAATGTTAACTTAGATTTCAAACAATTTCAAAAACAGATCGTTTGCAAATTGTGCTTGTAGTTTAAACTACAAGCACACAGTTCAAATTGAAATCAGAGATTCCTCATTACTAGATTTAACATCTAATGTAAATTTCCATCATAAATATTATAGTGTATAACTTACCCGACTGCATAAGTGCTTCGTGGTTCTTTTCATGCCCTAAACAAAGTTCAATGGTATAAAATTATTTAACCTAAAATTAGCTAACGTAATATCCTTAAACTCTGTTATCATTACTTTTCTGTATAAATAAGATATTAATCAAAAATTGATATTATTTTTCACAACGTTCAAAATTTCGTATTTAGTCAATGTCAACGGCAGCTAGTTATTAGGCCTAAGAGCAAACTATTTCTCTTCAGCCACGTAAAAGACTAGTTGTCCAGCCACTTCCTGTTGTAGTCGTTTTGCGCTGAATGGCTTTGCTACGGCATTGAAAATTCACAAAACAGACAGAAATGAGAGAGAGAGAGTAATTAAATTATTTCAATTTCCGAGAGATAAAAACCGATGAATTATTCAATATGTCACAAATTTCATAAGTAATTAAGATTTTCGTTGGAATAATCTTAATTCCTTTTAAACATTTTGTGAACAATTGGATTTCTTATTAGTTATTATTATGAATTTCTATTAATAATCCTAAGGGAATTACACAATTCGTAGTAAGTAACCGTTTGAAAGGGGAAAAATGCCAGCCACCTTCACTGAAGAATGATAGCAAATGAAATCTTCCCATAATGTATGCCTGGACATCGAATCGCGATTGGCCATGTGCTAAAAATTGCTCCGCCTACTTCAAACCACTTTTAACTGTAACTTCAAAATTTTTGAAAGCGTCTTTAACACCGAGTGTGGCAAATATGATATGCAATTTAGAATTAAGTCTCGTGAATACATATATCTCTCAAAGTAGCTAAATTTTTTATTCACCCACTCTTTTAAATTTTTCTTTTCACGAGACAAAGTAATGCTCAAACTCAGCTTCCAAGACACGGAGAATAAGAGTTGATAGGTTCAGCCAAAATCGTTAACCTCTTTGTATATATTCCTTGCATGGTTTTAAAATATTAAATTATTTTCTAAAATAACGATATTATCCAACATTTCAGAATGTTAATGCAACATAATAAAATTATTTCTAGGAAAATCCTTTCGCAAAAATTTTGGAACTATTCTAAATTATTTTACATATTCTCAGCATATTTACACTATATTTATAAAAATTATTCACGCCGAGTTTTCAGTTCAATTTTTTTTATTTGTAATTATAATTCAAAATTTTTAATTCCAGTAATGAAAAGTATTTCCTAAAATATTTATTAATTTTAGTAAGTTTAATTCATATCCTAGAAATATATAAGTATAACAGTTTTCTATAATCCCATTAAATACAGGTGTGCTGATGTAACCACACATACTTTACACAATTAAAATTATGATTTCCTTAAATGCGCAAAAACCGTACATTCAATTATTCTAGAAGAGAACTGTCCCAACTTCTCTTTACCAAAGCAGTTTATTTCAAGATAAGAAAATTTGCTTCAAACAAAAAGGATCACTTAATTAGCTTTTTTAAAGCCTTCTAATATATTTTGTATGATAAATAATTTATTCAAGTATCTAATAATTTTATATAGCTATGACTAATTCATTTAAAGACTGAGGATTCATTAAAGAGCATTATCAGATATTAATAAAATACTTCGAGACTTCATCATTACATTTTTCTTAAGACTTGGTTTTAAAAAGTCAAAATTATCAGTAATAATTATTATATCCAATACCTCTTTTCATAAAGTTATAAATACTAAGGAAAAACATAGAAAGAATCATCCAATGATGTATTCAATGAAAATTTGTCTATTTTGATAAATTGTTAACAGTAGTGTTTCAAATTCTTAAATACATTTTATGAATATTGTTAAAATTATAATGTACTCAATTTCTAAATATATACACACATAAAAATTAGAATGAACATATAAGTTTTTTTAAGTAAATTAAAATTTACTATCACAATAAAATATTTCCATATTGATAAACTTATACATATAATTTTGGAAGTGCTTGTGCTATTAGTGATGGGTCATTTCATTTATTTATTTTTTTTAAATCACTTCATCACAACCTTTAATTCATCAAATACAAATATTTAATGCTTAAACAGAAGTAATTTCAGCAAAAATTTTCATCGTTGTATGATTTCTCAGTCTCTGAGATCAAGATAAATTTATTCTGATTTTGACATATTGAGAATTTATTATACATGGATGCAGTTTTACAAATAAAGTCAATACTCCCTAATTACATCCAAGGTTTCAGTAAGAAAATAGATAAAAATAAACTAATTGAATGACAAGTTTCATTTATTTAAAACTAATTTAACTATGACTTGATACATAATTTAATAAGAACAGAGTCAGAAAAATTACAAGTTATGAATTAGTCAAGCCTTCGGGATTTTGACAACTTTGGAAATAAAATAATGCTCATTATATTCATAAGCATATAAGACAAATGCATGACTGTTATACGATGACAACAAAAAGTCCTACATATTTACATTCAAAAATTAAAAGGAAAGGGTTGGGAGTCTTCAACGAATTTTTTTTTTATTATTATTATTATTTTCTCAATCTATTAAGAGTAATAAAGGACACAAAATTCATCTTTTGTATTTTTTTCCCCATCAGCTATGTCTTGATTAACTTTACAATGTATTCATTGAATTTTCTCATGATGTACATCTGAAAAATATGTACTTAATATTTTTCTTTCCAAAAACAAGCCTACTTAACACGTTTTGTATTCCTTTTAAAAGGCATAATTTCCTGTACTATACATTCAGTCCATTTTACACCACGAATGTATTCAATAGGTTTAAATTATGACAAATGCAAAATTTAGACTTTTTAAATTAAATATTTAATATATGTTTTCAAGAGTAAAAAGGTTATTTATAATGTAGGTTAAAAGGTATCTAGATAAATATTCACTCAAAAAGCACATTACGTACAAATACTAAGTGTGGAACACTTAATACTTGCATAATTAAAATTTTTGCCTAATTTACCAGATGCTTAATTTCTGTTACTCTTAATTTGTCATCATTCTAATTTGAGCAAAAATTATTCAATAATTCTGTTAGGAAGGGTATATTTCAAAAGAAAAAAATTCAGAATACTGAATAATTAGATCAAAGAAAGTACATTCATTCTCATGGGTTAACAAATATAATCTATCGAATAGATTCAAATTTTTAATAATTAATCCAT
Organism: Nephila pilipes; assembly: GCA_019974015.1. Classification (NCBI taxonomy): domain Eukaryota; kingdom Metazoa; phylum Arthropoda; class Arachnida; order Araneae; family Nephilidae; genus Nephila; species Nephila pilipes. The sequence continues at coordinate 122,497 of BMAW01124852.1, read as the reverse complement.
GTTCTTCAAAAATTTTTATTTAAAAGCAAGTTCCTGAATTTTCAATTCTTGCTGAAATATTTAATAAATTCCTGTTTTGATGTTGAATCTGTTTTAAATATTTGAGGATACTTTTAATTTAATTATATTTTTTAATGGAATTTGAATGAGCAACATCTATCCATCTTGACTAATACTGCTAGCAACTAAAATCCAATCAGAACTGAAAAATTTAATGTTATGGATATAACTTTTATGAAATGTATATTTTTGAATATAAATTTTTTAATGTTTGGAAATTTTATTACACTACAAACCCTTGAAACTTGGGTTATTGCATCTGCATACAACTCATGAAAGACCTAAGAAGCTGTAGCATCCTTATTACAGACCTCGCTGTAATGGACAAATGGTGATCTTCTCTGGCAGTCAAGGTTCTCGGATGACCTTGACCAGGCTTTGTCTCAACAGATCTGGTATCCTTAAACTGTTTCCATCAGTTGAACACGACACTGGGCATTAAATCAAATTCTCTGCAAATCTGGATTTGAGACTTGCCTGCTCCTAGCCTACCCACAATTCGCACCTCATTCCATCATCTAAACGTTGGCCATTACTCACTTCTCACTTTAACTGTTTGAATTTTAACTTAAGCGATTGCTGCAAAAAAACACCAAGAAATTTGGCGAAATGTGCTAATGAATGAAATGCAGATTTTGGACACACTCTTATGAATCCTGTTTTTCGACTAGTTTTGCCCCAAACATGTATATGCTTACGTATTCGACATACATGATTTGCATCGTTGTTTCAAAACAGTATTTATACATTTCGTTCATGAAATTCTACAAAATATGCAAACTCTCTTAATTTTGAACATCAGTGTACTAAGCATCATTATTGTATCCTGAATGTAATTTTGCAGGTTCTTTTATTTTATGTCCAAAAATAAAATTCATAGCCCAAAATTATTTTTGAAAATTATTTGCATTGAAGAAAATTTCATAAATGTAAACACAAAATTGCAAGTACCTAAGATATGAACATGTACCTAAAATAAGATTAAAAAAAAAATTCTCTCTCAGATACATTTATAGATTCATTTCGCATTTGACCACAGCTAAACAAAAATGCAATTAACAATAATTAATACAATACGTGGCACTAGAAGCAACATGAGGGCTATTGGCAATGGACGTCGTAATTTTGAACCTCAGTCAAGCGACAAGGACGACACCTGAGCTAATTAGATGATCAGACAACAGAGTTTATACAAATGTTTTAACTATAGTTCCTAGTTTTAGATGGCTAAAATGAAATATAACTTTTCCCTAAAAATTAAAAGGGGACAGTATTGATGCTGTATGATATAGAAATAAGATTTAAGCAAAATATTTCATATGAGGACAATAAGAAATACATCATTTAAGTAGTTTGCAAATAACTAAGCAAAAAAAGTTTTCGAATTAATAATACAAAAAGTTGATTAATTTTACCACAATTCATATCAATAGATATACATTAATTTTTGTGTTTTTTTTTACATTTTATAATTATTCAGTATACTAGACATCACTTTTTAATCGTATGAAAGCATTCCTTTAAAAGTAATTAATAAAATGCATATATTTTTTGTTAAATATGATTATTACTTACAATAAATCATAATATAAAAAACATAGATAAAATGATGATCGGAAGGAAAATGAGCCAATATGAAAATATAGCATGATTTCTGTTGAGTTACAAGTAATATTTTTAAAAATCTCAACAAAATCAAAAGTTTAATTTGAACACGTCATCTCAAATGTATAAATGTTTCAAACATTTGAATATTTTTTTTATTGTTCAAGTTAATCAGTTATACATAATGGCAATCTTCCTGATTATCAAGGACACACGATCTCATATACTTAAATATTTAACTACCATAATATCACAATTTTGATAATTAAATCAGTATCAAAATAATAAATTAACCTATCATGCCATTTACAATTTTAAACATATCATAACATAATATCTATTGAGTTAAAAAAAACAAGTGCATTTAAATAACTGGTTACATAAATTTTTATAGAATTTATGTATTTATAAATAAACATTGTGTGTAAATAAAAATAAAACTGTGTATATATATAAATATACAATTTGCATAGCTAATTATTAGTTATTAATTATTTTTAAAAACAAACTTCTTTTTATGACAAAATTTATATCATCTAATTTTTAAAAATACAAACTATAGAAGAAACCTAATTTCTTTATGAAAGCAATGTTAAATCCAAATATGCTTGAAGTTTGGGCTACATTATTATTTTTTATCCACAAAAACGTGCTGCATACCATGCATAAATTTTTCTTATTGACCCATCACACCTCCAAAATTTTGTAGAACACTTCTCCTAAACTGGGAGAATTTACAATTAATTAATTCAAATTCTTCTCCATTTTTATTTTCATCTGACCACTTACAATATTTTCAAGACAAGTGCTCAAAAAATTTAAAAAAAAAAATTTAAAAATTCAATTTGAAATTAAGGAAAATGATTAGATGTCCAAGGTCAGGCTATTGTATTGATATTCCTAGTTATAGAATGTAAATATCTACGATATATTACGAGATTTTGCATCAGAAAATAATTCAATGTTTCAGACAATTTTGTAAGATGTAAAAATTTTTAAATAAGAATTTTTTTTTTATATTAAACTATTTCCCAGCAGAAATGAAGGAAATAATTCATTTAAAACACAACAAAAATTTTAACAAAAAAGTCTTTGTAAATGATCAAATATTTTAACAAATTTCACTAACAGTCAGAAGTTATTATAACACTTAACAGATTATAACTATACAATAATATATAGTAAATAAAAGTATGTTTTGAAACAATAAAATTTATACGACTCTAGTGTTCAAAATCATTTTCAACAGAAACGGATCAAAATTGTAGGGAGTAAATAATTTATACAATTCTTTCATATGCAGCTAGCAAGACTTCACAATATGATGCTTTGACAAATTTTTTCATATTGAGACATTCACAATGAAAAAATACGAGTCTTCAGAAATAAATAAGTGCAGAACACAGAGTAATATTTAAAACATTTGATAAACAATATTTACATCGTATAGAAAATCGTGGAGAAAAAATTAAATTTAAAAGTATAACTTTCGTAGAACTTATTAAGTCTCAAGTAATGTTTGAAATAAACCTGGCAAAATGAACGAAGTCAATAAAGAAAAGGAGTATGAATATTACAAATTAATAAATTACCTCTAGGTGGATTAGAATTATATCCTGAAAATTTTGTTTTTTGTGAATTGTTTTGACTCATTTCATATAAAATACGAGAAATTCATTTAGCCCTGTGTGGCAAAGACAGTGTTGCCAACTATATAAGTAAAATTTGTTCCTCATAGAAGTTATGATTGCAATCAAAAATCGATCGAATTTAAAATTCATTTGAATCCATTTCAGATGTAATAATCAACGTCAAGGTTTTCAATTCAAATGTACAAAATATTTCGATAATTTTTATGGTACAGTAACTAATTATTTAGATTACAGAAAATCTTTATTTACATTTCAAAGAGCCATCTATTTACGGAAACCCAAACTACAGTTAGAAATGAAACAAAACGTACATTATTATTGAAACGAATAAATCTCATTGAAACTTCTTTCCATATGTTAAGAATCGACAATACCTGGAGATTGATGGCGTAGTCGAATGCGAGTGAAAGAGGCGAATGATATCTGGCTCTTGTGCCATTCAACTTTAAGTCGTTCAAGTTCCTTTCAAACCGGGCCGCGGTAGCCTAGTAGTCAAGGTCGTGGACTCGAGACCTGCGGTTTTCGTTCAATCGCGGGTTCGACCCTTGGCTGTCAAGACCCGCCGTATAGCCGGGGCTGATGCACGTTAAATCTGTTTGGGGCCCGAAGTTCTCCCATTGACGTGGTGTGCAAGTTAGGAGAAGGGGATGCCAGCTCAGGTGTCGTCCTCGTCACTTGACCGTGGTTCAAAATTACGAGGTCCGTCGCCAATAGCCCTCGTGTTGCTTCTAGAGTGACGTTAATACCGAACCGACTATTTTTGTCGGGGAACATAACCCTCTCGGGCTTTAATCCCCTGTGAATTGGCTATTATTTGAGGTGATACTGAATTTTGGTTTTACACTTGCCCAGAAGTTAAGATTTAGATATTAAGATAATAAAATAAAATTACAGTGCAATAGCTTTTTGGAAAATATGAAATTAATTTTGAAAAATATGCTGAATATATATTATCAATATTAGAATATCACTAGTTGAAGTACTAGTGTTGTTAAAATTAATCCAAAAGAGAAGATGGTTGAAATTCATGAGTTTAGGTTTAGGATATTGCAGAAGTAGTCTATTGGATTCCTGCTTGCTTGTTCAGTCTGGTCGCAGTGAGAGCGCGCTCTGTGATTGGTCAATGGTGTGGTGTGTTAATTCTGTATATATAGGTGGGTGCATAGGGGTGAGATTTTGTGAGGAGTGTGCTTGTGTTACCAGTGTTTTTATAATATAAGTGAAATTAAAGAATTAAAGTTTCTCGTGATCTGTGTAGTTGTGGGTTGTTTCTGAGTGGGGTGTTTTCTATTTCTTGAATGGTTTTATTGCTCAAGGTATCAATTTTTTGGTAGAAATTTCCTGATAATTTTTTAATGAAGTTTTTAAGTGTTGGAAGTTTAATTGAGTATCTGATGTCTGTGTTTCTCATGTACCAGTGTGCTCTTACTATCATTCTAATGGTGGAATTTTGGGATTTTTCTAATAATTCCAGTGTTGTGTCAGCACAATGCAACCAGACTGGGCTAGCATAGGTCAGGATAGGTCTTAGTATCAGGATATAGATTAGCAATTTATTACATCTTAATGTAGATTTACGCGAAATAAGGGGGGAAATATTATTTACTGCAGAATTATACTGCTTTTTAATTCGTAGAATGTGTTGTTTAAAAGTAAGTTTTTTATCCAACGTTACACCAAGATATTTGGTGTCTAGAGACCAGGGTATATTTTTGTTTTCCAGAAAAATGTCTGGTTCTATTTTTCTGTAGTTTCTGGAGAAGAAGACGCCCTCTGCCTTGGAAACGTTCAGGGCTATTTTCCAATTAGAGTACCATGCTTCTAGATTCTGTAGGTGTTCGTTTAGTGCTTGGCCTATTTTTGGTGAAAAGGAGTGTCTTGCTAGTATCGCAGTGTCATCTGCATACATGCATATTTTTGTATTTTGGTGTTTAGGGATGTCGTTCACGTAGTAATTGAACAAGGTGGTTGAGAGGATTCTTCCTTGCGGGACTCCAGCTTCAACTTTTCTTAGATTTGATAGTTGTTCATTAACGGTGACTTGAAAGCTTCTATTGCGTAGATATGAGTTTATTATTTTTACGAGATATGCAGGGGTGTTGTAGTTGATCATTTTGAAAATTAAACCTGTATGCCAGACTCGGTCAAAGGCTTTTTGGATATCCAGCAAGACCGCACCAGTATTTTGACTTTTGTAAAATCCAGTCTTGATGAATTCCACTACTCTGAGCAGTTGTTGTGATGTGGATAATTTCGGGACGAATCCATGTTGTTCGTGGATGAGGATATCGTGGTCTTGTAGAAATTTTGATAGTCTATTGTGGATTATTTTTTCGGCTAGTTTGCTGAGGATTGGTAATAAGGAAATTAGTCTGTAGTTTTCTGACCGGGTAGGATCCTTACCCGATTTCAGGATAGGGATGACAACAGCGGTTTTCCAGGAATCCGGGAAGTAACCGAGATCTAGCATATTGTGAATGATGTTTCTTAGTTGAAAGATGCAGAGGTGTGGCAGGTTTTTTATCATTTTATTGGTGATGCCTTCTCTCCCTGCTGCTTTTTTTATTTTTATTTTCTTTATGTAATCTGCAATTTCTGAGGCTAGTGGTGGAGGCTAATCCGGATTTTTGGAAATTTTCTTCATTTTGTAGGTAGTTATGAACGACTTACTTTACGTTCTCGTCGTGAATAGGTGTGTTTATGTCATTTAATTTGAATTGATTTTGAAGTGAATCTGCCAAAATTTCTGATTTTTCAGTGTTACTAAGTGCCATACTAGCTGGGCCTTTAAAGGCGGAGATAGGAACTCGCTTTTTTCTGAATGCTTTGGCCATACCCCAAAGGTTACCGCTTTCAGCACTCAGGTTTTCTAGCGTGTCTTCCCATTCTTTGTTTTTGTGTAAGTGCACTTTACGCCTAATTTCGTTTTGAATTCTGTTTAAAATTTCTTTATCGGCAGGAAAGCGGGTGAGTTGCCAGGTTTTTCTGGCTTTGTTTCTTTTTCTGAAAAAATCCCGAAGTTCCTGTCCGATGAAAGTCTGTTTGCTAGTATTTATTGGTTTTGAGGCGATTTTATGTGCATTTAAAATGTTTTGTGTGAGTTCTGCGACTTGTTTTTCAATATCCTCACCGCTGTTTGCTTTGGGGAGTGTGAATGTGTTGATTGTGTTTTCTAGCAATGTGTTTTTGAAAAGAGCCCAATTTGTACGAAGTTTTGGTTCGGGGAGTTCGTATCTACTCTGTGTGTCGAAGTGGATCAGCACAGGGTTGTGATCGCTACTTAACTCTGGTAGCGAGTGAATTTGAGCGGGCCAATGAAAGTTCTTGGTAATTGCTATGTCGATGATGGAGGCGGAGTTATGTCCGTAGCGTGTTGGTGAGGGCGGGGCTAGGATTTCTAAGCCGTTTTGATTGGCAAAATTTCTTAATGTGTTACCTGGAGATGAATTATAAGTGCAGCCCCAGCTAGTGTGCTTAGCATTAAGATCTCCACAAATTAATGAAATCGGCCCTAAATTTTGAATAGTCTGAATATCCTTTGGTACTAATGAGGCTCTAACAGATAATGGTATATACATTGAGGTGACGAGTAATGGGTTTCCATCTGTTGGGGTGAGTGCAACAATGGTTGCTTCTGCACCGTTTAGTGAGGGTGTTGGGATTTGGTTGTGTGGGAGAGGCTTTTTAATTAAAATTGCAGTGCCGCCGTAGGGTTTATTGGTCGTTGCAGTGGGTGTTCTATCGTTTCTGTGTATGGTGTAGTTAGGAATAGAGAATTTCATACCCGGTCCTAGATGTATTTCTTGTAAAAGAATTAAATATGGGGAGTGCTAATCAATAAAGTGTCGCAATTCAACATCACGACACTTTACCCCTTGGGCGTTCCAGGTAACCAGTTTGAGGCCGAGTAGGGTGAATTTTAGTTATTGTTTGTGGGTGGTGAAGCGACCACTCCCGCTATAAAGATATTAAGTTTATAAAGATCGTTATTGACTTTGGACATATTATTCAGTGCTTCAAAAAGTTTAGGGAACTTATTGAATAGGTTTTGAAGTTCACTGATTGCAGTGATGAAGTTGAAATTTCCTGGCTTATTATTAGTATTATTACTATTAATTTGGGTATTGGGGGTGTTTGTCGGCTCAAACTGATTTGAAGCTTCGGTCTGTTTTGGTGCTATGGGTGGCGCCATCTCTTGGGTGGTATTGTTGCTACAAACTCTTGCAAAAGTGAAATCTGCAGTAACTGGTCTTGATTCTATTATGGTGTTTCTTTCGACTATTTTTTGGGTTACTTCTCCTTTTTTTGGTTTCTTTTTAGGGAATAAGGGGCAGCCTTGCCAGGATGCCATATGATTTTGTTTGCAGTTAATGCAGGTTGGATTCTCAAGTCTTTCTTTTATTTCGCACTCTCCGGTACGATGGTTTGCTCCGCATTTCAGGCAACGGGTGTTCATCCGGCAGTTCATCGACGAATGGTGAAAATAGTTGCAGTTGTAACACTGCGTTGTTGTTTGTTTTTTCTTGAATGGCACTATTTTCACCATTATGTGCATTACTACACTGATCTTATAGATGTCGAGGGCGTCCTCGGTTCTTCTCACCTCTACCATGAAGATGGGGAGGGGGAGTTTAGTTTTGAGCTGGCGTAGCTGAGCGACTTTCTGGACTTTAATGCCTTGGTTTTCCAGATCTTCCTTGATATCTTCTATTTCAGCGTGAGATGTAAGGCCTTTGATACAGACCTTCAAAGGCCTCTCAGATAAGGGCTGGATCACGTAGTATTCCGCCTTCATGTTGGTTAGCTGGGTGGTGATTCCTCTATGGTCGTCTTCTGATTCGGGGTTGATCTTAATATATTGTCCTGAGAGTTTGCAGGTTGACTTTGGAAAATTTCTATTGATGGCCTGGATTATTAAATTGTAGTTAGGAGTAAGCTTCAGCATTATTGGTTGAATTTTGGGTGGTGGTGGCGGGAGGTCGGCGTCAGCTTCGTCTGGATCGCAATCCGATAAAGTGTCAAAGCTATTGCTTACATTTAATTTATCTGATTGAACATTTATTCTTTTATTATTTTTAATGGTTTTAATAGGTTTTGAAAAACCTTCGTTATCGATGGTGCGCTGAGCTTTAGGAGCTCTGCTCGTACTTGGCTGGGCCTCGTTAGGCTTAGTTGTTTGGCTGATATTACATGAGTCAGCCATTCTTTTCCTCAAATTTTTAATGCTATTGTTATTATTATTAAGGTTTAAATCTTTATGCAGTTTACAGTTTTTAACTGGGCAAAGTGAAAAAGTATTCAGCTCACCTGTTAGTCTGTTGAGATCCTTATCTATAGTTCCTTTTTCAGTAAGAAGGTCCGTGGCCGTTCTTGAGTCTTTTTTCATCGAATTTTGCTTTTCAACCTCAATGAGTTCATTGATGTATCTAAGTCTCGGCTGCAATACGTTGATTTGATGGATCAATAACTGGATTGTCTCACAAATTTGTGAATCACTTGGCGCTGGAATATTGCTCTCAGGAGAGTTGGCTATTTCCATCGGATGCACCGCCGCATTGGCGGCCCTGTTAGGCTTCTCTCGCTTCATAGAATCCAGACGTGTTCAATCCTCGAAGTCCACACGTAGAATTTTATTAATAAAAAGATCAAACAAAACAGCAATATGATCTTTTGTCGTTACCTCTTCCGCAACAGCTTCATGATAATTTAATAATATCATCCAAAGCGATCGAAGAAAAAACGTAAGCTGATTAAAAATATTCAATTCCAAAGTTCCGTAAACACAATATGACTAAAATGAAGTGATGTTTCTTTAAGACTGCGACGTTAATAAAAACTAAACTAAAAAATTAAAAGTTCTGTTCAAACTTTTTGAGTTTCTTTCTTGTTCTATTCTTTAGTTACAAGGACAAAGGTATTAAAAAAAATTTATTATGCAAGCAATTCGAAAAGAAAACCTTTTATTTATTTCCTTTTTACGTAACGAATAGAAAAAAATCAGGGTCGTTCGTAATTTGTGACTTAAGAAATGGACGAACATTTGCCGTCTTCTATGGAAACAATGATAGAAACAGAAAATGATAAGTACTTTAAAGCAACCTTGAGTAGTAAAGAACTCATAAAACGAGTAGAAAAAATAACCAAAATAAATATTCTTTTGAAACATAATCTGGAGCATTCTCATTTTCCGAAAGCTAATCCTCTATTATTACACGCAGAAATTAAAATTAAAATTCCAAGTCATGCGAACATTCTAAACATGTCCTTTACTAGAAATGGTAAAATTAAAGTTTATACCCAAGACCCTGTATAAGAAAGACAAGAAATTATCATTGAAAAGGTTATTAAGGTCTCAATTAAGGTTAATGTCATAAGGGAAGGAATCACATCCCGATTTTTCATCTTCGGAATTCCTACGATCACTGGCATATTTTGTCACTTAATTACAAAACACAAATAATATAGAGATAGTAGACATCCGTCGATTTGTAAAATCTGGGATAAGCCCAGAAATTTCCCCTGTGTCGATAACCATACTGGGACCAATGTTACCAGAAAACATTGAACTCTGGTACATAAATCATAATATTCAACTTTTTATAGATAAACCTAGACAATGCTCCAAATGTTTTAGTTTCCAACATCAATCTCGATATTATAAATAAACTGAATTTTGTATAAATTGCGATGCATCGCATACAAGTGAATGCATAGCTAAGAAAAGCTGCATCAATTGCAGGTGGAATCAACTAGCTAACTCTCCACAACGTCCTATATCTATTAAAGAAAAGCAAATATTGGAATTGAAGAGCAGGCAACAATTAACACTACCGGAGGCAAGACGAAGATTTCGAGCTACTAATATTGAAAATTATTCCCCGGTATTAAGAAATCATTCACAAGCTGACAATATGCAGGAATTCATGGATCAAAATTTTGAAAAATGTTTAATTCCTTTCGAATAATATTGGAAAAACAAATGGCATTTTTATAGACGTTTTTCCAAAAATCACTCGAAACAATGTCCAAACATTTAAGCAATATCTTGGAATTCGGGGCTCATACTACATCCCCAACCAAAAAAAAAAAAAAAAAAAAAAAAAAAAAATCAGGCACATACAGGTTCAAAAAGAGTTAGCAATCAAATTCAATCTATAACCTACATTAAGGCTGCATCTAATAACACAAGAAAAGAATAAGAATGGGTAAAATAACCAAGTTTGTACAAATATTCTTTACATTGTTCCAAATTATACTATAGATAATGAACTTTACTTTCTCTTATAATTTTTCGATATATCCTTGAGAGAAGGATAGAAATTACAAGTTGTAAAATTTTCCTTTTCTTCTCTTTCATTTATGACCTTTTTACAGTGCAACTGTAGAGGCCTAAGAAATAAATCTATATGGTTATAAATATCTTTCCCATCTCGCAAGCAGATTTTTGGCTATTTCAGGAAACTTTTTTAAAAGACGAAGACAGGTCAATTTCACAAACAAAATTATTTTCAGATTAGACAGAAAAGATATCCGGAGAAGGACTGCTAACAGCAGTTCTAAAGAATATATCTGTCCGACAAGTTAGTATTCAAATAACGCAAACACAAAATCTAGAAATACTTGTAGTCAAAATAGAATTATATCTTTCTATTTAATTGATATCTACTCTCCGAAAGAACTAAACATTTCATTAGAAAATCTTTCTTGGAAACAGTAACAGATTTAGCCTCATTTTTGAGGATTTTAGCCTTCGTCACCAGATTTGGGGATCCGACCATTCTACTAAATATGGGAATGACTTTGTCGATTGGTTAACTGACTCGTATTTTATTATCCTCCATGCTACTGTTCCCACGCATAGAAGTACTTAGGTACAGCTTCTCTAATAGATCTTACGTTGCGTTCATCAACTTATCACGCCACATTAATACCTATGTTTTAGACAGCTCCTTTGAAAGCGATCATTGTCCCATCGTTACAGAGCAAAACATTACTCAAGCAACATTACTTGACATTAACAACAACATTACTTGAGTTACATTACTCAAGCAAAACAAGTAATTTTTTAAGCGAGTGTATTGGCAGGAAGTAACGAAACAAGCATAATATACATCAAACAACCAAGAGGATGACAAAACACAATAACTGAAACTAATTCTAAAATTATTAATAATAATACTCGAGAAATTTGATTATCAAACAGATTATTTCCACCATCGTGGAACAACACTTGTAATAATTTCTTCAAAATCAAAAAGTTTTTTTTCCGAAAAAGGCCATTCGTGATATTTACCCGATACTGTGAAATAAATATAAGCAATATTCAAGTAAACTCAGATTTCACTTAAAAAAGGCAAAGAAAGATTATATTGGGACACAATATGTAATAATACATCTAATCCAAGAACATTCTACAACATCCAGAAGAAATTTTCAACTCATAAAAATCCAGAATCAAATTTAAATATTCTTCAAGTTAATAACAGATATTTCTCAGAACCTCAAATTCAGGCCAATATGTTCACCAACATTTTTGCATCTAATAATTCTTCCCATAAATATCTTCCTTTGAATTTGCTCAGCAACGAAAACAATATACTTAATAAACCGTTCTATATCTCGGAATTAAATAGGGTTATACAAGCATCCAGAAACAATAAGTTTTCAGAGCATTCTTTCAGAAGATGAAATATTTTGATATTTGTTGAATTAAAAGAATCTGTGAAAGGGGATAATAGCCTTTATTACTCTAAATCCCATATAAAATCAATCAATAAATCAATTAAGGATTGACCCCAGAATCGGGAATACTTTTACAGATTAAAAGCTGCTGTGTGATTAATATTATATTCTTACTTTGATACCGGGTTTTTTGTTAAACTTTTCATCTATATCCGAATCAGTCAATTTTTTCCAATGTAAAAAGGGCTCCATTTTTTTATATCCTATTCTGTGTTGTTAGATAGCGTTTTACATATTATTGTGAAAAAGTAAGAATTTATGGAATGTTTATACATTTTTAAAATAAAGTATAATGAGCATATGTATGTGTTCTATCAGCGTAAATTTATATGCAAATTGAAATTTTGTTTTCTTTCAGAATGTGAGTTTCAAGTTGCTTCAGGTTCGTTAACGTTATATGAAGATAGCTTTACATACGGCAATGTGCTACTTTTCGATGAGCGTCAAATCTTATTAAAACTCTGAATTTTATTCATCACACTTTTAAATTAAGATCGCTTCGATAAATTGGTTATCACCCCCACCACTTTAAGAAATCCCTTGAACATATATCTTTTATTTTCCGAATATATAACTCAAAAAGTAAAAAAATAAAATGATGGAATTTTCTTATTTCTTAACATACATTGATAAACATTCTTACAAACTTTTATTATTTTGCCACCAGTACAGTGAAAGCAAGTTAAAATTATTTTTTCAACATTTGCATTTAAAAAAAACTGATGATAAAAATAGTTTTTGAAGTAAATAAAAATTGAATCAATTTTTTAAAAACCATTTTTAATTTTTCTTTTCATGCAAAACAATATCATTCATGAAGACAAAAAGTAAGATATACTTTAACATTGTCGAATTGCCTATCGTAAATTTCATGAAGGTTTTAATCTAATAAAATTGGATTAGATAAGCTCGTTCAAAATAAGATGATTAGTAAACAAGTAATAAAAAAAATTTAAATCAATTCCAACTTAAGTCAGCAAAGAAAATTTTATTTTAGTTACTTTTTATTAAATAATTACAATTAATATAAATATGTATATACATATGCTAGAATCACAATATTAAATGTGAAAAGAAAAAAAAAATCTATCGATCTACAAGCTTCGCCACTGACGGTATTTATTCCTAAATTTATATCCAACTAAATATCTTATATGAGAGAATTTTTTTCTCCCATGTAAAACTAAAATTAATAATTTGAAAATCAAATAAAAAAAATTTATATTTCGACCCGAAAGCATGGAGATTCAATACCGACGCTCTACCAACTTTGGCATTGCAAGACAAATGACATAGTAGAAGCATTGGCTTGTTTCTTAATTCATCCGGTAAATTAAATGGTTGGAATACAGTTTAGCCTAACCACCCTTGGCGACAGGAATTATTTGGCGGTATTTGGCGGTATTTTGCCAAATGTGGCTACCCTGGTCAGCTTCGTGGACTAACGTTCAGCCAAAAAAAAAAAAAAAATCTCGAAGTTTGACAATTTTTGAAATCGAGCCAAGCGGTTAGGCTAAACTGCATTTTCATCAATTAAACTTAATTAAATGAATTAGTATTTGAAAAAACTGTAATAACATCAAGTGTCATCCACTGCAAATTTTAAAAAAATGTATTTGAAGTTGAATGGATGAATAAAAAGTATTTTATTAACGATTGAAAATTTGAACAAGATATGTAGAGAGAGAATGTGAGCTAATAATAGGGATTTAAAAAAAGTACCTTTCTGTTGTTCCACGTATCTTTCTCTTGATACTGGAGGACGTATTGTAACGTCAAATGGAATCATAACACTATCACCTTTAATGGAAGATAAAAGAACCATCCGTTCATATGTATACATTTATATATGATCAAAACACATAAATTAACAAAACATCACATCACAAACAAATTCAACATATAAATCATCAATTCATACATTAATGTCTAACAACTACATGTTTAAGGAAATCAATAGAAAAGCTATAGTAAAATTAATGTAACTCATAGAAATTATAATAGTTAATTAAACATAATGAATTTAAATTTAAAAACAAAAATCTGTCAAATAACTGAAAAATTGTAAGAGAAAATTAAGTGAAAGAAAAGGAAATTTAGAATAACACACACACAATAAATTAAAATCAAGGAAACCAAAATAAATATTAAAAGTATGAATCAAGACTTTTTAAAATCAAATTTTAAAAAAACTACCTTTCTTAATTTTTCAAATGTATTCAAATTTCTTTGTTAGTGAAAAAACTTAATTGACTAATTTCAAAAAATAAATTTCTTCTTAACATAATCGTTTCTCCCCAACTTATTGAATTACAGATATCTTATTTCGAAGATAAATGTGAAGGTGCATAAAATTCTGATCGAAATTTTTAAAATTATTAAGCTTAAAACTGATTTCTTAAAATTTAAAGTATTTTAAACATTCAACAAGATTTAGGTTGGTGCTTTTACTTTCAAAAATCTTTTCACCAAACAAGAGAACATCATTTTTTTTTTAATTCTACACATATGAATATGTATAGTATGTAGTTATATGTAATACAATGCAAATTTTGGAAGAATATAAAATTAGTATTTTTTAATTGATATTAAAAAATTTAAGTACTTGATTCTTATACTACAAACTTTTATACTTTAAGATTAAAAACTGACTTATATGTAATTTTAAATTTGATGCATTACACAGTGGAAATTTCCTGAAGTTTTTAATTTAATAACCATCGTACATATAAATACTTTATAAATAAAATGCTTAATCAAAATAAAGTACCATGTAGTTTCTTGTACGCTTCTCTTGATATAGGGGGAGCAATTGGATCTGGATACATGCCATTTGGGTAAGAGTAAACCCCTTTCCGAAAAGAACAAAAAGAATATTAAGTAATTAAAAGAATAGTAATTATATAACATTAAATGTATTAGGTACTTTTAAAATTCTCTCTCTCTCCCTCTCTCTCTCTCTCTCTCTCTATATATATATATATATATATATATATATATAATGTACACTGAAAAATTATTTAATAAAATATTTAAGAACACACAGTGAATATTATATGTGTGTGTATGTAAATAATGCTTAAAACAAATATACTTTATTCATTCCAAAGATTTTGAAGATTTTTTTTTCTTTCAATAGATATAGATGTTGTTGTAACAGTCCTTTTAATTATTTTTAAGAAATATAATATTAATAATAATTTCTTTGAAAAATTTAACCTTTTAGTTAATTTAGCAATTAAAAATAATTATATTTTAATTAATTTTTTTAAAAAAATAAGAACAGATTAAAGTATACCACTGGGAGGACCAGCCAGTAATAGTTAAGCTAAAATCTTTTTAAATTTTTATAAACAGACCAATATCGATGTTTTTCTGCATACATTGATTTCCTCTTTATCTTCAGTTATAATAAAAATCATAAGTATTAACCTAATTTATCTTTTTTTTTCTTATTTAAATCTTATTCAGACTGATACAAAATAAAAGGGAAACAGATTATTTAGACATTGAATTAAAAAAAAATTATTGTAAAATTTACAACAATATTTTTGATATAAACGATAATTTTAATTTTCATATTTATAGGGTCATTTTTTAGAATAGCAATGCTCATATTTCTATTTTCAAGAATATAATGTTTAACAATTACCTACGTAAGGAAAATGTGGTTTAAACATTTAGAAAATGTAGCTAATAAAGAATTTTACTATTATTATCTGAAAGCTAATTACCCTATTAATATTTTAAAAACATATTTGAAATAATAATTTTTATAAATAATAGGAAAAAAATGTTTTACATTATTAAAAATATTCAAGTGGCCACTTAAAGGTTTACTCTATTACTTCGAAGAAAAGAACAAATGAATATTGTTTATAGACTGAAATTTTTTAAAATTCTAAATAAAGATAGTAGATGATGATAGGATTATGTTATGCTTAAACTTTTAATTCTGTGTAAATTGAAATGAATTCTTTAATTTTTAAATTGAAATAAATATGTTTTATAAATAAATTAATAGATTTCTTGTAATTTTTGCTTTTAGTGGTATTATAACGGGGTTTTTCACAATTTTTCTCAGAAAAGGGGAGAAATAGAAATTCTCCATTTTGTAAATGATATTATTCTGAAGTTGTCGTGCATTTTTTTGAAATACCATTTAATACCAGGCAATGCAAATTTTCGTTGAATTAACTTATGTAAAGATCAATTTTTTTTTAGAATACGATATCACTTTGAAATTTTCATTTTAATATTCTTTTGTATTCTTATGATTAAAAAAATTTTAAGATCTTGTTTCTTTTGTGATTTACGGTCATTATCAAATTATTTTTTAATATAATTGGCTGAGTGGTATGATTTGAATCCATGTAGCACGTTTAACACCACATTTCAGTCCAAATCTAAAATAATAGTTTATATTACTTTATCTCCATTCCTTCAATATTAATATAGTTTCAGAACTCTCAAAAATATTTTAATTTTTTTAGATTTGATTATTCTTATGATTTTTAAGTTCATAATCGACTCATTATTCTTAATATATGTGTATCAATTTAATCAGTGTTCTTATTTATAATTTTTCTAATTACACACACACACATATATATATATATTTATAACTTATAACAAATTAAACAATCAATTTTAAATATATATGTGATATTAAAAGCGTTTCATTTCAAAAACATGTGCTTAGAAATGATGAATTATTGTGTTAACTTTAAGATTTTATTAATTTAGATGCTTTATACCTAAGACTTAATTTTAAATTAGATTTCGTAATTAATTAAATTTATATCATTTCATGTTGATTGCTTTTTCTAAAAGATACTGTCGTGAAGAAATAATTATTATAATTTAACAAATTTTAATTACTACGATAAAAAGAGCAAAAACTTACATGACCGTTCCATTTAGAAATCTTTCTTTGAGCCTGTGAAATAAAAAGGGGAAAAAAATATTATTTAATATCCTTACAATAACTTTCATAATAACATTATATGGAAATTAGATAACCCGGAATAATGAAACGTGAAGTAATAAACGTACGGAAAGGAAGTAAACAATAAAGAGCAATAGCGTAATTTTGTTCCCAAGATTGGATATTTCCACAATTGAAGATACGTTTTTTTTTTTTTTCCCTAAAAATTATATTAAAATAATTCCTTGTGGTAATAACCGTAATTTAATCAGATCTATTAATGTCTTCCGCTGAAGATAATTTTATTTCTCTTTTAAATGTCATAAGTAATTAAATGCTACATATTTATTACGTCTGTTACAATTTTCAAAGAATATTTATAATCCTTATAAATAAATATAATGATTATAAATATTCATTGAGTTCCTCAAATCATCTCGAATAAATTAGCATTACTATATATTATACTAATGCTAATTTATTCGAGATGAATTGGGGAATTTTCAGTGTAAAACGAATTTTTAATACGTTTTTTCCTCCCAGAAATACTGAGGATTCAGATTCTGAGGCAGAACAAGTTATTATTTGCAACTCAAATACAATATTCTCTAGGTCAGGCTTGTCCAAACCCAAAAGACTTTGTGGGTCACTTTGGAAATCCATTTTAATTTTACTCCAGCGGAGCCAAAATACATAGTATATATATATATATATATATATATAACTATATATATATATGAGTGCGTGTGTGTTCTTTTTTAATTTTGGTTCTTTTAAAAAGTCAATTCAAATTCTCACTTTTAAAACTATGACTATTATCAACTCTCAAGTATCGCGAGAAGAGACTTATCCTACCGAGCCCAATTACAGAAACAAAGAACATTCTGCAATAAATCATGGGAAATCACATTTTATTGAATTAAATGTATTATATAATACCCTCACTTATCATCAGCTTTGCTGGCAAGATATACATTGTGTGTCGTCCACGCACGCAAAAGAGTCCACGCACTTTTTAAAATAAGCTCAACTTCGTAATTGTTTCTAAACAAGAATTTAGAAGAAATTTTGTGACTGTAGTCGAGTTAATACGCTGAGATATTCCTGTGGTAATATATTCCCATAGTCCGTATCTTATTTTATTGTACTGGAATATGATACGAATGGTTCATGGTGGAATGTTCTTTGGTACAATACAAGTTTAAACTTTTCTTCTCATGACCTAGCTCTGCGGGCAGCAGGTTGACACCGGGTGGACCACATGAGGTCCGCGGCATGGTCGGGACAGCTCAAGGTCAGTGGTATTCAACCTTTTAAATCTTGAGGAAACCTTTGAGCTTACCACTTTCTTGAAGTAACCTCTTGATCAAAGGGAAGAAAAAAATAGGATATCAAAGCTTAATGCTACTCAAATTTACAAAATTATTGTTGCACCTCTATTTTATCACAATTTTTGACGTATTTTGAAACATATGACTTTAAATGTTTCATATCTCTTTTGGCAATTCCAGAATATTTTTTATAAAAGTCAATCCAAAAAAAAAAAAAAAAAATTGCATAATATCAACTTGACTAAAATTTAGTTTCAATTGAGTGTCGGTCGATATATCAATTTGTTGTTCTATTTTTTTTATTGGGAGTTAGGAGGTGTTCCAGTCTTGATAAGGATTTTGAATCCAATAATTTTTTTTTTTTCTTTTCGAACAATGAAAAATTCTAAAAATGTTTTTACAGGTCTGATAAATGTTGGACTAAACTAATTTTTACAGGGATTGGCGTTAGCGTCTACTAAAATATTAGGAAAGCATTCAATATTATCTTTCAAAATGCAATCTGAGCAAAATTTTAATTTTAGAGTGGTGCTAGATTTACTTTATACCTTGAAAATAGCGGACAAATAAGTGGGCGATTCTTTTGAGCCAAAGAATAGAAACCGATATTTGACCTTAAGCGCCTCCATAAATGTATTTAAAGCACACGATTTTTGCGTAGTTTAAGATTTTATTTTATCCATAAATATTTATTTACATTTGTTTTTACAAGCAAACTTCCTTTAAGAATTCTATTTTTCATAAAAATTAAAATTTTGGCGCTTTGATTAAGCAAATACTGATCTCTTGCAGAACCCTTGTCAAAGTTCCAGGATCCATGGATCCCAGGTTGAAGACCTCATGGATCCATGGATTCCTGGGTTCCACGGATCCCAGGTTGAATACCTCATGGATCCATGGATCACTGGGTTCCATGGATCCCAGGTTGAAGACCTCATGGATCCACGGATCCCTGGTTGAAGACCTCATGGATCCATGGATCTCTGGGTTCCATGGATCCCTGGTTGAAGACCTCATGGATCCATGGATCTCTGGGTTCCATGGATCCCGGGTTGAAGACCTCATGGATCCACGGATCCCTGGGTTCCATGGATACCAGGGTGAAGACCTCATGGATCCATGGATCTCTGGGTTCCATGGATCCCGGGTTGAAGATCTCATGGATCCACGGATCCCTGGGTTCCATGGATCCCAGGTTGAAGACCTCATGGATCCATGGATTCCTGGGTTCCACGGATCCCAGGTTGAAGACCTCATGGATCCATGGATCTCTGGGTTCCATGGATCCACGGATCCCTGGGTTCCATGGATCCCAGGTTGAAGATCTCAGCCCTAGATAATCCGGCGATTCCTGATCAGAACACCGCCGGATTATCAAAAGCGTCAGGAAATCGTTAAAAGTTCTACATTTAAGCAGCCAAATCTTTATGCATTATTATTAAAATTTAATACAGTACATGCAAGTAATTACAGCTGTATAAAAGTGCTGTTTTGTTTTGATAGCTTGCATTATTCCATTTCGATAGAAGGCATAAAATAATTTATTATGACTTTTCAGCCTACGCAGAAACGCCACATTACTGTCAAGTCCGAAAAGCTCAAGTGCCATATTATAGTTAGAGTGAGTACTAGAAGTAACAGGTCAATTGAAAAGTCCCCGGCCTGACACATAGATGGCGCTACTAGAATTAAATCCATATGTTTTTCAGTTAGCCCTAACCCTCAAAAGATGCCTGTATAAATTTGACAGCTGTCGGATCATTAGTTTGTTAATTATAGCATTTTGAGTGGAGCAACTTTTGTTATTGTGAAAAAAATGGATAAAAAGGAATTTCGCTTGTTGATAAAATATTGCTTTTTGAAGGGAAAAAATACAGTTGAAGCAAAAACTTGGCTTGATGCCGAGTTTCCGGACACTGCCCAGAAAAATCAACCATCAAGGATTGGTATGCTAAGTTTAGACGTGGTGAAATGAGCACCGAAGACGGTGAACGGCCCAAAGAGGTTGTTACCGACGAAAACATTAAAAAAATCCACAAAATGATTTTGAATGACCGTAAATTGGAATTGAATGAAATAGCAGACACTCTAAAGATATCAACTGAACGTGTATATCATATGATTCACGAATATTTGGGTATGAGGAAGCTCTGTGCAAAGTGGGTGCCGCGTGAGCTCACTTTAGACCAAAAACAACGACGAGTTGATGATTCAGAAGAGTTTGAAGATGATCAAGCGTAATAAACTCGAGTTTTTGCGTCGATATGAGACAATGGATGAAACATGGCTCCATCATTTCACTCCGAAGTCTAATCGACAGTAATTCGTGTGGACTGCACACGATGAACCCGCTCCAAAGCGTGGGAAAACGCAACAGTCGGCTGGCAAGGTTATGGCATCTGTATTTTGGAATGCGCATGGAATAATTTTAATTGACAACCTTGAAAAAGGAAGGACCATCAACAGCGACTATTACATAGCGTTATTGGACCGTTTGAAGGACGAAATCGCCGAAAAACGGCCGCATTTGAAAAAAAAAGAAAATGCTGCTTCACCAAGACCATGCACCGTGTCACAAGTCAGTGAAAACGATGGCCATGAATTGGGCTTCGAATTGCTTCCTCATCCACCGTATTCTCCAGATCTGGCCCCCAGTGACTATTACCTGTTCTCAGATCTCAAAAGAATGCTCGCTGGGAAGAAATTTTCGTCGAATGAAGAGGTGATCGCCGAAACTGAGGCCTATTTTGAAGCAAAGGACAAATCGTACTACAAAAATGGTATCGAAAAGTTTGAGGGTATCTATAATCAGTGTATCACCCTTGAAGAGAATTATGTTGAATAAAAAAAACTAATTTTGCCAAAAAAAAATGTGTTTTACTATGGTAGGCCGGGGACTTTTCAATTGACCTGTTAAGTATTAATATATATTTGTGAGCAAGGAACAAAAGCACAAAATTCTAAATTGAAACGCTTTTAAGAATCCGCAGAAATAAGTTTACTATATGATCGAAATTTAAGGAAATTCGGATGAGAAGCGACTTAAAAAAGAGGTAGGAGAGAATCGCAAGTAAACTATTGATAATAAATTTCTAAATATACAATTTTACAAAAAATGCTTTCCGAACGGCGTATTCGAAGGGATTGGCTGTTACATACCGTGTTATTAATATTGAGGTTTGCTTAATTCAACTGAAAAATAACTTTTAATTTATTAACTTATGTAATAATTTATGGAATCATAATTTTCCGTTATAGACATGATAATTTAGTGCATTCAGCATCAACGGAATTGACCACTTAAAAACAAAAGAATTCTGTAACATTTCTACGGATACTTGGGTGAACGTTTTCCATTCAAATGCTTTTTTTAAAAAAAAAAATCACATACATGGAATTCGTTTCTCAATTTAACCTTAATCTGAAGAATTTTATAACAATTTTTATAACCTCTACTGAGTCCGAATGTAGTTTCTAAGGCTCGAAATTGATCGATTGTTTTTATTGAAGTCGCACTTAGAAGCAACATGAGGACTATTGGCGATAGACCTCGAGGCGTTTTAAGCCTCGGTCAAGTGACGAGGATGACACCTGAGGTAACCATCTCCAAACTTCCTCGGCATGCAAACAGGAGGACTTTAGACTTCTACAAACTTATTGTACATCAGCCTCAATAAACCGTGGGTCTTCAGTAGTTAGTATCAGGGCTTGGACCTCTGACTCAACGGAAGTAACGCCGACCGCCATTACGCGGCATTGGACACTAAGCTATAGCGTCCATAAAATTATTTGGAAAAACTATTCAAAACCCACAAGTTCCCCCCCCCCCTCAAAAAAAAATCTAAAAAACCCCAACGTTGCTTTTCGTAGAAAATAAATTATGCAAAACATACTTTCAAGTGAAGATAATAGATATTATTAAATTAAAGCAAAGAAAATAAGATAATATTAATATTTTTAACTTTTATATTAATATTAATGCGTTATAGATTTATTATTACTATTCAAATAACTCGAAATAAAAGATTCAAAGTGAAAAAAAAACATCTGACAAGCCTTGATCTTAAGGAACGAAATTAAAATTTAAAAAAAAAAAACCTCGGTATTTGAACTGCAATGAAACCTGCATTATTAATCTAATAAATAAATTTTAAATTTGTTGTAAATTACAACCGTGACTGAATTTAAAACAAATCTTTCTGCCATAGTTTTATATATTCAAGGAGAAAAAATATATCAGGATATCAGAAATAAAGCTACATCTTCACACTTGGAAACTTAATTGTTTCCATATTGTTTACCAATATATGTTGGGCATTCATATGGATAGATTCTTCAATATTTATTATAGTTGATAACTATCTGTTTGCCAGGAAGTGTGCCTCTTATCTAAAAAGGAAGCGTGTCTTTGATGGAATTTGAATCGATCATGTATAACTTCTGATTTGTGAGGAATGTTTCTTTACATGTGTCATGTTTTATCACATGTTTTCTGATAGCGATAAAGCAAATTAGAAGTTTCTGTTTAGACAACGACCTTAATCACTCCTTTTAAAACACGATATGAATACAATAAAGTTATGAAATAGCAACTCGAATGAAACCATTTCTTTGTGTACTGATATCCAACATCAATTTTCGCGTTCGTTAGCTTGAAATGTAGATTATTAATCTGAAACACTACAGGTTGAGCCAAAAGTCAGTCTACAATTCAAAATGAGAATAAGTTTTGTAAAAATGATTAACATGTGCTGCTAAAACATGTAGTTTTGAAGAAAAAAAATGGCGTCAAATAAAGAATACATGATGTCAAGTACAAAAGATTGACGTAATAATACATAATGTGTGTGATCATAATAATTACATTTAGTTCGCTTCAGGTACATTTACATTGCAAAGATATATTTAATGTAATATTTTATTGTCTGCTTTTATTTTGATATCCGAACAGAATATTATTGCCTATTTTAATAATTTATCGTTTGCTCTTATTTTAATATTTAATTAAATAATTTATTTTCATGACAGAATTGTCTGTTTTTATTCTTTTTGCTGTTAATATTTACAAAGTTTTTGCCCTTGAAAAATGTTTTTCTTGTGAAAATAAAAATGCATTATGAATTTGAAGAAGATATTCGCTTTTCTTTATTGTAATTGCTTCTATGGAGCCTGAGGCTCGAAAGTACACTTAATTTACGCTAATTGAAATTCGTTTTGAATAATTCTACTTTTTCCAAGAACTTTACAGGAAAAAAAAAAGTCAGCATATACTTCAATGAAATTAGCAAAGTCCTTTTAAATTCTTTAGTTAAATTTTAAGAACACGATAAAAGTATTACGCGTTAAAACCGTTTTAAAATTAATATTTGTTTGTACACAAGATATGAATAAAATATTTTTCTTAAAGAGGAAAATAAAAGAAGATTAGACTTAGTAAGAACTTGAAAATGTTGGACTCGTCTTTCCAAATCCTGATTGTTTTTAGCTAGGTAAATTGTATATAGAGTAGCTTTCTAGAACAATCTATTTTTCCTTTTTCTCGTTTTTCTCAATAAAAATAATTCGAGATAAAAACCAACGTTTTTAAAAAAAACGTTTTTGAAAACTACGTTTTTATATGGAGGCAAAGTTTATTAAAGAAAATTACTGAAATAATAGTTAAAACTGATCGCGAATATCTAAATATTGCATTGCTAGGCAAGTAAGAACGGTTTCCGAAATTTCAGAGCTCTTGTTTGATGGGAAGTTGGTTAAATTAACGATCGAAAATTTGATAACACACACACCAAGTGAAATACATAATTTTTAACTTTAAAATTTACTTAAAAAGAGACATTTGTGAGCGTATTAAAAAATTCATAATACTCATAAAATCAAATCACGCATTTGAAAGTTTGTAAGTCATTCTATTAAAAAAATGGTAACCAGAATTTAGAAGAAATTACTGTGATAAGACGCGGCGCCAAATATTAGAATCTTTCTTTCTTGCGAATCATTACTGACTAAAAGTTGGCAACTCTTACTATCTCCCCTTCGTGAGTAGAAAATTCTTACGATTCCTCGTGTGGCGTATGTGGAATTCCCGATATTCCCAGAGGGGGCAAGAAATTTTTTCCTCAATCCTAAAAGCGCCGAGGGGAAAGAATATTTTGACTTATTAAAATTATTGAAATATTAGTTAAAACTTGTCGCAAGTGTCTAAATATTGCATTGTTAGGCGAGTAAGAACGATTCCCAAAATTTCAAAGCTCTAGCTTGATGTGAAGTTGGTTAAATTAACGATCGAAAATTTGATGACATACACACCAAGTGAAATATTCAGAAAAACGTTGTAATAATAGATATACAAAACTTAACCTGAATAACATATTAATTTAGAAAAGCGGCTTTTCAATACAGCCAAATAAAGAATGAAACACACAAAATAAAGTATAACTTTAAAATAGATATGAAACTTAAAAAAGTTCTATGCAAAGTTTTGCAAATAACAGATTTAGCCACCCAAGGTGTGATTTTTCTAACAATTATTAAATTACTCAATTAAATATAAGAATTAAAGTAAACGTTCAAATATCGAGAAAAGGACAATAGTAAACTTTTCCAATATTAAAATTAAAGCAAACAATAAAATATTAAATTGGTTATATTTAAGCTAAATGTAATTAAAATTGAAGCAAAAGATAAAAATTAAAAAGTGATCTGGTATTCCAAAGCGCCGCATCTAAAATAATAGCCTCTTAATTGGCAAATAAATATATGATAAAAGTTTTATATCATTAAATAGAAAAATTCAGAACTGCAATGAAAAGTATGTATAAAATTCCATTATATATGCATGAGTGTATAGTGTACAAGTACATGCGCTTTATTTTGTTTTACCATCAAATCCCTAAGATATCGATATTGTTTTTCCAACCTTCTCACTAATAATTTTTTTTGTATATAATTACATCGAAAGTTTTATGAAGCCCCGCCACTGTTAATTATAATGAATAAAGGAGCATTTTTATTCCTTTAAAACAGTAGATCAACTTTTGCGTAATTTTTTTGGTTCGATAAACTCTTTTATTTTTATGTTCTGTCTCTCAGAATTTTCGTGAATTTCAGTTGAAAGAAATGTTTCCATAATCAAAGTGTCCAACTCGAAGAAAGAAAGAATTACTTCAAATACTTCGAACCCTCAGCTGATAATAGTTGAGGAACGGAGAAAATTTCACGTGTGAGGTCTAGATGGGTGGCAAGGGAAGTACAAATGTCTTTGTCTGTACAGAGACGTGAAGCATGCAGAAAGTCACAGTGCTATAATACTAAACCATCTCAAGTTCCTTTCTTTAAGAAGACTTTTTTCATTTGTGCACACATAAATAATCGATTGTGCATTTCATTCTAAGTTATTTTTTTGCCCCCTCCGTTCTCTCTCTCTCTCTCTATGAAAGAATCTCTCACTACCAGCAGAGTAGCAGGAATTTTCAGTGCACGGAGACAATTTCGCTCCTTCTCTTATTTGCCAAAATGCCATAGGTAAAAGAAAGAATTTTTTTATTAAAAATGATAGTAATGATAGTTATTTTAATTCTAACATTTAATTGATTAAGTTAATAATTATTTCTTAAAAAATTAACACCATTGATGGTTAAGCCTAAACTTTGCATAGAACCATTTTTTTTTAAAATTCTTACTATTAGCTCACACTATCCCTATATATATATATCTTGTTCAAATTTTCAATCGCTAATAAAATACTTTTCATTCATCCACTCAAGTTCAAATACATTTTTTTTTTAACTTCTAGTGGATGACACTTGATGTTAATACAATTTTTTCAAATATTAATTCATAAATTAAATAAATTGATGAAAATGCAGTTAAGCTAAAATTATTAAATTAAATATATTTAAACAAAATGTAATTAAAATTGAAGCAAATGATAAGAAATTGAAAAGTTATCTGGTACGCCAAAATGCCCCACCTAAAATAATGGCCCCTTAGGTGACTAATAAGAATTAAAGTAAACGGTAAAATACCGAGAAACAGAAAATAATAAATTTTTTCTGTATTAAAATTAAAGGGAACGATAAATTAAATAGAATATATTTAAACTAATTTTAATTAAAATTAAAGCAAACGATAAATCATTATTTTAAATATATTTATAAGCTAAATGTAATTAAAATTTAAGCAAACAAATTATTAAAAGGAATATTATATTAGATACATGGAATTAAAATTAAAGCAAATGATAAATTATTAAATTGAATATATTTAAACCAAATGTAATTAAAATTGAAACAAAAGATAAAAAAAAAAAAAAATAGAAAAGTGATCTAGTACGCTAAAACGCCCCACATAAAACAATAGCTCCTTAGGTAGCTAATTAAAAAAAAAATTGTGCTGTTTTGTATTAGTATCCTGTATTTTTTTCATTAAAGTGTAAGTCATAAAGTGCGCAACAGAAGTAACTTGTCAGCATGGAGAGGGGGGGGGGGAAGAAAAAAAAACCCGGATTACACTGGTAGGGTCCGAAAGTTGAATAGCCGAATTTCGAAAAGAATACTATATATATTAAAACATTTTGATTAATTTCTCTTTGAAAACAGCTCATGAAATTTAAAGGACAATTATGAGTAAGCGCTGGGAAATAAATAACATGTGATAAATAAAGTAAAAATTCTTTTTTGGGAAAAAAATGCGACTGAATTTATTTTAGTAGATATGATTAATTTTAAACTGTTTCTTCAAAGACTTAATAAATGGAATAAATTACTTCTGAAAACATAAAATTTTCCTAAATATCAATATTATTTCACAGTTAAAATATCTGAGAGCATCTTCTCGCAGACTTTTCTTTTCGAACTATCGTTAGTAAATCGAAGCGTTTGTCCAATGCATATTTCCGACAGATAAAGTCTGGAGACTACAAGATTATCTTATCGGATATAAAAGGTTTGGGAAATGAAATGACTAAACACACACGCATATTTATTTTCGACCGTTCCAGAAAAGAATGCAATTAGTTGGACCCCCTGAAAAGCATGTTAATCAATCATTTAATAAGTAATAAATACCATCAGATGTCCAAGGCCGTGATATCTATAATTTCCGACAATATGTCTTCAAACGGGAACCCTATTCTTACAATGCGAATTGTAGCGACTCCCCTTATCTAGCACTTTTAATTTGGATTGCTAAGGGAACAAGTAGCAGGGTTTGTTTGTTTTTTCAGGTGGGGGATTATTTATTTATTTTGTGGTTCCGTTTCAGCTTACTTGCACGTGCTATTCCCAAAGGTTTAAGAATCACAATTCTGGACACACAGCTCTAAAATTTAGAGGGATACTTAGGGTTGATATTTTAGCCGGCCAAGGGGCTATTGTTTTAGTTAGATCACTTATGGCTTACCAGATCACTTGCTTCAATTACATTTAGCTTAAATAATTTCAAAATAACAATTTATCGTTTGCTGTAATTTTTACTTCGGAAAAAAAGTTTACTATTGTCCATTTCTCCATATTTCGTCGTTTACTTGAACTCATATATTCAAATGGGTAATTTAATAATAATTATTTTTTTTAAAAAAAAGCGCACCTTGGGTGTCTAAATGTGTTCTTACCGTAGAACCTTTTTTTCAATTATTCAATTTATTTTTGGATTCAATTACTTTAAAATCTCGGGACTAAACCTGCACACTTTTAGATGAAGAAAAAAATTTCATAGTAAGGGCCTTAAAATAGCTAACAATCTAATTTAGATTTGAAAGCTGAATTATATTGCGTAGCAGATAAAGAAATGAAAATCAATATAATTTAAAAGAATAATATTTGATAAAATTGGCACGAGGAAAGTACTGCAGATCGGAATACAATATAGTTACAACAAATACAAATCAGGACTTCTTTTCAAGAGAGCAAAGGGCATTCATTCAAATGTTAAAGATAGGTTTTATTTTAAAAACCTTTTTTCTTTACACGGGAATAACATTACATAAAAGAGTTGCACAGATTATAGAATTAGTCTATATTACAACACGTTTCCCAATAAGACTCATTCAGGACTCGATGACAAGTAAGATGAAATTTAAAATGTCATAGAAATGATTAATTGCTCTCACCTTAGCGACTCTAGAAAGAAATCAGCCCATTCTCCAAGTTATAAAGTGACTATCAAAAGAAAATAGAGCAAATTCTGACGAAGTTTATGATAAGGGAGATAAGCTGATAACCAGATAAAAGAGGAAGAAAAAAAAACGAGAAAACGAAAGTTAATTATCAACGACCGAAAGAATATTTGAATAGAATCCAGGAAATGAAATCATTATTATCATATCTTTGAATGTAAAAATAGACAACCTCTTCCCCGGCCCCCCCCCCGGCATCGAGTTTGAAAATAGCACGTTTGGCGCCATCTTGGTGCAATTTTAAAACTCGCGCCAAGCAGTACTCTAAAATAGGACTACCAATTCTTCTATTAACAAATATTCGTTGACAACAGAAGAAAAAGAAACGTACATACTATCAAAATATGAATGCCTCTTAATTAACAAGAATTTTCTCTAATTATTATTAAAACGCTAAAATTGTAAAGCTTGCTCTTATTTTTACTCAGTGGCCGCAGTAATCTAATGGTCAAGGTCAAACACTCGCGGCCGACGTTGTTTTTATCGAGTAGTGAGTTCGAACTATTTTACAACGTTTTTCTGAATTTCACTTGGTGTGTGTGTGTGTGTGTGTGAGTGTGTGTGTCATCAAATTTTCGATCGTTAATTTAACCAACTTCCCATCAAGCTAGAGCTTTGAAATTTTGGGAATCGTTCTTACTCGCCTAACAATGCAATATTTAGACGTTTGCGACAAGTTTTAACTAATATTTGAATAATTTTAACAAGTCAAAATATTCTTTCCTCTAGGCGCTTTTAGGATTGAGGAAAAAAAAAAATTTCCCCCTCTGGGAACACCGGGCACTCCCCACACCACATGACGCCTCGTAAAACTATTGTACTCACAAAGGGGAGATACTATCTCCCTTTACTATCTCCGAGATAGTAAGGGTTGCTGACTTTTAGTCAATAATCATGAGCAAGAAAGAAAGTTTCCAATATTTGGCACCATGTCTTATCACAATAATTTTTTCTGAATTCTGGTTCCCATTTTTTTTTTTTTAATAGAATGGCTTACAAACTTTCAAATGCATGTTTTGATTTTATGAGTATTATGAATTTTTTAATACGCTCAAAAATGTCTCTTTTTTAAGTAAATTTTAAAGTTAAAAATAGCCAACAGTTTTAACTAATATTTCAATAATTTTCTTTAATAAACTTTGCCACCATATAAAAACGTTGTTTTTAAAAACTTTGGTTTTTGTATCGAATTTTTTCCACTAAGTCTGCTCGGTGCACGTTAAGTCTGGTCGAGGTCCGAAGTTTTCCCTATGGCGTAGCGAGGGTGATCTCCCCACTTAAACGAGATTCAAAATTGCGAGGTATGTAGTTAGTAGTTTTCGAGTTGATTCGCTTATTGCGAAACATAGATGTAATACAATACTAAAAATTAAATCACATAATTAATGCAAAACTTACCCTCAATTGGAAACTCGGCTTTGACAGCCGCTGGTGGGAAGTGGCTAAAAGGAAATGAAATGAAAAAATGTAATAAAAGTAGAATTAACAAAACTTATATAAATATACATGTATTATAAGAAATATATTATGAGCCAAACAAAAGCACGCGCGTGAGCGCACACACACACACATATACATATGTGTGAGTGTGTGTGTATTGTTTATACATTGCATCTCAATCTTATATTCAGAATTCCAAACATAAAATATATTTTATAATTTAAATTGCAAATTATTATTGCTGTAATAAAAATTATACTTGAAATCATATTTTGATTAATCCAGCAACACGGCGAAAAAAATTTCGTACAATTTATTTTCATATAACTGAAGGCTATTAAAGCGCGATAAATTTAAGTTATATTAATTGATAATTAAGTTAAGCAATTTATTTTATAATAGCAATTAATGTAGGGTTGATGCGCTGTTACTTTTCCTTATTTATTTTTGTTGAAAATTATAAAACCAGACTTTTCCAATTTTCCCGCCAAGTCCTTGGTGTGATATCTTTGGATAATGAATTTTACTCTTATTAAGCTCAGAATTATTATTAATTTCAAGTCTATTGCAACTGAATTAAATACAATACTATTCTTACATGATATATTAGTATATGCGTTGTATTACTGGAACAACATTCAACAAGTCTCTTTTTTTTTTCTCTTGCGGGTGAACTTATTTTTATTCCACCTATATCCTTAATTTAATTTCTACTTTCGTCTTAGGTATCCAAACAAAAAAAAAAGTCTAAAAAATAAAATTCGATATAAAAACCAACGTTTTTATATGGTGGCAAAGTTTATTAAAGAAAATTATTGAAATATTAGTTAAAACGTGTCGCAAATGTCTAAATATTGCATTGTTAGGCGAGTACGAACGATTCCCAAAATTTCAAAGCTCTAGCTTCATGGGAAATTGGTTAAATTTTTTTAAATAATTATTCTTAAATTACTCAGTAATAAATATATAAGAAATAAAGTAAACGATGAAAAATATTGAAAAATGGACAATAATAAACTTTTCCGAAATTAAAATTAAAGGAAACCATAAATTATTAAATTGAATATTATATCAGCTACATGTAATTAAAATGAAAGCAAACGATAAATTATTAAATTGAATATTATATCAGCTACATGTAATTAAAATGAAAGCAAACGATAAATTATTAAATTGAATATTATATCAGCTACATGTAATTAAAATGAAAGCAAACGTTAAATTATTAAACTGAATATTATATCAGCTACATGTAATTAAAATGATAGGAAACGATAAATTATTAAATTGAATCTATTTAAAACTAAATGTAATTCAATTCGAAGCAAACGATAAAAAATTTTAAAGTGACTTGATACGTCAAAACTGGTTTAAATAAAAAATAACACCTTGGGTGGCTAATAATATCTACATTAGTTATTATCCTGCTACCAAAGAAGACGTTTGGGGTAAAAAAAAAATTTTTTTTTTACTTATTACGCTGTTCATATAATATCTACCATTCATGTTTTTCACGTAAAGAAGAGTATTAAGTAAACTAACAGTAAAAATGATTAACAAATCTCTTTACGCCATCATATAAACTGATTCGACATAAATTGAATTTAGGTAATAAAGACTTAATTTTTAAATTAAAATTAAGAAAAAGAAAAAGTTTGCTAGGATTAATTTAGTACAAAATAATGAAATATTCATACCTGAAATTTTGCGTCTCACATAAAATTTCTTAAGCTAATTATTCCTACACGTCATGTCAAAGTGTTAGAGACAACTAACCAGAAATAAAAGATCACTGGACTTTGCGGATATACCTGATCATGTGACCCCTTCATATCTGTGAAGTACCTATTAGCTATCAGTACGAGGTTTTCACCCCTATCGATAGCCAATAGCAAATCAGTAAAACCCCCCGTACGGGCGCAAAGAAATTTTACTTGAGTACCAGTCCCAAGGATATTTTACTCTGACTTTTTGCCATGAACTTTTTTTTTTTTTTTTTTCATTTTTTTTACTTGCATATTAAATTGTGTGAAGAACACATCTGAGATTTTACTAAAAGTTACGAAAGAGAGAGGTGCAGATAAAAGAAATAAAATAAGTATTTTTGTTTATTTATTTAGTGATTGAAATGAATATCTGATTATTTTACGTATATTATCCCCGTAGTCAATAGACTCCTATTTCAAGATGAAAGTGAATAATTTTACCGAAATTCTCAGCTCTTTCTGGCTTTGATCTCCGATCTTGCAAAAGTAGATAATGAACTTTAATTTTAAACTTGCCCAGGAATTTTTGAAATTCAACAGTTTAAGTTTATAATGTAAGAGTTAAGTAACAATTCAAAACCGCAAAGGAACTATAATTTAAAGATAATACTTTTATTTCAATTACATTTAAATGTGAAGTTAATAAAATTTAAAAATCAGATGGATTTTTCGATTATTTATTACAGTCGCACTTAGAAGCAACACCAGGTCTGTTGGTAACGTAATTTTGAGTATTGGTCGATTGTTAGGTCCTTCCCTCCTTATTTGATTCTACTGCTCTCTTTTATTCTAATTAAATAATCTTTAACAAGTGGAAGATACGAAAGAGCAAGAGAAGAAAAAGTTATTATTTTCTAATAATTTAGATTAGGTCGCTCTCTCTCAAATCCCACTTAACTCGTCAATTCTAGATTATGATCCACTAATAAAGTCTTAGCTTACCAATTCACTTGTTCTGATTCAAACACTTCTCACTTTCAGTAGTTTCGTGTCTTGATACTTAGACTAAGAAATCTCTTCAATACAAAAAAATAATAATCATTACGATGCTTCAATCCAATAAACTAATAATTATGAGTCAACAATTATCCTCTATCTTTCTTCATCTTCCCTTCTATTCTATTTTATTTATGTATCACTATCTCAAATTCAATTCACTGCACTTTTTATGTTCGTCTAATTTTCCAAATCACGTTGCATTTGGGTTAGGAAAAAATCTTATTTTATGCAATTCAGATTACTATAAAGTGCCCGAGGTTAATGAACAGAAAATTGTGAATAGTTCAACATCAAAAAAGTAATAATAATAAAGGCGACATCTGGGCTGGCAATTCCTCTCCGAATTTCCACGCCATGGCACTGGGAGGGCTTGGGATCTCGATACATTTAACATGCATCATTAACTTTGTAATTTTGAGCCAAGGGTTCCATGCCCTGCCAACAGAGGAGGTCTTGTCAAATTTGAAATTAATCAATCTTGCTATTTAATCACGAGTGAGTGAGTGAATGTAAAGTTTATTGGCGCAAGAGCCAGATATGGCTATGCTGCGCCAAACAAGATTAAACTGTGGTCTAGACGTGAAGTTGAAAAAAAAAGATAGAAAGTGGTTGACAAGAAGGAGGGTCGAAAATAGAAAAGGATCGCTAAGGTATCCCGGGAGTGCGTCACCCGTGTTTACCAAAGACAGTAAACCCCGTGGGACTATTTAATCACGAACGTAGTCAATTGGCTGCAGTTGACTAAACCTTATTGGCAGTTTCCAGTATCTCCCCCCCCTTTTATGACTAAACAAATTTCATTCTAATTTTAATTAAATATTTAAGATTGTATCAGTCAGGCCCCTTTAACACGTGGAAATCAGAGGTCATGGTTGCTAAACAGTAGGTTGAGTTAACCACGAATTACAGTAATAACATAAACTCTAACGTAGATAAGAGTATAAATTTCCTGCGTAATAAACGTTATCAATAAACTAGCGAAATTTATTTGATTTTTTTAAAAGATCGACGTAGTGTAAACTCAGGTATATCAAGTTCTGGCAAGTTCTGCTTATCTTGCCCATTTTAGAATACGATCGATAACATTAAATTTTTCCCCAGTTGCAAAAGCATTTTGTTATATAGTTATATATATAATTCTTAAGATTTGACCAGTGCTAAATGGTTGAACACTTTGACCGCGAGATTTTGAAAATTGTTATCTTACAAAAGGTAATCAAATAATCCAAACTGGGACATTTCACTTCCTGAGGAATAATGATAATAAAAAAAAAGTATTAATCTCTGCTCTTAACAAAAAGTCGATACGTCATCCGAACAAAAGATTAATCTGAATTTCAAGAATAGAAAAATAAGAATTATGACGCCACAATGCTTAAGAGTTTTTACAAGCAATTGCTCATCAAGGGAACCGTAGTAAAACCGCGCGTAAAGCGAATTCGCTCATTACTGACCCGTGTATTGACGGGTTCGGGTTACAAATAAATTTCGTACTTATTTTAAATATTCTAACTTAATATATAGGATTTTTATTTTAATCACAAAACTAGATTTTATTTTTAAAAAGTTTTCAACTCTAGTGCAAAGCGTAGGGTATATTTTCCTTAATAATTATTTTATATAATTAGTATAATGCTTCAGTTTATAGATGATAAAATTAATCATATATTACTTTTCCCGCCAATAATTTAATTCAAAATTTTTTCCGCTGTTTCATTTCATAATTAGGTATAGGTGTCAAAAAAGTATGCTTTTAATAAATTGCACAATTTTCATTGCAGCTAGATACTATGAATAACACTTTTAATAGCTCAAAGGTAATTAATTAAAGATGTTAATGTTCGAATTAATCATCTTAATTAATAATATTAACTAACTTTAAAATATAATGGGTGCCTTTTTTTTAATTCTGATATATATATATATATATATATATATATATATATATATATATATATATATATAGAGAGAGAGAGAGAGAGAGAGAGAGAGAGAGAGAAAGAGATAAATTCTATTCCACATATCGCCTTTTACTCAAATAATACAAAATTATTTCCTAATTCAAAAATTTAAAAAAATCAAAAAATTCGAAAAGATTAGTATTTTTATTTTCAAAAAAATATATTAATTTTTTAAATTAAATTGGAACATGCATGCGATAACCTTTCAGATTTAACCTCTTGAAACCCAATGTCTTATCTATTGGACATTTTTATTTTTTATGTTGATAAATAATTTACTGTTTTATATCCTAAGTCAGGCACTCCATTATTATATTGAACAGTCCAGCGCTGTCATATATTCAGCAAAACTTGGAATTATTTGGCAGGATCCTTAATCCTCAAGCATTTAAAAATGGCGGACAAAAAGAAAGCAACAATTGAAGGCATATGAGTATCGAAGTATCATATGACTTCAATACTTTTACATATTTTTTTTAAATTAAAAATAGCTATTATACAATTTGTAATGTGTGAGTAGTGAAATTATGTTGTATATTTAATCAGAAATATGTTTTTACAACACTAAGACCCAATGTCATTATAATGGACTGGCCAAAAATTGTATTTTTCCTAAATACAAAAAAAAAAGGGGGGGAGAGAAAGAAACAGCTGTATATGCAGTTTTGTATTACTTTTTAGATGGTTTATCTCAAATTAGGGGGAAATTGCTCAAAGAATATAGTCTTCCTGTAAAAATCTTGTTCAAAACCATAAATGCTTTTTTTTAAACACATAGAGGAGTTTTAGTTTAGTTTTTTTTATTAACTTCGCGATAGAAGCAACACGAGGGCTATTGGTGACGAACCTCCTAATTTTAAACCTCGGTCAAGTGATGAGGACGACACCTGAGATGGCACCCCCTCTCCTAACTTCCACACCACGCCAACGGCAGGACTTTGGTCCCGAAAAATTTAACGTGCATCAGCCCCGGCTACACGGCGGGTTTTTAATAACCAAGGATCGAGCCCGCGACTGAACGAGAACCCCGGTCATGAATCAGAAAAACAGATGGAGGATAGGTCACAGATAAAACAATCCGTAACTGACAGTGAGTAATTGGCACCAATGCACGTGTTGAGAATGAGAAGATAAGAGACGTATCTGACAATGACAAGCATAACGAGACAAAATTCGTATTTTCCTATTGCATTCCTTGCCTACAAAGAAAGGGGGAAGGATAATTTACAACTTAAGAAACACGTGAAAAATTTAACTTTCCTTCAACTACTGCACAAATGATTTATGATATTCCACACCTAGAAATACACACAATTGGCTTACACCAGATGTTCTCAACTGAGAGACGTGTTCCTCAGGGGGTAAGCGAGATAACATAAGATCAGGGTTGTCCACCTCAAAAGACTTTCTGCTTTGGAAACTTATTACATTACAGCGGGTCGCATTATATACAGTAGCCCAAACAATTGGGAATACACCTTACTTTTACTTAATAAATCCAACTTTCATTATAAATAACACATTACCGAGAAGTGCGAATAGGTTTTTATTTTTACTCATAACAAATGGTTTAACTTAAAGTAAAAATAAAGAATAAACAACGGAAAACTTCGAGAATAAAAAGTTTCAGAAGCATTTAGAATAAACAGATTCGCAGATTTTTGCCTCAAAAAATTGGGAATACACTTATGAAAAATATGTTTAACTACCACTAAATATTTTTTTTTTTTACTTGACTGGTGGTATTTTAATCTAATTTTGCGTAATCTCTTCTTATACATTTTCAACGATCATTTTTGAGTGATTAAATTTGTTAGATGAACTTAAAGCCAAACTTTTATTTAGAAAATGGCTCCTCGAAGGTAAACCAGTATTGATGTGAGGAAATTCGTACTGAGATTATTTTTTTTTAAAAAAAAGTTTGGTTTTATTAACGTCGCACCAGAGGCAATACGAGGGCCGTTGGCGACGGTCCTCGTAATTTTGAACCTCGGTCAGGTGACGAGGACGACATATGAACTATGGCAACCCCTCTCCTAACTCCCACACCATGCCAACGGGAGGACTTTGGGCTCCGAACGGATTTAACGTGCATCGCCCTCGACAAAAACCGCCAGTCGTGACCATGACCATTTGGCTACTGCGACCGCATTAAAAAAAAAGGGGGGGGGATGTTATCGTGAAATAGCTGAAATGAAATTAAGGGGATGATGCCATCAAGTGAAATTGTTGGTAGGTGCCATAATTGAGTCCAAAAAATTATTGTAAAATTTTAAAATGACGGATTGATTAAAAATAAATGTGGTAGAGGAAGGAAAGGTGTAAATGAAGTCGCAAACAGGAAAATTTTGAAAGAAATCAGGATTGACCTTGAAGTAAGTGCAGTCAAACTTGCTGCAGAAACTTCTCAAATCATAGGCAGAAGGGTGAGTGCTGAAACTGTGTGAAATTTAATTAGGCCACCTGAATATAAAAGTCGAGTTGTAAACCGTTCATAAGCTTGCAAAATCAGGAAAAGCGAGTTTGGAGTATGCAAAAACTCATAAATTGAAGACCAATAACTTTTGGAAGAAAGTTATATTTAGTGATGAAAGTAAATTCAACATTTTTGGCAGTGACGGCCGTCGCACCGTATGGAGAAAGCCCAATACCGTTTTGAATAAAAAAAAATTTACATCCTGCAGTTAAACATGGTGGAGGCTCTGTCAAGGTTTAGGGTTGTATGGTTTCATTCGGGGTAGGAAATTTAATTTTTACAGTTGGCATTATAAACCATATAGTTTACTTGCATATACTTCGTAACAATTAAAAGGATATTGCTAAAAATTTGGGTTTAGGCTAAAATTTAAAATTTCCAGGCGGACAACGACCGTAACACACGTCCCGTTAAGTCAAAATGTGGAGTCTTTTTCATTGTAAACAGCAATTACACACCACCACAATCGCCCGACATCAGTGTCATTGAAAATCAGAGGGCCACACTCGAAACAGCGGTCCAAAAACACAAAATTAGAAACAAAACCCACTTAAAACAAGTGTTGCAAGAAAAATGGGGTAAAATATCTTCATATACCACCCAAAAGTTGGTCGAAAGGAACCACGGCGTTTAGAGGCCATTATAAAAGCCAAAAGACATGCAACTAAATACTGACACTTTCTTTGTTTGCGAGGTATTATAAAAATTTCACTGGTGTATTTTAAAATTTTGAGGTAAAAATCTGCATATGTTTTTTTTTTAAAAATGCTCCTGAAACTTCTCATTTTGGAAGTTTTCCGTTGTTTGTTCATTATTTTTACTTTGAATTAAACCATTTATTATTCCAAAAACATGCTTGCATTTCTTGGTAATGTGTTTCTTATATTGAAAGTTGGGCACACATATATACATATGCATACACATACACATATATACATATACGTACACATAAATACATATATATATGTGTGTGTGTGTGTATACACATATAATATTTATACCCACACACATATATATATATGGGGGGGGGATGAATTCGATTTATTGTCTTCTATTTAATTTTGGCTTCTTCAACGCCAGTTCAAATTCTCACGTTAAAAACTGCTATTGCATCTTTCGAGTCATGGGAAGCGAGTTTTACTCCTGATTCCCATTAGAGAAATCAAGACATTCTCCAATAAATTACGGAAAAATATTTTTATTGAAGGAATCAGGGCAAAATATAATTTAAAAATCTGTTCTGCTGTAACAATAAAATGCTGGTGCTGTATGATTAATCAGTCAGTCTGGAACCATTGCTTCTGTGTCAAATATATTAGGTTTGCTGCAGACAGACTGGTTCCTGCCATTTCGCATAATCCGCGCGTCGTATTCCCTCCCCGCATCTAGTAATGCACACCCACCGCTCTTTTCAGTAGATATTCTGTTTAGATATACATCCTGTTCTGTCTCCTCACGCAAGACCAAGACTTCCCCGTTTTTTTTTTTTTTTTTTTTTTAAAGCGAGCTAAAACTTTGAAATTGTTTTTGGACAAAAATTTAGAAGAAAATGGGATGTGACACGAACGACTCATGGAAGTATGTTCTTTGGTTCTTTTTTTGTACAATAAAAGTTCAAATTATTCTTCAGGTGACCCAGCTCAGTGGGTCACAGTCTGACTTCGGCTGGGTCACATTTGGCCAGGCCTGGTCTGTATCCAAGCCGCGTCAACCAACATCGTGCACCTTTACAACACATACAGACATCAAGGGTTCAGAATTCCAACATACGGCTTGATTGAAACATTGCCGTCGTTCACGAGACCAAGATCATTACGTTTCGGCTACCGCATACTGTAAAATGAAACAAAAAAGGGGAAAAAAATTCTTTTTTAGTTTGGTAAAATAATACTTTTCGCCGCTCTTGCAAATAATCAGAGAATGAAGTTTCGTCATACTGAAAGCATAATTTCCCGAAACACTCATAAATCAACAAAACTTACCCACGGGGAACATGTGATATATTTCCCACAACAGATACTTATTGGTATTCGTAAATGTTTAATCATTACTAAGAAATTACCGAGATATGTAGATAAAATTGCTCTGCATACAAATTTATCTTTGCAACGAAATGTTGCAGATTATATCTACCAATATTGATTTGTCAAGTTAAAAGGTCAAGAAATTCTAGAGCATGGGTGTCTAAACTCTGACCATTTGAGTGCCACAATGCAACAAAAAAAAAAAAAAAAAATTACTGGGCTGCACATACAATATTTTTTCAACAAATTGAAAGAAAAATTAACTCTATGTAGTTTTAATAATATAAATTAACTTCTTTTTATTATAAGTTTTTTAAATTTGAATTAGATATGTATAGGCACATACTTATTTTAAATTTGTAAAAGTTTCATTTCATTTAGTTTGGATTTCATAAAGATGGAAAAAATTCAAATTAACGAGATTGATGAATTTGCTTTTGTTGAACAAGCAAATCGATATTGAGTTCAATAGACGAGGTTGCAATTCTTAATGCATTTTGAAGATGTTTGTCAGTGATTTTTGTCCTATTTTTGTATTTTGTATGCTTCATTCTTGAAAATAATTTTTCACTAATATAGATACTGCCAAAAGCTGAAGACATTAATAAAGTATGATTGTGAAAATTAGGATATGTATCGCGGAGTAGGTAATCTTTATAAAACTCCAGTAAAGAAACATTCCCGAATTTTTCTTTCAGTTGAATGTCACTTTGCAGTTCAATGCATTCCATTTGAAGATTTGAAAGTTATTTATTTATTTCTACAGAAAATGGGACAGGTTTCTTTTCCTGTGAAGGGCTCCTTTGGCCAAAAGGATTAGGAAATCAAAATACAATGCAATATATTGCATACACATATTGTAGTTCTTCAAAAAATTCGCCGTCGAGGGAATACACACATAATTCGAAACGTAAACTCTCATGGTATACTAAGATGTTTTAATTAAAATTTTTATTTCAAAATAAATGTCAACGAATCGATTATATTTGAAAAATATTGCAAACATTTATTTTTACAACGTTTTTCTGAATTTCACTTGGTGTGTGTGTGAGAGAGAGAGTGTGTGTGTGTGTCATCAAATTTTCGATCGTTAATTTAATCAACTTCCCATCAAGCTAGAGCTTTGAAATTTTGGGAATCGTTCGTACTCGCCTAACAATGCAATATTTAGACGTTTGCGACAAGTTTTAACTAATATTTCAATAATTTTAATAAGTCAAAATATTCTTTCCTCTCGGCGCTTTTAGGATTGAGGAAAAAATTTCTTTCCCCCTCTGGGAGCACCGGGCACTCCCCATACCGCATGAGGTATCGTAAACCTTTTGTACTCACAAAGGGGAGATACTGTCTCCATTTTACTATCTCCGAGATAGTAAGGGTTGCTGACTTTTAGTCAGTAATCATTCGCAAGAAAGAAAGTTTCCAATATTTGGCGCCATGTCTTATCACAATAATTTTTTCTGAATTATGGTTCCCATTTTTTTTTTAATAGAATGACTTACAAACTTTCAAATGCGTGTTTTGGTTTTATGAGTATTATGAATTTTTTAATACACTCACAAATGTCTCTTTTTAAGTAAATTTTAAAGTTAAAAATAACTAACAGTTTTAACTAATATTTCAATAATTTTCTCTAATAAACTTTGCCATCACATAAAAACGTTGTTTTTAAAAACGTTGGTTTTCATATCGAATTATTTTTTAATAAAAATGTGTAAATTTAAATGTTTTCATAATTTGCGTTTGGGCCGCACTTTAGACAAGCATGTGCTAGAGACTAAATGTATATCTCTGAACGGTGATTATGTGGAGAAGTCTTAAGAATAAAAAATAAAAATTAAGTTGTTGTTTTTTCAATGCTTTTTAGAAGTACTTAACTTTTGTTGGACCAGACAACTACAACAACACAGGGCCAGATATAGGGCTTGATAATAGGGCCATATAGAATGTTGGCCGCCCGCTGGGCAGTGGAGAGGTTTAAGATTCAGGGAAGTCCATTATATCTATGATTCCCCCTTTTTAAGGGGAAATTCTTTCTGAAAGTCGAATTGTGCTTATCTGTTCCGTAGCAATTCAACAATCTCTCTCTTAAGGAGTGCCAAACCGGTTCACACTTTACCGAGTTGGAATTTTCCCATGGAATGTTTTTAGAAGTAAAACTCACATTTTCCGTGTGTGAATATTTCATTTTACATAAGTGAATGAAAAGTGAGAGGAAAGAAGGAATAGAAAAAGATCACTTTGCTATAAAGCAGAAGTAGTGATTATAATTATTTCTAAACAAACATATATTATATTAATGAGATTGATAAATATAAATTTTGTTATTTTTATTTATTTTTTTTTTTTTCCCCTCCACCTAAACATCGATTCTGCCTACACAGTTTTCAATTCAAGAAATTTTCAGAAATGTGTTCTAAAAATAGAAGGCATTTTCTTTCATACAATTCCCTTGCATCATTCTCAATAACTTTGCTGTAATTTTCATGCTGTAAATGATTCTATTCACATACAATAATCGGAATAAATATTATAATTATTAAACTTAACAATATTTTTTGTAGGCAATTCCATTACATGACACAATTATCAAATAATGTTACATGCATTTGCATAATTTATAATATAGTCATTAGGAATTATAAATCATTTCGCACACAAATATTTCACTGATTATTTCAGAAGTGCAAATATGTTATTAACATCTAAATGTCCGAATAAATTAGAAAAGCCTTTAAACAATCAAGGAAAATGTGTACTATGCATGCAACATTATATTTAATATTTCCTGCTATACTAATTGTATATTATAAATGAATTTTTAATGGATAACAGAAATGAATTAAAAAAGGGGTAAATAAGTCTTGTATGTTTTAATTTTAATTTAGTGCAATGATTTCAGTATATGAATTCAGGAAAGTACGGGCATCATGACCCCAAGGCACCCTAGTGATCTTTTTCTTTCCTATAGGGTTTACTGTCTTTGGTAAACACGGGTTACGCTCTCCCGGGATACCCTAGCGATCCTTCTCTATTTCCGACCCTTCTTGTCAACCAATTTTTGTCTTATCTTCAATTTTTTCACGACTAGACCACAGTTAAATTTTGTTTGGCGTAACATAGCCACACCTGGCTCTTGCGCCAATAACCTTTACATTCACTCACGTAATAAAATGTAATAAAAAACACTGCATTAACAAAAGAAATGCGTATTTCATTTTAGTCGAAAAGAAAATATTCAAAAACACGTTTAATTATGCATGTAGCAAGATCAAATATTTCAATTCCTTAATCTTTATTACATTCATTAAAAATTTGCAAAACGTTATAAATTTATTTTACATGTATCAAATGCATGCATGCATTCATATACAGAAATGTTGAAATGTTTACGTTGAAAAATTAAGATAGAAGTTCTTCAAGAAGTAAAGAATAGACAACATTTCGAAAATTTAGATAAATGTTATTCTTCATGATCAGAAAGATATACTAAGAGGAAAATAAAAAAATATTAAGCATATATCTATATGATAGATTTTCAATAAAATTCCGAATACCTCAAATCAATGTTGGAACTATTTTGATATCATATAGTATACTGAAATTTAAAATAGCTGAAAGTTCTATGCAAAGAACAGATCTAGCCATCCAGGTGAGCTTTTTTTTTAAAATAATTATTATTAAATTACTCAATTCAATATAAGAATTAAAGTAAACGATGAAATATCGAGCAATGGGCAACAGTAAACTTTTCCGATATTAAAGTTAAAACAAACGAAGCCTTTTTAAAAGCCTTACAGTTATTAGTAAATCGAAGTATTTGTTCAATGCATATGTCCGACAGATAAAGTCTGGTGATTACAAGATTACCTTATCGGATATACAAGGTTTGGGAAATGAAATGACTAAATACACACGCATATTTATTTTCGACCGTTCCAGAAAAGAATGCAATTAGTTGGACCCCCTGAAAAGCATGTTAATCAATCATTTAATAAGTAATAAATACCATCAGATGTCCAAGGCCGTGATATCTATAATTTCCGACAAGATGACTTCAAACGGGAACCCTATTCTTACAAAGCGAATTGTAGCGACTCCCCTTATCTAGCACTGTAGTTTGGATTGCTAAGGGAACAAGCATTTTTTTTTTTTTCGGGGGGGGGCGCGGGGGGTCATGGGTCAGTGGATGTTTACTTGCATGCACATTTCCCATACTCTCCAAAGGCTTATGAATCACAATTCTAGAAACGCAGCTCTAAAACTTTGTAGGTTACTTAGGGTTGATATTTTAGCCTCCCGAGAGGCTAATGTTTTAGTTGGATCACTTTTCAATTTTTTATCACCTACTTCAACTTTAATTACATTTAGTTTAAATATATTCAATCTAATTATTTATCGTTTGCTTTAATTTTAATTACATTTAGCTTAAATATGTTCAGCTTAATAATTTATCATTTGATTTAATTTTAATATCGGAAATATTTACTATTATCCGTTTCTCGATATTTCTTCATTTACTTTAATTTTTATATTTAATTGAGTACTTCAATAATAATTATAAAAAAAAAAGCGCACCTTGTGTAGCTAAATCTGTTCTTTGCAAAAGTTTGCATAGAACTTTTAATTTTTTATTTCTTAAAAGATTGG
This sequence comes from Nephila pilipes, assembly GCA_019974015.1. Taxonomy (NCBI): domain Eukaryota; kingdom Metazoa; phylum Arthropoda; class Arachnida; order Araneae; family Nephilidae; genus Nephila; species Nephila pilipes. Next base: position 78,690 of record BMAW01124852.1, on the reverse strand, counting down.
TGCAGCGTTGATATTGTTTATTTTATAATTCCATAAAGTTTCACGTGTACCTAAATTTGTTAGATATTGTAAATTCAAATTCACTTGTTTCCTACAATTCTTCGAAAAAATAGAAGTATTAAAGTAAATGGTTGTTTTATTTATTTTTGAACTTTTCAATGGCTTTGCGGTTTTATGCACGAAGAGTTTTATTTGTCACATGAAACTTTGAGTAATGTAATTTTGGGCACGCGCAATGCATTCGGGGGATTATTATTATTATTTCTTTTGAAGGCGGCAAATTTAGGGTTCGCACCGGGTGGCAGGAATCCACGCTACACCACTGGCGATTTGTGATAGAATTTCATAGGATCATAATCCAAATTGGAGTGTAAATCTCAATCACTGACTTGTATCTATTTCTCCAATTTACGTTGATTTTATCGTTATCCATTTTCAGATAAAAAGAAAATACTACAGGTTGGTCTTACAGATAAAGGAACATATGACTTCTGGCTTCCAACATTCAGTAAAAAGTCGCGAGTCCTATTGTCTTGGCATTTCTATGTATTTTCATATTGTCTTGGCATTTCTATGTATTTTCATATTGTATTGGTATTTCTATGCATTTCTCTGTTTGTTTTGATTGTTACTTGAATTTCAGTGTCAATTTTGAATCAATCTCTCATCAACGACAACACTTCGACGGGGCAGCAGTCAAAATTAACATATGAATCAGTGTCGAATTTGCTTTGATGCAGTTTTACAAATAGCAAAACTAACTTGCCTTAGCAACGTCATGTGGCGTCAGGAACAGGTAATCTTTGAAACGACCTCGTATGTTCTGTGAAAATTTTCTTAAAGAATATATCTGTTCTGTTCACGTTAAGTAAAAGTTTAGGATTTCGTAGATTACTTTGCGGAATCTCTTCTGATAAAATATTCCTCAAGTTGCTTCTAGTGTGGTGTTAATAAACAGACAATTTAATTTTTATGGTTCAAATTTAAAACCTTAATATTTCAAAACTATACTTTTAATTTGAAATAAAAAGAATCACACGCAGGTTTTGATTATTTTAGTGAGTAATCTAAAAATTTCACAAGCAATAATATAATATGTGTTTTTTCTTTAAAAAATATTTTGTATTGCAAAGAGCAAATGTCTCTTTCCCCCCCCCCCTTCTATTAATCGTACAATTTAAAAAAAAAAAAACGCATCAAATTCTTAATTTTACGTTTATAAGTAAATATTTTATGACGTGGAAAGAAACAGTTTAAGTATCGGATTTTGATTCCGCTAAAGACCTCATTCATTCACGCTGTATTTTTTTTTTTTTTTTTTTTTTCCAAACGGTCTTTGGTAAGCGAAAGTTTTTGTCCAAATGGATAGGCTTAAGAAATTATAATATCTGGTGGTTCCAAGGCTATCTTATTTGATTAAAACATGGGAGAGGAAACAGATGGTTAAATGCTTGTTTTCGATCACTGTTCATAAAAAAGAATTCAGTTGACGCAGTTTTCTCTTCCATTCGGAAATGCTCGTAAATCCTTTTCGAGAAGGGTATCAATTATTCCTGGAAATCCACAATTATTCAAGTTTTACACGTTGAACCTTTCCGTTCAGATAGGAAGATATAGCTTTGAAAAATAATTCGTGGAGTGTTTTGTCTTTTTTTTTTTTTTTTTATTTAAGTTTTTTTTTTTTTTTTTTTTTTTTTTTGTATTTGCGGTAACCGATTGTTCATTGTCGCGAAAATGGAAAAGGAGAAACACTTGTCCAGGGGCACCAAATTGACGCTACAATATTTTAGAATTAAACATTTTTCATTTTTAAATGCATATAGAATTTTAAAACAAGTAATATAAAAAAAATTTAAAGTCAATTCCTACTCAGGTCAACAAAGAAATTTTTTTATTTTAGTTACTTTTATTAAATAATTACAATTAATTTATAAATATGTATATACATATGAGAGAATCACAATATTAAGTGGTAAAAGAAATTTTTTTACAGCCATCTACACGCTTTGTCACTGACAATATTTATTCCTAAATTTATATCCTGCTAAATATCTTATTTAAGAGAAATTTTTTTTCTCCCATATAATACAAAAATTAATTATTCGAAAATCAAATAAAAAAAATTTATGCTTTGGTGAAATTCGATCCGAAGACATGAAGATTCTACCCCGACGCTCTACCAACTTTGCCATTGCAAGGCAAATGACATAGTAGAAGCATTGGCTTGTTTCTTAATTCATCCGGTAAATAAAATGGTTGGAATACAGTTTCATCCAACCACCCTTGGCAATAGGAATTATTTAGCTGCATTTTACCAATTGTGGTTACCCTGGTCCGCTTCGGGGACTAACGTTCAGCAAAAAAAAAAAAAAAAAAAAAAATCTAAGATTGACAATTTTTGAAACCACGCTAAGCGGTTTGGCTGAACTGCATTTTCACCAATTAAATTTAATTTATGAATTAATATTTGAAAAAACTGTATTAACATCAAGGGTCATCCACTAAAAGTTTTAAAAAAATGTATTTGAACTTGAGTGGATGAATAAAAAGTATTTTATTAGCAATTGAAAATGTGAACAAGATATATATAGGGAGAATGTGAAATGGTTCTATGCAAATGGTTCTATTATATAATTATGGTTCTAAGAAATGGTTCTATGCAAAGTTTAGGCTTAGCCACCAAAGGTGTTAACTTTTTAAGAAATAATTATTAACTTATTCAATTAAATGTTAGAATTAAAATAACTATCATTTTTAATAAGTCTTATAAAAAATTTCTTTTTCTTACCTATGGCATTTTGGCAAACAAGAGGCGTAGCAAAATTGTCTCCGTGCACTGAAAATTCCTGCTACTCTGCTGGTAGTGAGAGATTCTTTCAGAGAGAGAGAGAGAGAGAGAAAACGGAGGGGGCAAAAAAAAAACTTAGAATGAAATGCAGAATCGATTATTCATGTGTACACAAATGAAAAAAGTCTTCTTAAAGAAAGGAACTTGAGATGGTTTAGTATTATAGCACTGTGACTTTCTGCATGCTTCACGTCTCTGTACAGACAAAGACATTTGTACTCCCCTTGCCACCCATCTACAGACCTCACACGTGAAATTTTCTCGGTTCCTCAACTATTATCAGCTGAGGGTTCGAAGTATTTGAAGTAATTCTTTGTTTCTTCGAGATGGACACTTTGATTATGGAAACATTTCTTTCAACTGAAATTCACGAAAATTCTGAGAGACAGAACATAAAAATAAAAGAGTTTATCGAACCAAAAAAATTACGCAAAAGTTGATCTACTGTTTTAAAGGAATAAAAAATGCTCCTTTTTTCATTATAATTAACAGTGGCGGGGCTTCATAAAACTTTCGATGTAATTACATACAAAAAAAATTTATTAGTGAGAAGGTTGGAAAAACAATATCGATATTTTAGGCATTTGATGGTAAAACAAAATAAAGCGCATGTACTTGTACACTATACACACATGCATATATAATGGATTTTATACATACTTTTCATTGCAGTTCTGAATTTTTCTATTTAATGATATAAAACTTTTATCATATATTTATTTGCCACTCAAGAGGCTATTGTTTTAGATGCGGCGCTTTGGCATACCAGATCACTTTTTAATTTTTAACTTTTATTAATATTTTATCGATTTATTAATAATTTATCATTTTATTAATAATTTATCGCTTGCTTTAATTTTAATATCGGTCAAGTTTAGTATTGTCCCTTTCACGATATTTCATCGTTTACTTTAATTCTTATATTTAATTGAGTAATTTAATTTAAAAAAAAAAGCGCACCTTGAGTGTCTAAATCTGTTCTTTACAAAACTTTGCATAGAACTTTTTTTTTACACAATTAGGAATATCTTTAATCATTTTTTTTTTTTTTTTACTTTTTACTTTTTTTTATTATTAACATATTTAGGAGTAATCGTGACTAATAGCATCAGGATATAACCAAAAAAAAAAAAAAATAATAATAATCCCTTAAACTTGTTCTTAACTATCAATACTTGTTTTTGGCATTCATTGACAGTTTCTAAAATGTAATCGGCATCTGAAATCGTAGTAACTGGTATAAGTCGTGACAGATAGAGAAGACGATGAAAAATATTTTTTATAACTCCCAACCCTCCAGACTTATTTCCTAACTTTCCCATAACTCTAGTTAAATTATGTAATGCTGTTCGGTTTTTAAAAGATTTTATCTGTTGTGGATAAGGTATTTATAAAAAATATTTTAATTCCGGGAAATCAAAGAAACGAATAAAATGAATTAAGCTAATTTTCAACTTCATCGAAATTCGGGAATTAAATCTCCTTAATTTATTCTCTTAAGAACAAACAAAAAAAAAAGAGGGAAAAAACTTTACAAAAAATAAAAACTACTATTCCCGGAAACATAGAAGTGAGATTTTAGTCTAATCATTGTAAGGTATTGAATTGAACTTTTTTCTGAAATATAAGACTTATCAAATTAGGCCGAATACAGCGCCATACTTTTTGATTGATCACACACATTTCCCTTTAAAATACTGACTTCCGCTAAATTCGATCATTCGATTAATAAAAAAGTCGATTAATTCAATGATCGATAAATAAAAAAGGGAATGATCTTCGACCAAGATCATTCCCTTTTTAAATTAACATCATGTTGACTTCCTAGTATTCCCTAATTTGTTTTACGTTACTTAATTTTAATGCACTGAATGTAACCTGCGTAATTAATTATTTTAAATAAATGCTTTTTTTTATGAAAAATGTAGGGGTCGCATTACATTCATCATTTTCCCTCACAACTATCTGCATAAAAAAAAATTTGGTGTCCCATTACATTCGGTGGTTTTTTGGGTCTGTGGGAATCTATTGGTCATAGTCGCGAACGGCGTTGTTTTTATCGAGTCGTGAATTCGAGCCCTATTGCCACTAAAAACCCGTCGTTTTCGTTCTGTCGCGGGTTCGACCCTTGGCCGCTAAAGACCCGTCGTGTAGCCGGGGTTGATGCACGTTAAATCTGTCGGGGCCCAAAGTCCTCCCGTTGGCGTGGTGCGGAAGTAAGGAGAGAGGTGCCAGCTCAGGTGTCATTCTCGTCACTTGACCGTGGTGCAAAATTACGAGGTCCGTCGCCAATAGCCCTCGTGTTGTTTCTAGTGCGACGTTAATAAAAACTAAACTATAACTAAAAACCCTTGCGCAATTTCAAGAAACGCTAGAATAATTTTTTTTTTTTTTCCTGGATGGTGACTATATAAAGAAGTCTTAAGAATAATAAATAAAAACTTAAGCTTTTTATTCAATTATTTTAGTAGTAATTAATACGGTACTCAATAATAATAATAATTAAAAACTTATGTTGATCGGCTTACTTCAATCTACGACACCCGGAAAACAAATAAATTAACATGAATTGATGTAACGCCCTGTGTTCATAAGAATAAATTAATATTCAGAATGAATTTTATCCACATATCTCGGTTAGCTCTTGGTAATAATTAAATCTTAGAGATATTTCTATAGTATTACATGCAAATATGAATTGATACACACAGATCAGTATTTCAAATTAGAACCGCTCAATCGATACGAATTTTATAAAAAGTTCTTAATGGTATCCTTTTATGTAAAAATTTCATCTTCGTCAAAGTTGCCATTTTATTATTCACAGAGTCGCTTAGCAACCTAACATTGTACGTTAGCGGAATACTTGGATAAAAGGTTTAGTTAAAAGATTTATGGCAGTCCAGTTAAAAGGTTTAAGACTGACAAACCACCAAGATTGGCTTACACCTTCCTGATTGGGGGAAGGGGGAGAAATACCAAAGGCATCCTTTCTTGACTTTTCTCCTAACAAGAGAATGCTTCTTGATATTTTCTCTGCCTGAAGAATGCAGTGAGCAGTTGTTAGACTGGAGCCTTTTGGGGGGGGGAAGGGGAAAGTGTAAAAAAGACTGTATTATAGGCATGTGCCAAACAATTACTGCTTTCAAAACACAATAACACTCCGACCCCAGGGTCGACCCTGGTGGAACTGGTGGAACCCAGGGCAACTGTAAAGAGAGGTGAAACCGCTTCAACTAGAGCACAATAAATAGATGAATAAATACTATCCACGAAAATATTTTTTGATTACTCGAATCTAGAAAATAAATGAGTAATAAAATCAGATACAGCAGAAGTTGAGAAGCGTCTGGTGTGTCCTATATTTTTATTCATTGGTTATCTTAGATTTGAACCAAATTTCAGCATTGTCTGAAGAATTTTATAAAACTGCACATAAAAGTTGCTAACGGCGAAAGAACTTTTTCTGCATAACAATTATTTAAGAAACCATGTCTACTTAATCGTCTTAATGTATTAACAATGTTGACCTTCGAATTCGAATTTAGTAAGTTAAATCCGAAAGCAGTTATTTACGATTTTGTAAAAGAGAAGCGCGCGCGCTTCGAAAGAGAGAGTTGTAGTTCAGACTTGCAGTTGTAGACACTGCATATTATTACGCTAATTTTGTGAAACCAAAGTCAGCACCATCGAACATTTTCACAGAATTTTAATGCCAAAAATGACAAAATATTTCACATTCAATACTCGAAAGTACATAGGTGTAATTTAGTTATAACCAGACGTGACATCGAAGAATTAAAATATAACCTTTGAACGTAAACATTGATAATCAAGCCACAATATTACAAAGCATACATGGAGATACTAGCGAATCAAAAATCAAACAACACATATTTAAAATAAATGATAAAGTTCGTATTAGTCAGTGCAATGGAAGATCTGACAAAGATTAGGAAAATATTGGTCTATGGAAATATTTATAATTTACAGAATTATTCCCTGATACCTTATCACAGAAATGTTGATCGAATCCGAAAGAAGTGGTTATCGAAGACACATATTTTACGAGATGGAAAAACAAAAGGTTACAGATTCTGATTATTACCTAGTTAAGAAATTTTTTTTTAAAGAAAATAAAAAGAAAGTGAAATTAGAATACTTTGTGAAATTCCTCGGTTATCTAGAAAAATTAACAAGTAGATAAGTGATGTGTGAGAAAATGCTCTATAAATAATCTACATCAACATACTATAATTCATTAGAACATTGTGATAGATCTATCAGATAGCTCTGCATTATTTTGCAGTAAACAAATAAATGAGTGACTGGTATAGGTTACACAATTACCTACACCCATTCTTTTAAAAGGCAATTGGGAAATTGAACTGGCTGAAATAATTTATCCCCACGATTGGTAAAACATAAATGAGAAAAGTAATATTTTTGGGTTTTATTTAGAAATTGGGATATTAATAATAAGAGATAGAAAGTTACCACCCAGTTATTATGAATTATTTCATAAAATTTTATGCAACTTATACATATTTAAAAAAAAACATTTCGAAACAAAACACATTATTAGGAATTTCATTAATGTCAAAAAACCGTAATTCATTTCCATCTGCAGATAACGTCATTCTCATAGATGATTAAAATAATTAATGAACTAATAAATGATTTGTGTCCTGAGAACTTTTTTTTTAAGATGCTAAATTACATCATCCAAAAATTGATTAATGATTGTTATCCTAAAATAAGTTTCGGGTGATTCTTCTGGAATAAAAATTCTTACGTTTAAGGTTTAGAACATCTATAATGGGAAAGTAAAAGAATCATGAAATATTTTAATTTCGAGAAAAAAATCTTGGGGGTGCATATGTCCCTTTACACCCTCTGGATACACCACTCGTGAATACAGCTGTTTAATTAAATACAATGAGATTTTTGTCTCATTTTTATGAATTTCACAAATCGTACTATTAGTAAAATGAGAAATTGAACGTGATTGAAAAATATTCACCTAAGTATTTGTCAGGAAAGTGCTCTGACGCGAACATTTTCAATACAAAAATGTGCGATGTTTTAAGATCCAAATCACAACAGATTGTATTCTTGACGGGTATACTACAATGGTAATTTAGATGAGATTTGATTCTGAAACATAACAAGTAATATAAAAAAAAAAATTAAAGTCAATTCCTACTTAAGTCAACAAAGAAATTTTTTATTTTAGTTACTTTTTATTAAATAATTACAATTAATATAAATATGTATATATACATATGACAGAATCACAATATTAAGTGGCAAAAGAAGTTTTTTTCCAGCGATCTACACGCTTCGTCATTGACAGTATTTATTCCTAAATTTATATCCTGCTAAATATCTTATATAACAGAAATTTTTCTCCCATATAAAACTAAAATTAATTATTCGAAAATTAAATTAAAAAAATTTTACGCTTGGACCCGAAGGCATGAAGATTCTACGCCGACGCTCTACCAACTTTGCCATTGAAAGACAAATGACATAGTAGATGTATAGGCTTGTTTCTTAATTCATCCAGTAAATTAAATGGTTGGAATGCAGTTTAGCCCAACCACCCTTAGCGACAGGAATTATTTGGCGGTATTTCGCCAAATGTGGCTACCCTGGTCCGCTTTACGGACTAAAGGTTCACACACACAAAAAAAAGGATCGGCACGATTGGCAATTTTTGAAATCGCGCCAAGTGGTTGGCCTCAACTGCATTTTCACTAATTAAATGAATTAATATTTGAAAAAATTGTATTAACATCAAGTGTCATCCACTACAAGTTTAAAAAAATGTATTTGAATAGTAGGAATTTAAAAATAGAAATGAATACATTATCAGGAATTTCTCAGACATCTGTATTCTTTCCCCTCCTCACTTTTTTAAGTAAATATTCATATTGTATAAATTCCTTTCAGAATCAGGACAATTTTTAGATTCTTGGGAGATTTTTATAATCAAACTTAGAGTTTAACTTGATCCGTATGAAAAGGCACGTTAAAAGATCGGATTTGCTCAGAAGAACAACAAAAAAACATATTGTTGTAATACATAAGGTTTATATCAATATATTCTAATTTTTTTAATGAACTTTTTATCATTTTGCTGAAAGGGAGGAATGCATGCAACGGTATTTCACCAGTAATTCATATTTAATGGAATAAAAAACAATAAACTCTAAAAACAGAAAAATATTGGGAATTTAAAATATAATTATATTACAGATTGGTCATCAAATTTAAATTGCAACCAGACAAACTTTACTATCAGTTTAAATTAATGTCCTTATTCGGAATAATAAAAATGCTCGCAAAATTACCCTTTCTTCTCCCAGATTTAAGAATATTTAAAATGAATTTTTTAAAGAGATGTACATTTTACATATATGCTTTTATGTTTGATATTTTTCTTGTCTAAATTAAGGAATTTGATGTATGAATATAATTTTATAAATATAATATACACAGTATCTAAGAACTGGATTTAAATGACCCCGTTAACATCTTTTTTCTTTTTTTTTCCCCGATGAGCTTTCGCATTGAACACTTTACCGATTTAACGAAAAAATTTACATTTGGGATGAATTTGGATGACTCTTCCAAACCTGGATCACACTGGCTGGCTTTCTATCGCGAAAAGAATCGTCTTGAGTTTTTCGACTTTTATGGAAATCCACCAAAGTGTTATGGACAACCATTTCGAGACAATATTTCAACTATGCTGGAATTTAAATGAATTTCAAAGTACCACTTCCAATGTATGTGGAGTGTGTTGAATTTATTTCATTCTAATGAGATATCAAGAAAATTCTATGTATCCAATCATGAACAACTTGTTTCGATGTCACGAGAACAATTTTCAAATATATCAATTTGTGAAGGAAAAAAAAAATAATTCGAGATAAAAACCAACGTTTTTAAAAACAACGTTTTTATATAGTGGCAAAGTTTATTAAGAAAAATTATTGAAATATTAGTAAAAACTGGTCGCAAATATCTAAATATTGCATTGTTAGGCAAGTAAGAACGGTTCCCGAAATTTCAGAGCTCTAGCTTGATGGGAAGTTGGTTAATTTAACGATAGAAAATTGGATGACACACTGATACATACACACAGAAAAACACACCAAGTGAAATACATAAAAACGTTAAAAGTAACTAAAATTAATTAATTCATCCGGTAAATTAAATGGTTGGAATGCAGTTTAACCCAATCACTCTTGGCGACAAGAATTATTTGGCAATATTTTGCCAAATGTGGCTACCCTGGTCCGTTTTACGGACTTAACGTTCAGCCAAACAAAAAAAATCGCCAATTTTGGTGCCAATTTTTGAAATCGCGCCAAGTGGTTGGGATAAACTGCATTATTGAAGAAAATACTAGCTATAACTTGTCGCAAATGTCTTAATATCGCATTGTTAGGCGAGTGAGAACAATTCCCAAGGTTTCAGAACTCTAGATTGATGGGAAGTTGGTTAAATTAACGATCGAAAATTTGATGACACACACACACACCAAGTGAAATTCAGAAAAACGTTTTAAAAAAAAAGACAAGGCGTGAGAATGATTGTTAAACAATAAAGAAATTTTGTATTTATCTTTTGTGTTCAGTTTTTTTTTTTTTTT
>BMAW01124852.1:23897-61171 GCA_019974015.1 Nephila pilipes | reverse complement strand
TTCCCCCAAACAAAAAAAAAAAAAAAAAAATCGCCTAGTTTGGCAATTTTTGAAACCGTGCCAAGTGGTTGGGCTAAACTGCCTTATTTAAAAAAATATATTTGTTAAAACTTATCGCAAATGTCTAAATATTGCATTGATAGGCAAGTAAGAACGATTCCCAACGTTTCAGTGCTCTACCTTAATGGGAAGGCGGTTAAATTAACGATCGAAAATTTAATGACACACACACAAAGTGAAATATAGAAAAACGTTTTAATTAATATTTCAATAATAAAATAACAAGATAATTGAAGATATTTTAAAAATAATTACCTAAATTAACAAAATAGAATTCACTAAAATTACAAAATTATTTAAATATAGATTTCTTTCTTTTTTTTTTAATAATAGAAGAAAAACGAAAATTTAATTTTTAAAAAGCGAAAAATAGAGAAATAGAAAGTTACACTGTCAAACTAATTAGAAAGAGAATCTAATTAAATAAAAACAAGAGAAAAAAAATCAAAAGAATAAACCACAATATGCAAAAAGAACTAAGTCTGAAAAAATGTATAGCAAATGATATATATAATATATATGTATAATATATATATATATATATATAGAGAGAGAGAGAGAGAGAGAGAGAGAGAAAGAAAAAGAGAGAGAAGTGGCTATTAAATAAAGAGACTGACGTTGCTACAGAAGAAGTACGCTTACACCAAACGCCACGGTAGACAGCCGTTTAGTGTGAAGCCTTCTCTTTCGAATACAGTGCCTCTAGCTTCTGTAATTCAATCCGTATAGACGTAACCTTCGTTCGCATTAGAGTTAATTTTGTTTCGCTGCAAAAAATGATAAGTGAGCAATGAATTGTGAAATTTCACATGAAACTTGAAAAAAACCGCAATTGAAACTTATAATTTTTTGAAAGAAGTGTATAGCAATGAATGTTTATCACGTACGCGTGTTTTTGAGTGGTTTAAGCGTTTTCAAGATGACAGAGAAGACGTTGAAGGTGATTCACTCGCGGGTCGGTTTCCCAAGTAAAATGGAAGACAGTATGGAAAAAATCGATAATCTGATTCGATCTGACCGTCGGTTAAGCAATCGCTGAGACTGTAGGAATTTACTAAGAATCCGTGCAGCAAAATTTTCCTTTAAAACAATACACCGGCTCATTCCTCATTATTCGTCAAGAGGTTTCTAGACAAGTTCAACATCCAGGTGTTAGACTATCCGCCTTATTCGCCTGATCTTGAGCCATGCCATTTCTGCTTCCTAAGGTGAAATCTGTATTAAGAGGAGTAAAATCTGAGTCCGTTGCAGCTGTTAAAGAAAAAGTGGCATGCGTCCTGAAGGAGCTGATAAAAGACTTCCAGCACTTTGAACAGTGGGAGATTCGCATGGAGCGTTGAAGGGATAGAGGAAAGGTATATATTGAAGGTGATAATAAGTAAATATATATGGCATCAAAGTGAGTGAGTGAGTGAGTGAGTGAATGTAAAGTTTATTGGCGCAAGAACCAGATATGGCTATGCTGCGCCAAAAAAAGATTAAACTGTGGTCTAGACGTGAAGTTGAAGAAAAAGATAAAAAAATGGTTGACAAGAAGGAGGGTTGAAGATAGAGAAGGATCGCTAGGATATCCCGGGAGTGAATCACCCGTGTTTACCAAAGACAGTAAATCCCATGGGGAAGGAAAAGATCACTAAGGTGCCTCATGGTCATGATGCCCGTACTTACCTGAAGAAGGTAAGTAACTGAGGTCCCCTGATATAGTCCTCAGGGGCAGGGTGCCCGGCTATACCCCCAGACGCTGGGTACCCATTTGAGTCGCCTTTTACGACATGCATGAGCTACAGTGGGACTATTCTGTCATTCTCAGTCACCACACGAGTCTGTATGGCATCAAAATAAAATGTTTTACAGCATCAATCACGTTATTTAATAACCACACCTTGCGTATATATATATATATATATATATATATATATATATATATATATATATATATATACTTATTAACTTTAAAATCTGAACACCTCAAATGGAATATCGCGATTAATCATGAGGTATAAATTTTTGTTTCTGTACAGCAATTGTAAGGTAAAGAATATATATATTTTCTGTTTTTACAAAATTAAAAGAACAATTTTTCCTACTGTAATTGTATCGTTATGAAACACTTAAAAATTACATGGTTTTGATGATTTTTGAATCTGTAGAAGCCACGGTAACCGAGAAGGATAAAGGTCGTTAGCTCGCCGTCGGAGTTGTGCCCCTCAGGTAGTAGGCTCGAGTCCTGAATCCACTAAAGATCCACCGTGTTGCGGAGCTGATGCACAGTGAATATGTCGAGGCTCCAAGTTCTGCCGTTGGCAGTATGCGGAAGTTTCGAGAGGGAGGTGTCTGTTCACGTTTCACTCTTGTCACTTCATCGAGGTCCATCGACAACAACCCTCGCATTACTTCTAAGAGCGACGTTAGTGAACAATCAATTCATGATTCTATAAACAAATAGTAGAATACATGCAACGATCGTGTCACTTTTAAGGGCGACATCAATAAACACTCACTCATTCCCTCATGCAACGAGACGTATACATTCAATTTTCTGAATTGCAAAATTATACGTGATTTCTATTATTGTTTGTGTTGAGTTTGGAGCGAGTGAACTATTTTTATACACAGTATTTAGAACATATACGTTTGTGCTTCGCCCACTTCTCCCAACAGACCCGCGAGAGACGAAAGCGCGGAAACATTGTCGAAGGTCACGTAAACGCTGTGTGCATTAAGAAGGTTTAGTATGCTGTGTGCTATGTTGTCAAAATGAACTTTTTTTTAATTCTTCTATTTGTGTTTCAATAAATGTGTTCGTCCGAAAACCACAACTAATCAATCCGATTCAAATACATCAAATGGCAGTGTAAATACTTCAATCATGTAATTAACCATTCCTAGTATAGATGGCAGCACAAAGCCACCTCTCGATATTGCTGTGATGCGGTCATAATCGGTTTTGGCTGGAAGAAAAGAGTTCCGAAGATTGGCGCGAATCCTATCCGTTGGGACCAGAATGGAACGATGAGTGTGGCATGTAGTAGTAGAACTGTGATGTTTTTGCTTCGAAGCTCTTGTGTTGAACGTGTGTGAAATGTTTACCTTAACTGTTCAAAATGTTTTGTGTGTTCTGTAATGTCCGTCTTCTTGTGCTGTTCTGTGGACGTCGTGTAGTAATAAATTAAATTTTAAAGAATGAAGAATTTTTATTTCGAGTTGAACCCGTCACAGCATCACACAGCGTGGTGAGAGTGATTTAAATAGAAGCGAACTCATTGCCAAATTCGAAACAAACCAAATGGATAAATTAAACTTTTCTGTGCTAAATAGAACCAATTATTTTACATGGTCTTTAAAAATTAAAACTGTATTATCTCTGAAAATATTGGATTCGGTTATATCCGAAATAAAAACCGGACTCCGGCGAATGGGACCAGAAAAATTCCGATGTAGTGCACCGTTTCGCAGAGCAAGAAAATGCGAAAAATCCACGGGAGAAAATAAAATCTTCAAATGCGGGACAGGCCGAAGATAGAAAAATAGATGCCGGGAAGCTCAGCTGAAAAATCTGGAGAATAAGAGTAATGAATCTTCAGTCGACTATATTTCCAGAGCGAGAGCAATCCCTACAACGTGCCATTCTCTATAAGTAGAAATTTCTCCGCGTGAACTTGCATATTATATTGTTAAAGATCTCAGAAGAAAACTTCCAAAACTACGAGACATTCTGTAAATCCAGCGAGATAAAACAATGCATCATATCTTGGAAATACTACGTGAAGAAGCAAGTAATCCAACAAATTTACGAGCAGGAGGGATCAACGTGGGGGTGGTGTATTACAGAAAATTTAGAAGTACAGCTACGAAACTATGCTATGTCTGAAAACATAGCATACTTCCTAATCACCTAGCCAAGGATTGTTTTTATAAAAACAAAAGAGAAAAGAACTATGTGCCAAATAACAGTAAACATAACAACAAGAATTGCAATAATAAGGATTATTCTCCTAAAAATCAAATGGCAGTTCAGCTTTCACCATTTTTAGAAGAATCGTCTGGATAATGTACGGATTTTAGGTAGTGGGACTTCTTGCCATATGTCACTGTGCCTTATAAGAGTGAAAGTAACGGAAAAGCGGAACGTGTAGAAAGAGCTAGGGCGTTATTATGTGAAAGTGAACTTTCATTAAAATTCTGGGAAGAAGCCATTAATTGCAGTACACAAAAGTCTAAGAAACATTACATAAAGATAAAGATAAAATCCCACATGAAATATTGACAGTTAAGAAACCAAAATTATCTTAAAAAATTTGGTTGTGTTGTATATTTTCACATTCCCAAAGCAATGAGAAAAAATAAGTTTGATGTTCCTGGAAAAATGGGTGTAAAGTTGGGCTATGTTACAGAAAGACGAGCTTATCCCAATTACGATATAAATAGAAAGAAAATAATTGAAGAACGTTCAAATGAATTTAATTAATCGTAAAAAGGTAACACCGATTTTGGAATAAATTACAGTTTCGAACTTTGAGATATTCAATTATTAAATGAAACCTTTCTAAAAGAAAACGAAATGAATCAAAATATAAAAAAATAAAGCGATTTGTCATGAAATTTATGATGACTCAGATTTACATCAACGCGAAAGAGCGATTATGTATTTGCATCCAGTGATGCAATCAGAGAGGAAGATGAAACTGAAACACCTGTACTTAACTCAGGCGCTCAGAAAGAATAAAATCTGGAAACATGTCAGTGAATTTGACTTATATCATCCCAATTGTTCAGAAGCGAAGAGTAGTGTTGATTGGCATAATCGAAAGCAAGCTATGGAAAACGAATCGCATACGTTACGTAAACATAAAGTTTGGGTAATTGTATCTCAGCCTGAAGAAACTACAGTAATATAAAATAAATGGATTTATTCATTTAAAAAAATGATTTCGGTGAAAGGAGATATAAAGGGAGACTTCTAGCAGCTGGTTTTGGATCAAATTAGAAATATAGACTTTTCAGTCATATGCACCATTTGTAAATATAGAATATTTCATTATTAACTGCACTTTCAATTAAATTAAAATTAATAAATTAATTTTCCGATGTAAAAACTGCGTATTTATACCGGATGAATCTGTATATATATATATATATATATATATATATATATATATTATTCCCACCTGGATATGAAAAAATAATAGGGGATGGAAAAGTTTGTGCGCTTAAAAAGAGCCTTTATAGATTGTCGCAATCTAGTAGGAATTAGTACTTGAAGATAAGTGAAATACAAAAAAATGGATTAGTTCAACTTACTTCAGATAATAGTATATCCATGAAGGCAGATGACGAAAAAATTATGCTATGTATGCTGTTGATCATTCAGCCATTTTTTTATAATGATAGTGAAAAGTGGGAAAATATTATTCCTACAATTACAAGTGTATTTGAATTGCATGAAAATAAGAACAATAATTTTTTGGGTATGGAAATTGTAAAAGAAAACAGTATCCGCTTATCACAGACTGAATATATCGAATCCTTACTGATCAAACATTATTTAGAAAATTGTAAATCGGTAAAAACACAATAAAACTTTTCCTCTTACAAATGAAGTTATTGATCTATGTATCAAGAATATTTGGTGAACTGATATGATTAGCTAATAAAACACGTCTTGATATATCATTTTTCACAACTTTCTTATCTCAGTTTAATCACAAACCAGAAAAAAGGCATTATATATTGGTAAAAAGAATGTTAAGGCTCCCATCTACCCGCCATTTTGATTTCGTGGACGTAATGTTAATCCTATAGAATTTCGACTTTAATTCTCCTATTTTTACTGTTTGATCTATTTGAATGCAATAAAGTGCATCTGAAAGAGCAAAAAATAAAGAATGCATCCGTGGAATTACTTTTTTCTTCCGATTTTAAAAATATTTTATTCTTATTTTAATGATTCGTTTGTGAGTTTTCCGGTCTTTAAAAAATATTTTTAAAAATCGGAGAAAAAAAGTAATTCCACAGAAGCATTCATTATTTTTTGCTAATTCATTATTTTTTAAAAATTAACTATGTCCGAAAATGGTTGTAAAAATTCTTGAAGCGATGATACAAGTATTTTTCGTAAATTTAAAACTATGTGGACTATTTTTAACAATTTTACGCTTCCTGAATTTTTATTATGCGTAAATTACATTTACAGGAAATTTTTAAGGCCTAAACATTGCGAATTCATTGTATTGGAATGTCGCACAATTTTTAGGAAGCCCACGTTGAGTGAAATAGCGGGATGTTTTCGTCACAATTTTTCTTCCAAAGTATACATAAAAGTAAGTTGATTTAGAAAACGAGGAGGGGGCGCCCCCCCCCAACGAAATTTACCAATTTTTAAAGAAAATTTCCTGATTTCAACACAAGACTTTTTTAGGAATAAGAAATCTCTTCATTTTAAGAGATTTCGGTACTTTTCCATTATACCGGCGCAAATCTTGTCAAGTAGATTTTATTGGCGACAACACACAGTAAACACATATTCCGTTTGGCGGCGGGTGTATCATTTTTGGCGACTTTATCGCTTGCGCCGGTATAATGGAAAAGTACCGAGATTTCTTGTTCCTAAAGAAAATTATGAAAAAAATGTATGTATACATAGTATTTTGTTAGGACCGCTGTATTACTTCGTGTCGAACGTTTTTCACTGCAAAAGTGTTCCGAAAGAATACATCGCGAGATTTATCTCTACATAAAAGGTAAGAGAATGCTGTTTCATGTTTAGTAAAGACAGCTGATACGAATCTTTCAGTAGGGAAAATTTGCAAGACAATATGTCCAATAAGCAAGAAAGAAATGTGTTTTGAATGAATGAAAAAAATTATGTGATTGTTTAAAGTCAATCCTTGTGATATGAATTTGCATGAATCATTTTGGCTAATAATGCTTTTTAAAAAGATGCTTATACAATTACACGGTTCTGTTAATATTATTTTGAATTTTTTTTTCTCCCGCTGATATGTATTGGATGACTTCAATTTTGAGAATGATATTATAGCTTCTCATGAAGTGCAAAGTAGCGATCCAATCTGATCCAAATAAAGATATATTCGGATGATGTAACTCATCAGAATCCTGAAATGCAAATAAACCTGCGCATTTATTTAAGCTTTGTTGTAGGTATGAAAAGTCCAAAAACAATAACATCCAATTATATTTGTGTATAAAATCACAAAAAGTAATTTAGTTCGAATGACTAAATTTTGTAATTAACAAATATTAGCTATTAGTAAAATAAGGTGAATACTGTTCAAATTTATTTATGTATCTTACCTCTATTAAGCTTACAGTGGCCGCGGCAGCCTAGAGGTCATGATTTCGGATTCGTGGCCGGCGGTTTTCGTTCAGTCGCGGGTTCGAGACTTGGCCGCCAAAGACACACCGTGTAGCCGGGGCTGATGCACGTTAAATCTGTCGGGGTCCATAGTCCTCCCGTTGGTGTGGTGTAGAAATTAGGAGAGGGGAGGAACCAGTTCAGATATCATACTCGTCACTTGACCGAGGCTCAAAATTATGAGATTCGTCGCCAACAGCCCTCGTGTTGCTTTTAGAGCGACGTTAATAAAAAAACTAAACTAATAAAAATCTATTAAGCTTACACTATACCACCAATCTTTTTTTTTTTTTTTTTTTGTGACAGTTGTACTAAAAGTAGTTAATCTTTGCTTTCGCATTATTAAATTGATTTAAAAATAAGGACATCAATGTGGCTAGTCATTATTTTACAATTTTAAATTTTCTTAAGCTTTTGAAATTTTTTCAAACTTCTGTGAAATACTCAATTCTTAAATTTGTTTAGTTATTTCGAGTGATTTATGTTTCTTGCATTATTGAGAACAAAAGTTAGTATGGAATCGGAAATAGGACTTTTCATTGAATTTTAATAATTATTTTTTGTATTTAAACTTGAAAAAAGTTTTAAATTATTAAGTTTGACATTTTTCAGGGAAAAAAAAACTTTAGCTTCCAGGCATTTATCCATACTAGTTTTTATTGTTCAAATATATGAATGTATCTGCAAAAAAATTTCAATATTCTATCTGGAACAGATAAAAAAAAAGGAGCATTATGGAATAGACGCCAAAGACCCGCAAAAATAAAAAATATAAGAAAAATGCATTTAAAGTTTCTAAAGGAATAAAAAATGGTAATAATGTTTGTAGAACTGTAATTTTTTTTTACTTATTAACTTATGACATGCACCAAATGTGATTATATCTATTTTTTCTTATTCAAAATATGCTTTTGCATAAAATCGATACAATTAGTTTCGGCAATGACAGAATATTGAGCTTAATCTTAATATTTTCACAAAAGTTTAGAACACAATACACTTATACAAAATAACAATAATTCAATAAGAAATTAAAAACATAAATAACTTTGTGCATAGCACCTAATTATTATTTTTTTTCAGTTTTAAGTTAGCACTATTCTGAAAGTTTGATTTTTTGCTGCGAGACTTTATAATTCTCACTTCTTTCATTTTATTTCTAAGCTAAGTGTTTTAATGATGAACTGGTTGGAAGGCAATTAATATGCTGAAATGTTTTTAGATTTTTTTTTTTTTTTTTTAACATTCCAGCTGTAACCTCGGATATTGCGATAGATACCGCATTTAGCACACTATTCTTAGAAACAGTATTTTCTTTGAAGAATCTGTTCCAAATCATTGAACATAAAGTTCCATTTGAGTTTTGAAAAGAGATTCTGACACATCTGTTCAATAATTCACCTAATGCAAATCGTTAGTAAATCGTCAAGAATTTGAACAGATGTCCTTCACTGATCAGAATATTTATTCAATTTTTAAGAACCTGGTTTCTTTTTACGGGTCAATCCCGATTTGTATAAACACCAGGAGTCTACACCAGAAAGGTACTTTTCATGTAGCGGCTTCTGATCTATAGATCTCCCCGATCTTTGCCACAATTTCACAGCTGCATTTATCTCTATTGAACCAGATAATTCGACGTGTGTTGCACTGCAAACATCTTGATGCCTTCATAGCATGTATCAAATTCAACATTTCTTTCTACAAGGGCAAAAATTTAGTTTGCCGGCATTCTTCACATCGTTTTTATATTATTTCATCATTTATCACAAAGCCAGTCAGCAGGTCAATAACACAGCCTATTCCATTGTTTGACGTATTTCCTCCAGTCAACCAACTACCATCATAAGACGCTCCTATAAGAACAGAATCATTGTTCGTTCCTCGAACAGGAAGTCTTTTTGACATCTTCACAAACATCAAGAAACATTTGATTAGCAGTAATAGATATGTCCACCAAGAAATTTTGCCTTGTATAGAGTTTCACTAACCATTATATGCAAATTCAGATGCATACAGAATTTCTCCAACGTTGAATAACAGAGTCTTAAATTCAATATCAACTGTTTTGAAGAGCATGTTTCACTTTTTGTTTGAACACAATTGACACATACGCGTTTAATTTTTATGCAAATCCATTCGTTTGACAAAAACAAAGTTTTAAAGATGCACTACAATCATATTGCATAGGTAATCTGTAAACTAATTACCTAATTTTTCATTATCCACTATAATATAGTTTGGTACATCAAGGAAATCTTCAGTATTATCCAAAATACCTGTATTAAAAATACTCGTATTCTGAAGTCTCATATTAGTATTTGAAGAAAGCTGGTTTTCATAAATATTACTTTCACGTTCCATCTGTTCCGAACATTGTATCTTAACAATCCGAGAACGTTTTGGCCGGTTCATTTTCTTTACAGGGGAATGAAAAAACAATCTCTAAGGCTATACGCTATGTGACAATGAAAATGCAATACCATGAACAAATATTCAGAAAATTATGAAAATTACAGGGTAAACGCAGTGCACCAAGTTATGCAAATGACGCGAAGTGCGTTGGATTTTGGGACAGGTGAAGCCAGATATAAGAGAAGGTATTTGCAGAATCGAGAATAGTTGTGTTGCTCCGTCGGCCAGAATAATCTTCTTGCAAATTGTTTTTCTGTCACAAAGGAAACTTCTTATACTGAGAATGCCAAGACGCCGAAGACAGGGGCATTTCCAGTAGATAGATGAGTACACCAGGGGTATGGTGATCAGAATGAGAAGAGATAGTCGGTTCCTCCGCCGAATCGGAGACTCCTACACGAGTCCACCGCACACCGGCTGTGACAAAGATGGTTCAATGGAGCAATGTGGTTCAAGAGTTGGCAGTGCTGCCAGAGTAACCGATGCGTCAGTAGGATTGCGCTAGTGACCCCGCGGACCACTTACGTCGACATTTGTGGCATGTGTAGGACACTCTTAATGCTATCATATCAAGCAGGACCATTATTCGGCGATTGGCATTCGTGGGCTTACATTCATGGTGTCCGTTTAGAAGGCTGCCATTGAGTGTAGAGCACAGGCGTCTCCGTTTGTGATTGTATCGAGATAGGGCCACGTGAACTTCAGAATGGCATGATGTAGTGTTTTCAGATCTGTTACGCTTTGTTTATACAATAACAGCCGCCGTGTACGAATCTGGAGGCGATCTCATGACAGGTCCAATCCGGTCGCAACTGTAGAACGCCATACCGCGCAACAACGTGGCATCATGGTTTGGGACTACGACTGCTGATCACCACTAATTCGTATTATTGGCTGCATGACTCTCCAACTATACGTTTATATCCGGTAACACTATCCTTTCTAAAGAAGATACCGAATGCCATTTACCAGAGGATAATTCAAGACCGTACACGGAGCGCATCAGCCAACCTGCTCTGTAAGGTACCCGGGTGCTTCCCTGACCTCTTGTCTCCAGATATCTTTCACTAATCGAACATGCTTGGGACGTGATTGAATGTCATTTGCGTAGGTTGCCACATCCATGTTCCGAAGACGATCTGGGACAAATAGTTGAGAGAGAATGGACGGCTGCCATTCAGGATAGAATTTGTACACTCTTTGAATCTGTACCTAGACGTTTTTGCTGAATATATACGCACCAAGAATGGTTCAACAAACTACTTAACGTACTGCAGAGGTATTCAACCTTTTAAACCTTGAGGAACCCTTTGAGCTTACCATTTTCTTGAAGGAGCCACTTGATCAAAGAGAATAAAAAAAAAAAAAAAGAGGATATCAAAGCTTTATCCTACTCAAATTTACAAAATTATAATTGCATCTCTATTTTGTCACTATAAATGGCAAATTCTAAGATAATGTTACTTTTTGAATAGGGAAATATTCAAGAAATGCTTTTTTTTTTTTTTTTTTTTTTGTAGATCTGATAAATGTTAGACTAACCTAATTTTTCATTTTTATCAAGATTAGCGTTATAGTCTACTAAAATATTATTCAAATTAGGAAAGCATTCACTATAATCTTTCAAAATGCAATCTGCCCAAAATTTTAATTTTAAAAGGATAACGTCAATTTTATTTTATACCTTAAAAATATTGAAAAAAGTGACTAAATAAGTGGGCGATTCTTTACCTGAGTCAAAGGATGGAGACTAATATGTGATCTAATGAGTCTCGATTGATATATTTGAAGCACGTAACTTTTATGAAATTTTATTTTATTCATAAAAATATTCATTTATATTTACTTTTACAAGTAAAGTGCCTTTAAGAATTCGATTTTTTTTATAAAAATTAAAAATTTTCTAAAATTTTGGCGCTTTTATTAACCAAATAGTGAACTCTTGAGGTACCTCTGTCAAAGTTCCAGGGAACCCAGTTTGAAGACCTCTGACGTACTGTGTAGTCGCTCTATTTTTAAATGTAACATGTCGTAATAAACACCACTTATTCTTATTGTTCTTTACTGGCGCTTTTTTTCCCCTTGATTTTCATCACTTTCTGCGCCCGCGTTCTAGGTGTTGCATTTTCACCTCGTCACGCAATACAACTCAGAAAAACCAAATATCGACTGAACTATCTAATCATATCTGTTTTGAAGCTAGTTTTGTATTGAAGGTTGGTCGCGTTTATTGCCAAACACGGATGGTGAAGGGGGAATCTGACACTTGATGAATCAGGTAAATGCAATAAAATTACATACATTAGAAAAAAGGTGAAAATGGTGAAACTACAATGAATAGTTCTTACATGATTCAAGGAAAACGATGCTGAAAGTACCAGGGGGGAAATAGAATATTAGGAATACACAAATGCCAAAAAAAAAAAAAAAAAAAGACTGAAAAACAAGGAAAGCAGTAAAAATTCTAAAAAAGAAAATTTTGATGTAAAAAAGTAATTATTATTAAGAAGAAAGAAAAGCTGATTGAATGTGGATCGTGAAAAAATTATATGAATTCGATTCCTCAGCTCTCCATTCTGAAATAATATGCTAATCAGCATAATCAATGGAACTTATTATTTCCAAAAATTTGATAAAAGGTTCCATTTTTATTGAAAAATCAATTTTTCTAAGCATGTGCCATTCGTAATAACCTTCAAATATCCCTAGTTGGTTGAATTCAAAAGGACCTTGGTCATATTTCTTTTTCCCAATTTTAATCTCGTCAATTTCAGTTGTTTTACCGTTTACCCAATCTTTTCTGTGTTGACCACAATAAAATCGATTAACATATTGGATATATAGTTACACCAATTAACAAAAGCTTGTGAAAATTTTCGAGCTCCCTATGAATTTTATCGAACGAAGGAATGCTTACAATATTCATTAATCAAAAGCAAAAGAGTTTTAATTAGCAATTTTTTCTACTGTAAAAAAAAGAATTATACCTGCCTGGCAGCACAATTTAGCACTGTAAGATCCACAATAAGAAATTCGACAATCCAATTTAAGACATTTTTAAATAAAATTTTCATATAATTTCCATATTTATCATATTTAACAACAGTCGAAATTTTAATTAAAAAATAAAATAAAAATGTATAATCACCCTTAGAAAAAGATATCGACCAGAAGTCAGAATTGGGATAATCTTTTTGCCGATAGTAGTTAAAAGCAAATCCCTCATACTCTGTAAAAAAAGATCCTGTCACTCACCAATAACTGCTTCGATATCCGTAATTACGCGCAAATATTGACTAGATGTTAAAAAAAAAAAAAAAAAAAAAAACCTGCACGAAGCATACTACACCAAACACGTTATTAATACAGCATAACGTCCGAAATGGTTAAAAATTTGAAATAACCCCTTGAAATATCAACAGGATTACCGCAAGAAAAAGTAAAGAAAAACACATTCTTAATTTACATAATTAGCACAAATCTTTGCTGACAAAAGTTCGCTGATAGCCGATAAAGCATCATTTATCTCCCCCCCACACACACACCTGTGGAGATTGTGGAAATGGTTGCAGATTTACTGTAAGCATTTATACTAAGCCCCCATAGCTTAGACTCAACTATGTTAATTTCTAATTTACTTACCCCCCCCCCTTTTTAACTTTTATTTCTTAAATTCAAATTCTTAAATCTCTAATTGTTCTTGTTAAATTTTTACCATATGATACACTGAGCAGAAGCGGCAATCTCATCTAATTTTAGTAGTAGTATAGTTAGCACTGTGTGAGGCACTGGCGCCCTCTAGTTGTGTAGAGTTCGTCAACTCCTGTAGCAGAAACCTCGTAACCCCCGAAGGCGAAGCGCGCCCTGGTGAGCGTTAAGCTCGCTGAAGGACTTAAGTCCATTCTGTGTTTTGTGTGTGTCTCATATTTATAGTGTCGTCCTGTAAAAAAAATGATTAAGAAATAAATGCTCGTAATTAAATGAGACCATAAAAGAACGCGCGCTCTTATACACTGTTAAATTATATAATTATAGAACAAAAAAAGAAAAAAATAACGGAAAATAAATGGATGATAAGACAAAAAAAAATCAGGATTATCGTATTGTAATGTTATCGCTCGTAACTTGGCGAAATTTACAACCATTTAGTGCAAAACCATGTAACAGTATGATATCAAATTAATACCTATTGATCTTGAAAATGTTCTTTTTATCAATGTTACTTTATTAACACTGAGAACAAAAAAGAACATGGAACAGAAGCAAACAGAAACGATTTTAGTTGTAAAAGTCGAAGTTAATAACCCTTTCACTGATGGAATTAATTTATTCAAAACTAGTTTTAATTAATTAATTTTAAGGATGGGAAAAAAGCTTCAAATCAAGTGATTTGTGCATTGCAGCTGAGGTTCGACCTACTGAATAGTTATATCAATCCTTTTGAATTTTCAAACTTAAAGACATGTGCAGAAATGAATTATTGGGACAGTGTAAAGATCTCAAAAACATTTTGACAGATGATGTGATTGCTCCTATCTTAATGCTTCACAATCAGCCTTGTTTCTTCCCCTTTAACAAAGGAAGTCCAGCTGATACTTTTAAATTCATTACTTCCTTTAAAATTGGGTCAAATTTGAGCATTGTTTTAAGAATTTTGCTGGTACCGCCTATAACTATTAAGACTAGTAAAATAACTTTCCTAAATTAAAAGAAAAATTATTTACAAACCATATCTACTGAAAATCATCTTTGCGCATTAACAATGGGGGAAAGGTTTGGCTAATTTTTGACACCATCAATCAGAATGTATGATTAGATATAAGGAGCATAATACATTTCATTGAAGTAGATCCACAAAACCAAAACTGCAATCAGAGAAATCCTAGTAAATAAGTAAGAACATAATGAATATTGGAAAAAATATTTTCAACAAAATACACTTTGTTAGGTTTGTTCCAAGACATACATCCAAGTTTAAAAAAAAAAAAAAAAAAAAAGACTTAAAAGTAGTTTTATGGATGCTCACTATTTTGTGGTTGCTTTGGCATTTTTGAATCAGAATGAATTGCAATTGTGTTGAAGGGACCTCTGGGAATGAGGAGTAACATATTCTCCATTGATTTGATTTTTAAATTGTGTGAATGTGAAAGATGTTTATTGATGTAAGAACCAAATCTGACTATAGTATGCGAAAGGATTTTTAAACTGCAGTGGAAATCCATGTTTCTAATATAGTATAAGGCTTTGGTTATCTTGCCTTGTACTTTTATTTTACAGAACTTGAATATTATTTCAATGAGATTTGGCTCCAACTCCTCAGATGGAAGCTATTTATTCTTTCAAATGAAAAGATTACATAATCTCTAAATACTTAAGTGCCTTCAATTTCTAAAAGATGCCATGTTTGTCACTCAGACTTATATATTATTTGAAATGCAATTACGGCATTTTAACATTATGTAAGCATTTATATCCAATTTTATGAAAAACTGAGGGGAAAAAATTGTTACAGATATGTAACTGATTTTAGAAATTCCAAATAACACATGCTTGATGTTTTTACAGTGAAATAAAAATGCCATTAATTTTAAAATAGAATTATATTGACTGCTCAGGTAAATTAAATTTGGATATCTTTGAAAACAATTTATGGAAACATTTCTATTGATAGAATTCTGGTAATATATGTATTTCTCAAACACCCCTGAAGTTTATTTATTTTCCCTTACTTATAAATAATTTTTTTTCTGCTTGTTCTTTTTGCTATTATCATGAACATTTTCCTTTTACAACTTAATGTAAGATAAGAAATTTAATTTTCGGCACTTTAAATAGCCCTATACTTCCTTTAAAATTTATTTTTACAAAGAGAAGGACACATGTTTAGATTTCTTTAGCATTTACAGCAATGTTTAGAATTCTAACTTTTCTTTTGACAAACCGAAAAAAAAAATGATAGCAGTCCTGTAGTGCAATAACTTGGAAGTCATTTTTCCTTTTTACTATTGAGAAACTCAATATTTCCTATCATTATGTTTCCTCTTTTGTCGGAAAGAATTATCCATATTGACATTAACATTAGAATTTTTTTTTTATTACTATCTTAAAAATCACTGACCAAATTAACTATGCCAAAAAATTGGCAACAGTTACTGCCATTCAGAGGTAGCATATAGTTCTCTAAACTTTACCAAACTTTAAGGCACACATTTAATTACAGGCATAATGGCTTCTAAATATGCATAATATAAATATGAGTACACATTGATATTAGTGAGTACAAGTATTCCATTTTACAATTCATTAAATAAGTATTTTTATCATTAAGTGAATTCATAAGTGATAATAAATGCATACCCAACCAATATTGTAGAATTGTAAAATATGAAAGCTATTTTTAATGGAATAAATTATTACATATCAATGAACATTTGAGTCGAGAATAATTTAGAGTGTAAAATGTTACATATTGATTAAAAAATCCAAATTATATAATGAGACAAAAATAATATAATTTTGATTCATAATTTTATTATATGATAACACATCATACAATCTTCTTTTCATTCAGAAAGTATAATAACACAAAACTTGATTTTAAAATTTTATGTATAATTTTTCTCCATAACATAATAATAAGAAACATATAATCTTATCTCTTTTCTTCCACGATACAAATTTCCATCCAACAACTTGACTAGTACCGATTCCTCAAATTAACTTGAATTTTCTCTGCTTAATTTTTGTATTATCCATGAAACATTAAAGCTCTGATTTGGAACTACAGCTGCAGAAAAAATGTATGTTAATCCTTCAACTGATATTTGAAACTATAAAAATA
This sequence comes from Nephila pilipes, assembly GCA_019974015.1. Lineage (NCBI taxonomy): Eukaryota > Metazoa > Arthropoda > Arachnida > Araneae > Nephilidae > Nephila > Nephila pilipes. Next base: position 44,480 of record BMAW01124852.1, on the reverse strand, counting down.
ACATTTTGAATTAAATTTACATTATATTCTTACCTGTCCTGTGATTCAGTTTTATTTTCTGGTTGAGCATGAGAGGAATTTTTTTTAGAATTACTTTTAAATGAATTCTTCTTTCCTTTCCTGCCTCGAGCAAATAAAAGACTTTTTACCTCATTAGGCTGTAATGTGAAAAATTTCATTAAAAATATAAACAAATTTCTAGTGCACATCCATCTAAACAGTGCACACAAACATCCTTTATAATAACTAACTTTATGCAGGGATATAGCAATTGAATGAGCAAGAATATCATTAAAAAAGTTTGATTAATAATAATTATGTTTCATAATTCATAAAATAAGCTATTAAAACAAACAAAAATGTCATGATTCCAAAATCAGTTGAAAAGAAAATAATTTAGAAATCAAAAGAAATTCCTATAAAATTTCTCAATATTCACATGATTTTTTTAAAAATTTAAATTTCAGATCTTATATGAAAATTGCAATGTAGTTAAAACTTTTTTTTTTCCTTTTTAATGAATAACACTGATTCATTTAAGATTTTTATTAAAAAAAAGAATAACTTTTAATAGTTGAACTTATTTATTTATAACCACATTTGCTTTTCTAGAGTTAAACTAAATACAAGTAGAATTATTTTCATAAGTTTTGCATTACATAATAAATGTGATACTTCAGGTGTGTGTGTATGTATATATATATATATATATATATTCTGTTATTAAGTTATAAATGCAGAATTTGCTAGATATGCTCATTCAACTTGTACAAACACGCAGAAAAAAAATTGTTTGCATTTCTTGTTTATCCCCATAAATATTGTAAGTGGAATTCTTTTTAATGAAATATATTTATGAATATATATATGGTAGTATGAAATTTTTAAATAAATAAAATCATAACCTTAAATTATAATAGTACTGCTCAGCAAATCTTAAGCACACACAAGTCAATACTTCGCACAAATAACCACATCACAAAATTAATCAATAATATGAAAGTCATATAAATGTTGTTAAAATTATAAATACAAAACGACAGTTTTTAAAGTAGAATTATTCATATTTATAAATAAAATAGTATCCCCCTCCAAAATGTAAATGTTCTTATATAATATACCTTTAAAACAATTTAGGAAAGAACTAGTCCTCATCCTCTTCTAGAAATCAAAATTTTCATTTCAATTTGTGATCTATCATCATACTTATAACCTGCTTACATACAAAATGTCAATTTTTTGATCACTTGGGTCCACACAATTTGTTTTCTTCAAAAATGTTTTAGTTCAAACATTTCTCTTCCCAAATCAGTTTTCCTTTTCAATTTACTTGAAATAGAAATAAAGTTATACTTATTTTAATAATTGTCGTCTGCTGCAAAAGAGAACTGCAAATACCATTTAGATACTGGAAGTTATAGAAAATTGCCTTTTTATACTTAATTCCTACATTTTCCTTTTTCTTCTGATTTATAAATAATAATATTTTTATACTTTTTCTAGTGTTTTAGCCACTACTGTACAGTACAGTTTAACGATCAATTGGTGAGAATTGGCAACAAATAGCTTCTGTTTACATTTCAATATATGTTTTGTCTACATATCTTTGATCTCTTTTTAAAGAGATAATTTATATTTTGTATTGCAATTTTGCTTAAAAACTATTTAAAACATTAAAATATGGGTAATTGCAAAAATTACTGCTCTAAGAAACAAAGATTTACAAGAAATCAGTATACAAAGAAACAGATAAAAAGCAAAGCTCAACGTGAAAATGAAGCTTCTACTGCAAGTAATGATGTGCAGAAAACAGCATGTGTTTCAAAACTGAGGGCCTGAAGCAGAATTTTTCAGATAAAAATTATACTAAAGGCTTTAATGAACTATTTAGCCATCAAATATATGATATCAAAACACTAATATCTGTGTTTGCAATATTGTATTGCCCAGTTTGTTTCCATGATAACATTAACTTGACAGATGGTTCAAGATCTGGCATAGGCTCAAATTCATATATAAAATATTATATGAACTGTGATTTTGTTAAAGGATTTGTTATATCTGAAAAGATTAATAATACATTTAAATTAAATACTAAATAATAATTAAATTATTATTTATGCATTAGGACTCATTTGAAAGGGCTATACAACTGAAAATAAACTGTTCAGCAGGTTAGATTGCCTTTTCTGTCTAAAAGAACTTTTCAAAATCAGGAGTTGGAAAATTTAACATGCTGCATTTGGCTCTGTTAATAAAAGCATGTATAATGCAGTAAATGAAATTAAAAAAGGAAACACTTCATTAACAGATAAATTGATGTGATGTATTGATGAATGGGACTTGGCAGAATTCAGGCTACTCATCTCGCAATGGTTGAGTTAGTTGCATATCCATTGATACTTGAAAGGTATTGCACATCAAAATGCCACATTTCTGTAGAATATGCAATAGGATGTCAAACACTCAGATGCCACTCTCAGCCCACATGTTTGTTGCAACCTTAAGGCTTCAGCTTCAAGTATAGAGATTGTTGGATGTATCATATATTTGAACATTTGGGAACTGCAATACAGGGATTATTTCGGTCATGGAAATTCTAAAGGATACAAATCTGTTAAAAATATGTATGGCTCAAATACTATTAATAAATTAGAATGCATTAGCCACATGCAAGAGTTTGCAGACATTAAAAAGTCTACAAAAGGAATTGAAGGAAGAGGAAAATTAACAAGACAGTTTTATAGACAAATTGTAATTATTATGGAATAGCTATTCACAGTAACATAAATAATTTAACAAGCATGTCAAGTTCAATTATGACTGCTTTTTACCAATGCTGTTCCAGTAATAAGTATCCTAAGGAAGACCATTGTCAACTAGGAACAGAAAGCTGGTGTAAATTTCAAATTCTACAAAATATTATAAATTTAATTAAACCTGTTTACATGAAATTATGTTATCAAAAAAAATTTGCATGACATGATACAAAATGCAAAGAAAGGTTTTAATAGTGCTCTTTGGAATATAGATGAAAAACTAAATTTTATCAAACTGCACACTTTGCAATTAGGAGTGTGTGCCTACATAGCTTTCTTCAGTTTAATAAAGATGCTAGTAGTTTCATAAATATAATGAATAAGTTGCAATTTAATGTCACTAGTTATATGCTTCAAACTTTAAAATAGTATGATTTTTGACCTATCACTTATGCAAAAAGAGATTCATTACACTTAAAGAAAAAATTACAAAGAAAAAAAAAGCACATGCTAAGAGAAAGAGAAAAAAGCACATGCTCAGAGAAAGAAAAAAGTGTTGAAGCAGGAAAAAAAAAAGACAATTTGACGTATCAACTTCGTGAATTTTAGACTATTTTTTAAAGGTTTAAGTTGCTTTCTACAATGACTTAAAACTTTAAATGAGAATTTCTCAAAATTGTGTTTTTGAAACAAATTCTGAACTGTTTACAAGATATTTCCCGAATGAATTGAGATAATGTTATGAAATTTTCAGAAAATGCTTTGTATACTATTCTTAATGAAATGAACAAAATGTTTTGATGTAGGTGTAATATATTTTTAGTTCATATAAAAATAAAGTCGCAAAAATTGCCAAAATATCCATATTAGAATGTACAATCCCATGTAATTTAAGTTTTATTTTTTTTCTATTAGATTTTGGTTCATTTTGAAGAAAACTGTTATTTGTATATTGTGTGCAAAGAAAATTAAGGTAGTTGCATTAGAAATTTTTATACAGTTTTAGCCATTTCAGTCAAAATGCACTGAAATTACCTTGAAATCAACCAATTTATCAAAAAGCACAATATTTATATTAACATTTTTATGTGTTCTTATATTTGTATCTACTAATCCTCTAACACAAAAATGTTAAAAAAAAAAAATAGCTCTAAAAAAATATTGGTCTTGAACATAAGCAGTCACTACAAGTTCTCAAAAAACTTAATTTTGATCTATTTTCTATAAAAGATATCTTAAAAAGAATAATAAACAAAGTTTCATAATATTATCTTTAAATCAGAACTTTAATTAACCTACACAAAAGCACTTGTGATTGGTATGTTTATATTAGATAATATCGAATATTCTAATATGCCAAAAATTACATTAAATTATTTGTCACTTTTACATTTACACAAAAAATTCAACATGTCTAATCCTGTCCTTGAATGACCAAGACAATGTTTAAAATACATTTATAATGTTGTCATTAAATAAAATATTAAAGAGATTAACTTTTTCATTAATTCAAGAACATTTGATTTCAGTACACTTAATAAAAAAATCAATGCATTTTCAGAGATAATTCTTAACTAAACAATACAGCTTATAAGTAAAATCTATCAGAGTTTACATAAAAATGTATATTACTAACAGAAGATATAAACTGTGAAATGCTTTACTACTATAACACACTAATGTAAATTTATTTTAAAGTGAAAAAATTATAGCATTTCAAATATTCTACAAAGAATCCCTTTATTACAAGGTTAAGGTTACAACAATTTGAATAAATACATATGCCCTTAAAAGATTCAAATATAAGAATAGTCCAAATGAAAAGTAAATAAGGTGAAAAAAGTAGTATCTTAATTGGAAATTTAAAGAAATTTGCAATAATTGTAATAACACAGATCCCATCATTTCGACAGTAAGTCAATGCTTTAGTGTAGAATGATTGAGGACACTTTTTGAAGAAGTCCAGCAAAGTTTCCTTCATTTTGTTGTCCAAATGGAAATTCTTACATAGCAAAGATTTTAAAAAATGTTTCAAAAATATGAAAGTCACATGGCAACAAATTTGGGTATTCTAACACTTCCCAATGGAATTTGTATTTGGAGACATGTGGTTGGGTGCTATTATGAAGAATATTACTCACTGTGAGAGAAGGCCAGGCAGGTGGTTTTGGGAGAGTACTGCTATAATTTTCAGAATTATTAGTGCACTTTTGTGGCAGGAAATCAATCGAACATTCTCTTATAGCCCTGAATGTCGGCACTGCCATCACTGCTGTACTTATGATACCATCACTCATATTTAATTTTCATTTTGGCAGCCCTTATATATCAGAATTCTCAAATTTTAGGACAAATTTGAATTAACATTCACATATTATGAAGACAAAGCAAAAAAAAAAAAAAGATGGGGAGGGACTTTTAAAATACAAGATAGAGTAAATTAAAAAGTTACCAGTTGGGTATTTTTACTACAGCCATATTTTTCGCATTTTTTCCCCTAATATAAATATATATTTATTCAAAAATGTTTTACAGTAACAACATACTAATGTAATCATATTTAAAACTTGGAAATAATTACAACATACACAACTGATAATATGTTAAAGCTTCCTTTAAAAAAGTTTCAATGATTTGTTAAATTACAAAATCCCTTAAAAAGTCCCAAATGTATTACCACGGTTTCAGATCTGTGGAGAAAAACTTGCCTTTATTTAACAATAAAATAAGCAGTTTTCATTACAAAAATAATTTCATGAATGATAGCATTTTATTATTTAAACATTGCCTAGCTTTTATTCAGTAGAGTAATATATATGATTTTATTTAAATCAGTTACAAATTCTACTTGTAGTTTAAATCATGATTAGGGCAGAAGTAATGCCAAAAATATTAAAATCAAAGATTAAAACAAACTATTTTACTGAATTTTATGACGCTAGAAGATGAAACAAATTTTATAAAATACTGAACAGCCAGAAGGAAGGAAAAGGAAAGAAAGAAAAAAATTGCACCATAAATATCACATAATTGAATTTGGATCAAAACAAGTAAATCAAAAATGTTATTGATAAAAAATGAATTAGAAAAAATGAAACACATATGGAGATATTTAATTATCAAAAACAAAAAATTAAAGAAAAAACTAATTTTCATTTAATAACTTTAAATAATATACTTCAGTTACTTACTGTTTCTAATTTTGATTCAGAAATACTTAGAGCAGATAAATTTATTTTAGTATTCTCAGGTTTGCTTCTTTCAGCACCACATAAACATGAATTGTGACCTAAAAAATACTATTGCTGAGTAAATTTTTTTAAAAATCTACACTAATGTAAATAGTAAAATGTAAAAGTATAATACTTACAAGTAGAGTTCACTTGACTATCATCAGGGATTTCTACATTTGATACCATTTTATGATACATTTTAAACTGTTTTTGAGCTTCATAAGCAGCCTCTTTGCGAATTTCATCAATCGTTCTGGGAATGTTTTCAACTCGTCTGGGGACCCAATCATTCTTAATGATAAATAAAGAGCACAAATTACAAATATTTTACACTCGATCTACAGAAAAGTTTTATAAGTCTTGAATAATGAATAAGGTTTACATATATCAAATTAAATTTAAAAGTCTGTATAGATTAAAGTCAATGAAATAAACAAAAATAATTAAGCTATTTTGCTATTTTTTTATGAGTTAACAAAATTTAAATATTAATCAAAAAATATTAATTTGTTTTATATAAATAATATGCACATTTTACAAAAACCTTTTACACAGAACACTCTTTTTATTATATGTAAAATGTCATAAACAATACAAGGATCATATATAATTTATATAAATATTACGAGCTTATAAAATAATTATATATATTTCACACAGAAAATACAGCAAAACTTTTATTTAAAATAAAACATGTTCAATAACTTCTACATTAAGGATTAGCAAAATTGGCAGAGATTATATATCTTATATTTTGTTACAATTTCTTATTCAATATTAACCTTCATTCACTGAAAAAGTATGGTTTTTTTTAGTATTTCTTGTACCTTTTTAATAACCTGAAAATTAAAAACAATTTCTTTTGAAAAAAGTTATATAACGACAGTAAACAGTAAAAAATACCAATAGAATTTATCTGAATTAAAGTACTTGTATTTACTTGTATATATTTAAAGTACTTGTATATATTTACATTCAATAAAAATTATAAGAAATGCAAATTTATATCTCATAAAAAAATATTTTATGAAAAGACATTTTAATTTTAATCACTTCAGTAATTTTGATAATATATTTAGATAATTACAACAAATACATTCAAGTAAACTGTAAACTTATAACAGCTTACCTTTCTTAATTCAATAATGTCTTGCAGCATAAATCTGATTCTTGAACATGTCAGACGATTATCCACTATTTTTTGAATTTGAGCAAAATATTCATCCATCTAATGAAATGAATAAAATAATAAATAAAGGTATTTCACGGGGGGGGGGTAAAAATATTTCATGATAAATATCCATAAAGATAGATCATGTTATGAGTTTAAATTTAAGATATTGAATATTGCATTGTCATTCATAAAAAAAAAATGCAATAGTATTACAATAAACAATGTTGCCGGTTACATCAGCATTTGCTTCCGATAGAATATATTTCCTCCTTCTGCCTTCTTTTCTTTCGTTTTAATCTTTAAAAATGAGGTTGGGGTCCATTGTTGAACACAATGGAAGAAAATGGGATAAAATTGCTTCAAGAATACCATGTTTTATTTCAGAAACACAATGTTCAAATGTGCCTGTTGTATTTGCCTGTAACAAATGCAGTTGTCCGGATTTTACCACAGCTTAAAGGTTTATGTACTACTAGCATAAGTAACTAAATAGCATTAAATTTTGTTAAACAAACAGTAACACTGACAGCCACCAATATTTGAATGCAATCTGAATTCAAGTAAAGAGGTAAAGGGAAAAAATTAAGGAAGAATCTATAAGTTGAAAAATTGTTATGAAAGCAGCAAAAAAAAAAAAAAAAAAAATGCAGGTTACATTCTACCACTATAGGAGATTTCCAGAAAAATACACAAGGAGATGAAGGAATCATTCGCAGTATCCCTGACATAAATATAAGAGACATCAATAATGTCTTTATTTCTTCATTAATGAAAGCATAAGGCATGGTAGTATAATTTATTCTGAATGTACAAAAAATAAGAACTTGAAGAAACTGACTACAAACAATGAAATTGATGCATGCAGTCCACAGTAATGGTAAAACACTGGTGTTAAAAATTAAGAAAATAACCTGTGTGCGATTAAATAAACTGGATCCATAGAGCGAAGGCCTGAGCAAGGTCATACAAAAGCTATGATGATCAATGAATATCAATATTTGTCCATTACACTAGGTAACATAACTGCAACCGTTTCTCAGCTACCTTGTGAACTTCATGAAGCCACAGAAATCCAAGTTTCAAGAGTGAGATTAGTTTGTGATTGTTTCAGTCTTGCTCACTTCTACACATTAAACAGCCTGTTTAACACAGTACAGAGAAAATACGAGATTAAAGCAGGATATATATCGCCATTCTTTTTACCATTGAGTCCAGATTCAGTCTAACTACTGATTCTTAACATATTTTCATTTGAAGGGAACCAGAGACATGCTACAAGTTTTCAAACATCTAAGAAATATGGTCTAGACAGACATGTTAAACTTGTGTTTAGACTATTGTGTCAATTGACGGAGGTTCTGTAACTGCCGTGAGGTTAAAGGGATGAAATTTAGCACCCTTATGTTTACCTTTTTAGGTGTGTAGTTGGCCCAGATTTTTCATTTTTATGGATGGCATTGCTTGTTCTCATAAAGCTGATCTGGTTGACAAATTTCTGGGAAGTGGCAATATTTGTAGCAAACTAATTATCAAGAGAAAGTATGGTTTGGGTACTTTTGAGAGGGCAATTTTAACTCAACCTCCTTCATCCTAGAATAATCCAGGATATAAACACAGTGATGCTGGAGAAGTGGAACAGACTACCAGATACTCATAAATTGTCTAATTTCCAGCACGAAATCCCACTGTGAAAATTATATAAGTGTAAAAGGGAAACATATTTCCTATTAGCCCTCTTTTTCTTGTTTCATCTCATAGCCTCTCATCTAGACTTTCTTGCACTGAATAAGCAGTACCTACATGATGCACGAGATAATCAACCACAAGTTAAAATTCTCTTAATTTTGAACACCAATGTTCTCATATATGAAGTAAAATTAAAATAAAAACATACAGGAAGTTTTTCTTCAAAATCTTTTGAAATTTCTAGTTCTTTTCCAGCAGTCTTCATCAACCAGCAAAAACATTCCAGCGAGTCTTCATCTGCAAGCTTGAGGAGAGTTTTGATACAATCCAGAATTACAATAGTTTGAATCATATTGAATTTGTAGAGTTCTCCCATAAATCTATTAATCAAAATCCATAAATCTAAAAACTGTCAACAAACCACAAATTTTCGAATTCATTAGATATTCACATTCAATTTCCTATGATAAAAAATAACTTAGTTCTAAATTTTAATATTGCTTTGTTTGAAAGAATTAATTTATTTCATAACTACATGAAGATACTATTTTTTTTTAAACTTATAAATTTTATAATGAATGGTTTAAAGTAAAGAAGAAAAAAAAAAACTAAAGTCAAATAATTCAGTTTTTAGCATTTGTAGCAAAAGAAATAAGCACAACATATTTGTTCTATTCAAAACTAAAATAATCCTAGTGAATTGTGGTTGAAAGTAATAGACAATATTGCTGAATATACTTTTAAAATGTAAAAAAAGAATATTTTCTAAGTTTTTTTTTTTTTTTAATGTCAGAAATCGAAGAAAGAACTTTGCTTGTAAAATAACTCTAATTAGCCTCTCACAATAAACACAATGAATAAAAGGAAAATTCACAACAATTTAAATCTTTTATTTGAATTAAAACTTTTTTCAGAGTATTACTTGATCAGATAATAAGCAAATTGAATGTGAGACTAGAAATGTGATTAAGATTGAAATAAGAATCATATTAAATTAATATTATAATGGAATCACAATTATAATCAGTTGGTATTTTATATATATATATATATATAAAGTATACTTTTAAAAAGATTTTGAGCCTTACATAAATTATTCTATTCATGAAATAAATGCTTATGTAAAAATCATGTGACACAATAAAAAGCCTAAGTATTGGAGAAGGGAGAGTTATTAATTTTTTTTTAAAGTAAAAGTTGATACCTTTTGAAATTATGAAATTTGCTAATCAAGTTTTTTTCCTATCCTCCCATATCACACTAACTATTGCATAAAAAATGCACACACCACAAAGAGACCTTTGCATTGATTAAATTAAAGGTAAAAAGTTAAAGCAAATATATTCATTAGTTTAGAATCCAAACTGTTATAGTCAATTAAAAAGAAATTTTAACCAGAAAGTGTTCAACAACTAAATGCTTAATCCTGGAGTAAATAAGATTCTTAAAATGTACAAACAAAATTTTGAAAAGAAATATCCTATATATAAAAATAAACAGCTCCCCAATAATATATAAGAAATGGCTATTTTATTTTAGGAATATATTAATAATAATAATATAAAAAAAGAGAGAGAGAGAACCACTTATTTAAATAAAGACAAATATGATACTTCAGAACTTTCAGTTTGCAAGATTAGCACTGCAATTTATAATAAATATTCTAAATTAAAATTTATTTATTTAAAAAATGATTAAAATACCTTTTAATTTCAAATATTGTTTAAAAGGAATGTTATTTTTACCTTTTGATGTTATTTGGTTTGAAAGCATAAAAATAATATCAAAGACAAAAAGCTTTCAAATTAATTTTTGAAAGAAAAATTTCTCATAGTGCAGGAGATATTCTGAGTTTCTTAATACTCATCTCTCTCTTTATTAAGTACTTTCCTTTTTAATTTTTTTTTTCTGTTAGGAGTAGAATTTATATTAAAAAAAAAGAATTTGAATAAATTATGAATAAAGTATTAAAAGGATCTACAACAAAGAAAAATTAAAAGAGATAATTCATTGCAAGTTTTCAATAAAGCAAAAACAAATAAGTAAGATCAAAGTACACATTTAGTATAATTTAGTAAAGGTAAAAATTAAAGTGTATAGTAAAAATTATACATAACACAAAAACATTTTTATTTTAAATATTAATATATGATATGCTGTTTTTTTTAAAAAAAAATTGAACATATTAATAATTTTAAATAAACAAAAAAAAAAAATTATATACAAACCTAATATTTCCGATCCACCTTGTTTTCAATTTCTTCATTTCTATTTGTTGACATGGCAGTGCCTTAAGAAAATAAACAAGCAATAAGAAAACAGAAAACAAAGCATCAAATAATACATTAAATCAACAGTAATACGAATTCTTGAAAACAATTCAATAAGTGTTTCAGTTTTTGTCTATATGTCAAAAGTTTAAATAAATGCTAAAGTAATACAAAAATGAAAAGTACTATAAAAATAAGCATTAGTTATTAATTAAGGATGCTCAACAAACATTTAAAAAATGAAACACAGCAAAGCAAAAGCATCTAAGTTTAATTAAGCTAAAAGGTAAAAATTTTACATCGTTTTCATCTGAAAAATTAGTTTAGGCTGTCTTGGGTTAATGTTAAAGAATGGGCCCTAAATTTTGTCTTCATTTTCAGTAGCAAAAAATTCTTCACTGTTAATGTTAATTGCTGTGGGTATAATACATATTATCATTTATTAGATAGTGTTCTTAAAATTTTTAAAAGGTATACATTTTTTTGCCTTTATGCAAAATGGATATTTTCTATGTTAAGGAATAGGAGATAAAATATTTAAAACATTTTTTAAGAGAAAAAATTTACTGATTTAAGCACATTTGAATAGTTTAGATATATAAGCTTCTTTCTACAGGAAAGCATAGCCAGAATACAGTTTAGTGTCATTAGTAAATAATTTTTAAAATTTCAAATTTGGTAAATTATTGATGCATTTCAGGGTGTCTGTGACAGACAGCAACAGGATATTTTTTTTTAGTTTCTATCTGAAATGAAATTATAGCAATTTGTAAATTGTTACAAATGGTGAACAATGGGAAAATATTTACAATTTACAAAGGGTTACTAACTAATGACTAATAAAATCTCCAATTTGAGAATGTTTTATGTTTTTATAAAAATTATATGTTTATTCATTTGAGAAGAAATATTTTTATATTTTAATGAAAAAAGAAACCTGAAAAGATAAAATAAAACAAGATAAAAGCCCCACCTTACTGTCCTGAAACGTTTTTAAATGCATTGTAACACAATAATACATTTTCCAAAACTAACAACTAAGGCTATTAAACTGAACAATTAGCTGATACATAAAATTTACTCAAAATGATCTATAATTCTTTCCCAATTATACTTAATGTCTGCACGGAATTTCAGGAATTATGAGTAGTAATACATAACAATTACGAGGATTGTTTTTTTTTCAACCTCTAATCACACACTATGAAGACCAGGAATGCGGCAGCTAGCTGGTGAGCGCAATAGGCTACTGTGCATCTTCCCCATACATGCTTTGTCATAACCGAGTCAAACACACCATTTCTTGTTGAACTGCAGTCACGTAAACATGATTGTCTCTATTGATTCTCTCGTCAAGTGTGAATTGCGAAGTGTTATTCGTTTCTTGCAGGCAGAAGAGAATAGTGCAGCGGAAATTCTTCAAAGAATGAGTGGAGTGTATGGAGACATCTTTATGAGTGATGGTGTGTATGGAGACAGCTTTATGAGTGATGGTGTTGAAAGTTTAAATATGGCCAAACTGATGTGCATGATGAAGGGGATCAAGGACACAAGTCTGTTGCTAATGACAACCTTGTTCAACGAGTTGACCAAGCGGTAATAGAAAAGTGAAGGTTCACAAGTGAATGATCGATAAAATTTCATGATCTTCCCTTCACTCTATAGTCACTGAACAGTTGAACTACAGAAAACTTTGTGCTCTCTGGGACGCAAAGATGTTAACTGATAACCACAAAACTTGCTGAATGGCTGCAGCTTTAGCATTTTGTGACCAATACAATAATGATGGAGAAGAGTTTTTGAAATCCATTGGCACGGTGACGAGATTAGGTTCAATATGAAACGACCGAAACTAAACGACAATTACAACAATTGATGCACACAAATTTTTCAAAGAAGCCCACAAATTTTTTAAAAAAAACAACAAACGTAAGGTTATGGCAACTGTTTTTTGGGAGCAAAAAGGTGTGTTGCTTGTGGAGTTTATGTTACCGAAGACAACAATTACTGCAGATTCTTATTGTGAAACTGCAATACTTATGGAGAGCTACTCGAAACAAAAGAGGCATGCTGAGTTCTGGAATGGTTCTGATCCATTATAATGCCCGTCCTCATAGTGCTCGTGTAACCCAACAGCTTCTTGAGCTATTTAAATAGGACATTTTCGAACATCCACCATATAGTCTCGACATAGAGCCAAGTGACTTTCATCTTTTTCCTGAATTGAAGAAATGCTTGGGGACAGCACTTCCAAACTGACCAGAAGCTCAAAGAAACCATTACATCTCACCTCAATTCATTAGCGGCAACATTTTATGAAGAGAATATTGCAAAGCTTGTTCACAGATATGACAAATGCCTCAATCGTCAAGGTGATTATATAGAGAAGTAACCTTTATTGTACATTACTTTTGGTAATAAAATTATTTTTCTTATATTCTCCACCTTTTTATTATAGCCAATCGGAGGTTGAAAAAAAAAACAGCCCTCGTACCATTAATACAATATATAGTTCTACTGTACACATAGTTCTATCGTAATATGCCCATATGGTTGGAATAATATTTATGTACAGTTAGTTTAATTTTGACAAGATAATTAAATATTGTACTATAAATAAGACAATGAGAGTTGAATAGAAGGAATTAAGCTTTTAATGACTTAGAAGTGAGGTTACATGATAGGCATGATTGTTGTTTACAGAATGTCTCAATCAGACGTTGCCAATATAGAAAACCAAATTAAGTGATGCCAGATTACATAAGAATAATATTACATTTACCCCCCTTTAAATTTTAATCTGATTATTTCAGTCCCTGATGTAGTCCTTCAAGTATGCAGGAGGTTGCCTATGACGAGCTGTACGCAATGCTAATGTGTTCTTGTTCTGTTCAGTCGAATCTTCTAAAGTGAAGTCTGAATCTGAGTTTATTGGCTGTAGATCTGGAAGAACTTGAACATTTTCTTCTGTACCCTTGTTGCCTTCAGATCTGGTAGTTTCCCCTCTTGGAGCTAAGTGTCTTATAGAAACAGTTGTTTCCTTTCCATCGCTAAGTTTTACATGTGCATAGTCAGGGTTAGCTTCAATTAATTCCACTTCTTGGACAATTGGCTCATATTTATTAGCACGCACCTGAATTTTCATTAGAACTGGACCAGGCTTTGTAAGCCAAGTAGGTATGGAACAGCCATTATGGGATCTTCGAGGGTGAGAAAACATTCGTTCATGAGGAGTGGCATTTGTTGCTGTACACAACAAAGAGCGAATGGAATGCAGAACTGTTTGGATAACACCTTCCCATTGTTCAGTTTTCATATTATTGGATCTTAAAGCAAGTTGTATAGTTTTCCAGATTATTCCATTATAACGTTCAACCTGTCCATTTCCTGCTGGATTATAGGGAGTAGTACGACTTGTAGCAATTCCTTGAGATGTTAAGAATGATTTTAATTCATGAGACATGAAAGATGATCCTCTGTCAGAATGAATAAATGATGGCATTCCAAAAATAGAGAAAATGTTCTTCAAATGAAATATTACAGTTTTTGCAGAAATGTCACTACAAGGGATCGCAAACGGAAATCTAGAGAATTCATCAACTATTGTTAAAATATAGTGATTTCTGGAAGCACTAGGTAAAGGCCCTTTAAAGTCAAGATTTAACCTTTCAAAAGGGGAAGTAGCTTTCACAAGAGTTCCAACATGTTTAACAAATCTTGGCTTTAATTCGTTGCATATTAGACAGGAGTTTGTGACTTTCCTTATATCCTCTAAAGAAAAAGGGAGATTTTTGCAACGAACCCAATGATGCATTCGTGTCACTCCAGGATGACAAAGAGAGTTGTGAAGATTGTTTAAATCGACTCTGGGAGTTAGAGCACCAGTTATACGGGATAAGGTATCAGCAATCACGTTTTGCTTTCCAGGACGATAAATAATGTCAAATTTAAAACTAGCAAGTTCAAGTCTCCAGCGGATTAACTTTTCATTTTTAATTTTACTACCATGTCGCTGATTGAATACAAATGCGACTGCTTGTTGATCAGTGAACACTTCAAAATGCTTTCCCATCAAGAAGTGTCTCCAATGGCGAAGTGATTCCACAATGGCATATGCTTCTTTTTCTGGAGATGAGTGTCTCAATTCAGATGTATTAAGGGTTCTTGAGAAAAAGGCAACAGGACGCCCAGCTTGACTCAAGGTAGCTCCAATTGCGAAATCAGATGAATCAGTTTCCACTCGAAATGGTATGTCATCTTCAATTGTTGCCAAGGCAGCATTTGCCACATCATCTTTAAGTGAATTAAAAGTCAATATAGCATCTCTAGCAAGAGGAAATTGTTTCTTTCCTAGAAGGGGACGTATTTTCTGAGAAAACCCCGGGATCCACCGGCAGTAATGGGCAAACATTCCTAAAGAACGTTGCAATGCAGATGAATCTTTCGGAACAGGCATATCTCTCAAAGGTTTTAGTCGTTCAGGATCTGGTTTAATTATACCATCCCGAACAATGTAGCCTAGCAAATGGACAGAATTACTTGAGTAGGTACACTTATCTTCATTTAGGGTCAAATTATACTTCTTTGCCACAGTCAAGAACTTCTCTAAGTTGTCATCATGTTCTTTCTGATCTTTTCCACACACAGTAACATCATCAATGAATGGATATGTAAGGGTGAGTCCTTCATCCTCAATAATTTTGTCAATGACTCTTTGAAAACAAGCTACTCCATTAGTAACCCCAAAAGGAACACGTAAAAACTGATATAGCTTTCCACAAGCTTCAAAAGCTGTATAATGTCTCTCGCTATCCTGGATAGGAATTTGATGGTAGGCACTTTGGAGATCGATTTTGCTAAAAACCTTATTTTTTGAAATTTTCAAAATTACCTCTTCTATTTTAGGCAAAGGATAGGCATCCAGTAATGTGTATTTATTAATTGTTTGAGAGTAGTCAACTACCATTCTGGGCTTATGATTTTCTCCTCTAATAACAAAGGCTTGAGCCCTCCATGGAGAGTTGCTTGGTTCAATGACTCCTTCCTGAATAAGTTTCTGAACTTCCAATACCATAAAATTATTGTCTTCATCAGTATGACGTCTCGACTTTGTAACCAAAGGTCTACAGTCTGGATTCAAGTTAGAAAATAATGAAACAGGAGGTACTTGTGCTACAGCCAAAGAACAAATTGTTAGTGGAGATCTATTACCATCAAATCCAATTTCTACTGATGAATGTCTGTTTAGAATATCATGGCCAATCAAAACATCACTACAAAGATCTTTCATAACTAAAAGTTCCACATTGTGATAAGTGAAGTTTTCAATTTTTAAATTAACTCTACAAACACCCACTGTTTCAGTCACCATGGAGGAGTTTGCCATGGATATTTTTCCAAAATATGGTTCAACTTTTGATTTACATTTCGCTACATGTTTTTCGTTAAGAAAACTAAGAGAGCTCCCTGTATCAATTAATGCACTGAGCTGAATGTTATTAACCAATGCCTTAACAATTGATTTCTGGAGACAGTGAGTAGATCCCGAAATGGCTGGCAATATGTTTGAAGAAGCCACCACATTTGAAGAATTTCTACCAGGTCTAGATTTGCACACTCGCTGATAATGTCCCTTTTTCCCACATTTTCTGCAGAAAACATCTCTAGCTGGACAAATGGTTCGCGAGTGCAAGTCGTTTCCACAAAAGAAGCATTTTTGAGATCTTGAGGAGGAGGAAGCGGCTGATGTTGCTAAGGTTTCTTCTGAAAAATCGTCAGTTTTCATTGCTGCAGATTGTACTGGGAAGGAATTTCCCATATAAGAAGCAGCATGCACTTCGGCTGATTCGAGGGTTCTAGCTTGCTCAAAAGCTTGATCGAGAGTCATCGATGTATTTTCGAGGAGTCGTTGGCGAATACGAGGACATTTTAATCCTCGTATGAAAGCATCTCTTATATACTCCTTTCGGTATTCCTCAGCCTTTACATCAGTAAAGTCACAGTCTTTGCTCAATTGGTTTAAAACTTGTAAATATTCACTGACAGTTTCTTCCGTTTGTTGATTTCGCGTCGACAAGCAATGCCTAGCGAATATAACGTTACGTTTCTTTATAAAAAGGGAATCAAGTATCGCAATAGCTCCAGTATAAGTTGTACAATCATTAATGAACTGGTAAACATTTGAGGTTACGTAATTACTCAGCAAAGGAAGTTTATTTTCTTCCGTAAGAGTTTTTATGCCTCCTAAAAAATTTTCAAAAGTTTTTTTCCAATGGCGCCATTTTGTTTCCGCATTAGAACACGTGGGATCTATATCGAATCTTTCAGGTTTCAGCAGTTGTTCCATTATTAACGAATGATAAACGAAACGATTCTAGAGAATTTCTAAGTCATTAAAATTGTACTATAAATAAGACAATGAGAGTTGAATAGAAGGAATTAAGCTTTTAATGACTTAGAAGTGAGGTTACATGATAGGCATGATTGTTGTTTACAGAATGTCTCAATCAGACGTTGCCAATATAGAAAACCAAATTAAGTGATGCCAGATTACATAAGAATAATATTACAAATATACACAAATTTTCTTCAGTAAAATTGTCATTAAATATATTTATGTAAACTATTAAATAATAATATATTGACTGAATTTATAAATTAAATTAGAACATCTTCGAAAATAATTTATGACAACATTTATGTTGACAGATGCCTGGCCCTCTATGCAATATATCCCTCTCTCTGAAACACTCCTTATATATATTTTTTTATTTGACATTTTTATTTAGAATAGTTTTTCCTGGTATATTTATTATTATTTTGCTATTATCACTAAAATTTTCCTACTGCAAACTCTGAACATAACTGGAAATCTGCAATGAAGTAAAAATACAAGATGGTAATTAATGATAATAAACAATCAGAATTAGTTCAGGATCATAAAACATAACTAATACAGAAATTAAAGTCTTTAAAACTACCTGGAAAATAAAGAGTAATTTTAGAAGACATCAAAATAAAAATCAGAAGCAAAACAAAAATATGATTTTTGCTTATTTATGAATATCATTGATTTAAGGAAATATTTTTAATTTAATGTCAATTTTAACTCAGCAATATATAATAATAAAGAATTCAAATGAAAAATAACTTTATTGGAAACTCTGATATTTTTGTTCATTTTGATTTTAACTAAAGAACAAAAAGTATATCTCAGTTCAATTAACATGAAAAGATTCCAAACTGCTTTCATACTAAAAATCAATAAACATTGAAAAAATTTTAGTTTAAAAAAATTGCAGCAATAAATAAAGGCTTTAAAATTTCAAACCTAGAAACTAAAATGAAAGAATGAAAAGAAGAAATGAAATGAACATTTTTGGATAACTTCAGAACAATAAATTGCTGAATTTCAGTTTTTTTATAAATTTAAAATTAGAGAATAAATGTTGCGAATAATCTGAAAACCTATTTTCCCATATCAAAAGTTATGATTTTTTTTTCATTGAAATACTTACATTTCAACAATTTGTTTTTCTTTAAGACCAAGTAAAAAAGGTTCAAAGGGAATTAAACACTACATCCTATCTTAACTTAATCAAGATACTATTCCTATCTTAACTTAACCAAGAAATCAATAACTAATACTAATTTCAGAAAACACCCTAATGGAGTAAAATAAATTTCACAAGGCTTAAATAATAATAAGATAGCACAGTATACAAATCTCAAAAGCAGAAAAAGTCATTTTTTCTCATACCATTTGAATGGATGTTTCTTCTATTTCTAAACAAGCTCTGTATGCTGATACCAACAATATTCATGTGTCTCTTCAAATGCCAAATGATTAAATCTATTGCCCATTTGATTCATTTTCTCTTGAGTTTCTACATCTCCTAAACTTGTCTTCAGTTTTTTGCTCTTAAACATTCACAATAACATTTTTTCATTTTTTTTTTACATAAATGAACCTTGAACAGTCCCTTTGAATGCATTTTATAGTACACTAGCACTAGTTCCAATTTTACAATAAATATTTCGGACTCCTGTTCTGCTAACGAATCAACTTCTTACCCTGACATCAATAAGGATTAGAAGCTCAATACCTGAAAACCTCATTCTTTTCCCTGCATTGATTCTTAATTAATAGCACATTGCCTTGCTATACAAGGGTCTTCAGTGGCATCAGGATTCAATGGAAACAAAGACAACTATGACCACTCAGATATGCGATGTATCTTTTCTTTGAAAGTTTCATTAATAACTTGTGGAATTCTTAAATAATTTTTACATTAAAGTAGTACTGTTTTAAAGAAGTCTGGCAATCAGAAAATGTTTTTATACCTTACTCTATACAAGTTGCCAATTAATACAGTTTTTTCTGAAAGCCAAAATTGGAAAGATATTTACATGAAAAACAATACTATACTTCCCAAGTAGAAACAATAGTTTGATTATATGAATTAGGCAGGAAGTTCTTGCCTTAGAAATAGTTGGCATATTATGAGCCATTTATGAACCATATCGGTTTTCTTTTCTCCTCCTTCGCCTGCTGTTTATTTCAAAGAGCAATTGTTAATAGGCACACTTGAAACAGAAACAAATCTTGTAAGTTATTAAAAAATGAACAAAGTAAAGCCAATGGAAATAAACAAAACTGTTAAAAAATACTAGAAAAGATATTGAAAGCACTGGGGAAAAAATATTAACATACATCTTGGATGAATTCATTGAATTTTTCATCAAATCCATTTTGACAAGTAGCTAACAAGAGTGTATGAAAGTCTGCATGCCCATCAGGTTGGTTAGCAAATGGTGTTTTCTAGAGAAAAGATAATTCAAAGAAACCTTTATTAAGCATACCATAACCATTATTTCAAATAATCATCTTATTAAATTTAATATAAAATATTAATATTACTTTATTGAAATGACTTAAGGAACACACACACACTTATATATATTTTAATTGGATAATTTTTTAAATGGATAATTTTTATTTGGATAATTAATAATTGAATAATTTAATAGATGATTTTTGTTTAAAATTTTTTAATTGGAAGGTTTTTAGGTGAAGAATATATTTTATTAGTCTGGAAAACAATTGTTTTTGAAAATAATTAGTAATTGAGATATCTCGCCATTCAATTTTTCTTCTTTGTTTATTGTTTCTTTTCTTTAAATTACAATTTGAATTTTGGAGTAATCCATTTTTACCCAACAAGATGCATTGGGGGAGGGTTGGTACCATAGAACTAGTTTAACTCCACAATTCAGTCCCCAGTCTGAATATGCATGTTTTGTTTTATTGGGTATTCAAATTATTCTTTGGTTCAAATTAGTTTCAAATTTAATTCAATTTTTATTCATCTTTTAGGTTCAAATTTGATACAATTTCATCTTTTTTACTTAGTTCTATAAATGTTTTTTTTTGTTGATTTTGGATTTTAATTGTTCTCTTA